>JAWWEE010000048.1:8146688-8249055 GCA_035221455.1 Xenops minutus | reverse complement strand
CCCCGCCCCGCCCCGCCCCGCCCCGCCCCGCCCGCCCCGCCCCGCGCTGCGCCGCTCGCGCCGCTCCCGCCGCACGGCGGGCAGGGCAGGCAGGAGCGGGCAGGGCAGGCAAGGCAAGGCAAGGCAGGCGGGCAGGAGCAGGCAGGGCGGCGGGCAGCGGCCGCGCCCGGGAGTCGGCGGCGGAACGGAGCGGGCAGAGCCGAGGTGAGCAGCGGAGGGGGTGCGGGGCTCCGGGTGCGGTGCGGTGCTGTGCCTGCGGGCAGGGTGCGGGCAGGGTGCAGGCAGGGTGCGGGCAGCGCTGCAGCCCCGCGCCGGGAAGGCTGTCCCAAGGCGGGTGTCCCTGCCCGGCCCATCCCGCACCGCGCCCCCCGAGATGCTGCGGGCAGGGCTCGGCTGGGCGGGGGGACCGCGGGGCAGGCAGCGGGGCAGGCAGCGGGGCAGGCAGGGCGGGCAGCGGGGCAGGCAGGGCGGGCAGCAGGGCGGGCAGCGGGGCAGGCAGCAGGGCGGGCAGCGGGGCAGGCAGCGGGGCAGGCAGGCCAGGCAGGGCGGGCAGCAGTGCAGGCAGCAGGGCAGGCAGCAGGGCAGGCAGCAGGGCCGGGCGATGCGGGCCATCCGCAGCTCCAGGCTGCTGCAATGCACTGCACTGACGGCCTGCGATCAGGGAGACGGCTTACATTAGAGCGAGAATGAGCAGAGAGCCAGGAACAACTTGGACTGGGTGCTCGCATATTTGTGCGGTTATTTTTGGAGCGCTGTCAGATGGCAGGAGGTGGGCTCTGGAGGTATCCTCGAGCTCAGCATTTTCTCCATCGGCTGCTTACCCCGCAGATCGAACTGGAGGACCTGCACGGCCCTGTCCCCATCAGTGATTGATTTCTGTGTCTCCCATCTCCTTTTCTCTGGCTGTTTCCTGGGGTATTGTTCCCCTCTGCCGTGCCCAGCCCTCAGCCCGTCGTGGTGGGGACCCTTCTGTGGGCAAACAATGTTCTGGGGGTGTGTGCCTGGGCAGTCACACTGTGCTGCAGGCGATGGCAAAGCTGTGTTTGATTCCGCTGTGGATGGTGTGAGGTGACTCCTGATCAGCTGGTTCTCCATTTCTGTGCATGAGGTGTGGCTTCTCCAGCATCCTCACAGAGTCCAGCCCATGCATCAGTCTCTTCCTGCACTTTCCCTCCAGCTTTCTCATGCTGGACTTGTCCGAAGGGATTTTTGCTTCCAAACAGCTCGAGATGTGGGAAGCACACTGTTAACACCATCTGCTCCTTGGGGGGGTCTCTGCACCTTTTTGGGTCTCAGGGGGGGACTGTGCCGGGGTTAGACCCCTTTGGCCACAACTGTGCAGGCTGGAGGGGCTGCCCTGGTGGCCCTTCAGCTGCATGTCCCTGTTGCCATCCCGTGAATTCGGAACTTTGGGAAGGTCGGCTGCCTTTCAGTGATGGTTCTTGAAGAGAGGAATTACCCTTTAATTCTGTTGTTTTGCAGTCTGGTTTAGTGGGTATGGAGCCTGCCCGTGGAGCTGTTCCCTCCATGAAGACCTGTCTCTGTTCTTGCAGGGATGCAGGGCATGTTCTGGAAGCTGTGGGAGGCCCTGGCTGTTGTAGCATATGGCAGGTCCGGTGTTTCCTCCTTACACAAGGATAAACCTCCATGTTTGGAGTCAAGGACCTTGGGGGAGAGGTGTGAGCCGTGTCCCCTCTGCAGCCCTGCTGGGAGGGGAGTATTCCCATTCCTCTCCTCTTTGCACCATCCCTGTGCCCTGTCAACTGCTTTAGCCAAGACTTCAGCTGGTGGTAGCCCTAGCCAGGGCTATGGGGCACAGAGCCTGTGTTCGTGCTGGGGTAAGCTGGCTTTGGCTGCAGGGGATGGGTTCTCCTGCTGCTTTGGTTGCTTTTTGATGCTGTGCCTGGAACTGTACAGCATTTTTTTTTTTGTCAATTTTTGAGAAATGAGCATTTTCCAAAACTCTTAGGGGAGATGTTTTGGTTTGGAGGAAGCATCTAGAAAGGGTTTTTGAAGTCCAGTGTTGTATTTCTTGGCTAAAGGCATGAGTGGAGCAGAGAGCCTGTGTTCCTTGCATGTGGAAAGGGAAGGTTTTGTTGCCTCTTCTGTCCAGTGCAGAGACAGAGTGTGCTGGGCCCTTTTCCTGAGCTACTGCTGTGGTTGCCACCACCACCACAACCTTGCACGGTAAGTGTCTTGAGGCGTGTGTTTTCTCTGTGGCCAGGGGAGGTGGCTGGCTCAGCTGAAGAAGTCACTGCCGCATAGAATGGGGAAAATTTTAAAAATCGATTTTCTTCCCCCAGGCAGTTGAGCTCCCTGATAAGCTCTGGGTGATGACCTTGATCCTGGGGAGGAGCTGGATTTCTCATTCACTTACAGAATAATGTTTTGGGCTTTCTGCTGCCAGCAGAAAGCCCTTGTCCCATGGGTGACTCCAGCATCACTCTGGGCTGTCTGTCTTCCTCCTCACTCCAGCACTGCTGAGGACTTCTGCTTTCCTGGAGGAGGCTTTCAGAGACAGACCAGTCAGGTGCCTGACTAATTTTGTCCCTGAAAGAATAGATCTTTTCCATAACTAATTAGGATTTCTAAATTAGGAAGCCTGTTGGTTAAAGGGCAGGGAGTGGACTTGGCTGTTCCCAGGCTTGCTCCGAGCTTCCTCCTCAGACTTGCAGACATCACTTGAATGCCCTTTGACTTAATTCTCTTTGGCCATGGACTTGGGATATTATTTCCCTGCTGCCTTGAGCACAGTGCTACGGCACCATAGTGACAGCTGGGATGCTGATGGGGAAGCAACTGTGTGCAAAGAAATGGACTGAGCAGTAGGCTTAAGCTTCGAGCAGAAAAGCACAGGTGGCTGTAAGGTCTGTGTATAGTAGACTTTCATGGTGCCTGTCACTTAGAGGTCTAAGTCAAGCCTGGAGCTCTGTTTTAAGCAGAGATGTCAAAAAAGAAACACAAAACAATGGCAGTTCCCAAGTACCTGGATGCTGGAAGCTTCTGCACAGGGAGACTTGTGCAGCTACAAATACCTGACTCTCATACAGCACCTGAAAAATGTGCTTGTGCTGAGGCTGTGACAGTGATGGCTGCGTGGCTTATTGTTCTCATTACAGCACTCGGTGGCTCTGAGTCAGCAGGTTTGGATTTGTCAGAGCTGGGGTGATTGCACTGAGGAGGCCTGTGAGGATCTGTCGTGCTAAATGGAGGGACTGACCCCAAATCTCCCCTTCTGGAGGGGTATGTTGTGTTTGAGCCTGGACCCACAGTCACTGTTGGCTTGTGCTGTCACTTGAGCTTGGAAGCAGTTGCATGTGTTTGTGGAAGCTAGAGAACAGTCTCCTTTGGGAACTCCTTCCCAGCCTCTACCCTGTGCTGTTTGAGTCTGTAAAGCTGAGCATCACTGCTGCTGGCAAGGCATTGTGCTGACCAGTCCGGCCCTTCGTCATCACCTTGATGATTACAGGTGGTGGAAAGGATGATGGGAGGAGGCTGTCTCTGATGGAGACATGTTGCAGTATTTCCCTATGGCTGCAGATATATCCTTCCCCTCTTTCCAGCCCCTGGGTGAGTGCTCATGGGTTGTCCAGGACCTAAGTGTGCCTTACAGTGAAGAGGGGAAGATCTGGGCAACCATGTCTTTCCCCTTGGGAGCAGTGGGCTGGTTTCTGCAGCAAGTCTCCTGTCTGCACAGCGTGTCCCTGGTGCAGAGCAGGGTGCTGGGCCCAGCCCCCATGGATACCCTTTGTCTTGGGTGACAGCTGCTCCCTCCACCCTGCCTTGCTCCAAGGAGGTGAACTGTCTGGGGGTGCATGGTGGCACAGAATCATGGGTTTGGGTTGGAAGGGACCTTAAAGACAATCTCATTCCAACCTCACTGTTAAGGGCAGGGGCAACTTTCACAAGACCAGGTTGCTCCAAGCCCCATCCAACTTGGCCTTGAACACTTCCAGGGATGGAGCAGCCACAGCTTCTCTGCCCAACCTGTGCCAGGGCCTGCCCACCCTCACAGACAAGAACTGCTTCTCAATATCTAATCCTAAGAAGAGCTGTTGGGCTGAAGCTTTGTATGACTGGGACAGGAGTCAAGGTTTGCTCTCCTTGCACTAGGCAGGGAGCTGTGGGACTGTGTGAAAAGGGTCAGACATCCCAGAGCCCTCAGGGGGTGATTTGGTACAAATTCTCCTGTCTGCTTGTCCCAGTACACAGCTGAGGGCTCTGAGTGCAGCTGAGTTGGTCAGTCCCTTGCCTGGTGTGTGCACACTCATGAACACGCTCCTGCAGACTCCCCAGGAGTGGGAGCAGCACACAGAGCCTTAAAATCTGGATGATAATGCTCTGGAAGAGGATTTTCTTTTTGTTTTCTGCTGCTGGTCTGTGTTTTGCCCTCTGTAGGGCAATACTCACTCCTCTAGAGGCTTAGCAGTGTCCAGGCTGGGTCTGTCCTGCGCAGGAGCTGCTGTCTTTGGCTCTGGGTGCGCAGCATCCCAGGTCTGGCAGGATCACAGAGCCGAGGGGAGACTGGGCTGACCCTTTTGTTCTCAAAACATGAGACAAATGAGGCTGAAGCTGCAGATCTGCAGCTGCCAGCAGGTCAGCAGTTTGGCTCGGGCACTTGGCCTCTCTGTAGTGATGAAATGTCGCAGGTCGGTGCACCCCCTTGCAGAGCATGGAACTCTGCCCACCAGCTATAACTGGACCCTGTGGCCACCCCAGTCCACTGAGATGCCCCTGACCCCTCTTCGGTCTCAGTGCTCCTTTGTGAGGTGCTGGCGATGGGGTGGAAACCAGGAGCAGGTGCTCTGCTAGTGTAAAGCTCATCCTGCATCGGAGGCGATGCTGAATGAGGATTCACAGCCCAGCCCTGCTGCCAGGTTCCTCCCACCACCTCCTTCCTCCCTCTGCTCCTACTAACCCACTGCCGGGGCCCCTCGCTGCCTGGCAGCAGCAGGGATGTCTGCTGCTATCCTTCCCCAAGCATCAGATGGAGAGGAAAACACAGGGTGGAGTCAGCTCTTGCACAAAGGAAATGTTGAGGTACCATTTCTGCCTTCGGTGCATTTTTTGGGTGGCTGGGGAGAGATTAAACAGGATCTTAACACATTTACAGCCCCCTTCCCACCTCATTTTCCTGTGACTCTATTGCTGTCGTGGTATCTCTCAGATGATATTTTTAGCTTTGCCTTCTCCTTTTTTTTTTTGCCTCCTCATATCAGGCTTTTGCAGGGAAACGTTTCTATGGGAAAACAGAATGAGCCATTTCACGAGACATTTTGTTGTGGGCAGAAGGGCCGGGAAATCTGATTGTGTGTTTGAAATGACACATTCCCCTTTGTAATCAACTAATCGGACGTGTCAGGGTGAGTGCCAGCAGTGGGGCCAGGCTGGAGGTGGCTGCAGAGTGGGAGGGGGATGCACCAGCCCTTTGCATTCTCCTCAGGTCCATCCACAGCGGGTCCTCACCCAGGTGGCCACATGTGAAGGGCTGCAGTGCTGGCAGGAGGTTCCTGCAGGTTTTTCTCCTTAATGGCCCTGTGGGAAGCACTGTTCTATGCATGAGAGAAGCAACTGGATATTCTAATGAGGTGCACTGTGGATCTGGCAGTGTTTATGCTGGCAGGAGCCCTGTGGAGCACTGGGTGGTGTGGCACCTAATAGAGCTTTGGGGATCTGCTTTAATGGTGTGGAGAGGGACATAGCAAAGGTCTCAAGGTGGGAGAGTGGTGGTCGTACAGCTGGGTCTGCTGCTTGCTACAGGAAGGTGCCATTTTTGACAAGGATACAAACTTAAAGTTGATGGTGAACTTTGGTAGAAGAAAATTCGAGCCTGAATTCTCAGCAGTGTTTCCCTTTAGGAGATTTACTGCAAGTCCTGATAGATGAAAGCCCTGTTGGGTGAACAGGCCAGAAGAAGAGAAACCTCCTGGCTCTGGGTATGTGCACCCCTATGTGGGGCAGGAGCTGCTACCTCTGCAAATTCACTGGGACTATTATTCAGGGAACCAAAGAATGCTTTTCAGTGGTATAATGTAGTAGCATGGCATCTCTGGAAGTGTCCAGGGCCAGGTTGCACCAGGCTTTGAGCAGCCCAGACTAGCAGAAGGTGTCCCTGCCCATGGTAGGGCTGTGGAATGAAATGATATTTAAGGTCCCTTTCAACTCAAACGATCCTGTGATTCTATGGGATGAGTAAATCCCTGCTGGTCACTTTGGTCTCATGTGTGACCCATCTGCAAGAAATGCAGCTCTCTTCAGGTGACCATGGGAAGTATCACAGGATGTAGAGAAGGTGCAGCTGCCCGTGTGTGTTTTCACTGCCATCACTGCCATCACTGTTAACCCACCTGGCCACCTCAGTGTCGCTGCAGGAGCTTTGGGGCTCAGTCCCACCCTGGGGTGCTGCTGCTGCCTTTGACTGCCGGGCAGGGGTGGGCAGGGCAGCCTGGAAGCCCATGGCAGTGTGGTCCATGGACCTCTCCTGCTGGGTGCTGGCTTGGCTGTTCCCTCTCAGCTCACCAAGCTGGTGTGATGCCGAGTGGGCAAAGCTGTGCACAGCTGGACTGCTCTCCAGCTGTGTTGCTCCACTCCCTGCTCTGTGTGTGTTCCTGCTCTGGTGCTCATGTGAAGGGGACAGTGTGAATCCTTGTCCCATGTTGGACCCATCAGCATGTTTGCAAAATGCTGGCCTAGATTTGAGTGAGCTGGACCAGTGCAGGGCTCCCTCTTAAGCCCCAGCCAGCAGCTGAGCTGGCCTGTGGTGCCAGCTGGCCTCTGCCCTGGGCACAGACTGGAGCCTTCATCTGGCTGTTGCCGTGTCCCAGCACCTCTTCCCCAGCCAGCACTCACACTGACCCATCAGCACCAGGCTGGATGATTGCAATGACAATGCTGTGACAATGTGGGTCACTGTGGGATGTTTTAGAGCCCAGGGCAGTGTCTGTGACTGAGATGGTGCACCCACCAGCCTGGCACTGGCAAAGCTGCATGGCAGGAGCTCAGGATGCAGTATGGCATGGATTTTTGCTTGCACAGGAGTGTGATGGGAAGCTGCTGTTTGCAGGCAGAAGTGAGCAGGGTCGGGGGAGGTCTTGTTTCCACTGCCTATGTTCTCAGAACATTCCATTAATGATACTGATTGCTGTCCATAGCTCAGAGCTTGCCATGGTACAGTGAGCCCCAGAGAATGCTGCTCACACAGGGAAGCCAAGGTCAGTGGTGGATGGAGAGCGCAAGGGCTTTGTTTGACAGCATCAACACAGGCAGGTTGTGTCAAGTGCCACTGCCTTGCCTTTGGTGGCTCCATCCTCCCTTACAGGAGAAACAGGGTGTAGGCTTGGGAGCCCCAGGTGCTGGAGCCACTGGTGCCATGCCTCTTCTTCTGGGTCTGTGGAAAGCTAGTAGCTCTTGTTCCTAGCTGTGCACCTGCCTGCCCATCTCTGCTCGGCATCTCTTGACTCGCCCTTGAGCTGGCATAACAGATAGCTGAGCATACAGACCTGGGAGCAGCACGGAGTACCCACAGAAATCACTGGGCTTAACAGAGGAGGAGCAGGGCCATGGAGGCTGTGCTGAAGGAGGGAGAGAGCCCCCCAGATTCCCATGTGTGACCTGTGCCTGCAGGTGGGAGTGGGAGCTGCTGGTATTGGAGTCCATTCTGAGGATCAGCTGGGCCTGTTGGAGCACTTGTGTGTCCTGCTGGGAGAGGCAGAGCTCTTCTGAGGGCACTCTTGCTCTTTTTTGGCTCTTGAATCTCTGTGCAGGGGCATCTGCATGAGCAGAGGATGCAAGTGAAGAAGAGGGAGTCTTGTCTGGACTCCAGGATGGAGGGGTGTGGGCACATCAGTAGTGGCACAGGACAGTAGCCTCCATGTGCCAAGGGCATCCTGAGTGTGTGGGCAGTGTGGAATTATGCTGGGGTACACATTCAACTCCTGTGCTGCACACTGGTGTGAGAGTGCTAAGGCCATGTGCCACTGGCCCTGCAGTGCCTGTGAGTGGGGGCACCTGGGGTTGTGAGTGCCACCAGTGCTGGAACGAGGCAGAGTGTGGCTGCCCAGCCGTTCTCTCTGTGCACTGGGGCAGCTGAGCAGTAAAACCACATTGTGCCTGGGAAAGACTCTCCCTGGTGAGCAGGAGTGTATGTGACAGCACATGGTCACATCCTGCCTGTGCTTCCCTGTGTGTGACCGATGCAGAGAGCAGGCACAGGGCCACAGATGATCTGTGACCCCCTCCTCTTCACCTTATCTTTCATGAGAATTGTTTAAGGGTGCAGTTTCTCCCTGATGAAAGGGGATTTTGTTTCCTTGGAGGTGCCAAAGTTCCTGGCCCTATTGCATCAGGTTTTCTGCCTGGGGATGCAGTGGGTCCTGTCCTTGTCTGTAAGGGATGGCTGGAGCCCACAAGGAGCTGCCCAGCCGTAGGTCAGGTGCTGGTGTTACCATGCTGCATGGGGACTTGGTCCAAACAGAAAGTGGAGCAGCTTGTGACCTCTTTGGGAAAGCTGCTGTGGGTTGGTCTGGGTCAGGGCAGGCTGTCGGCCAAACACAGCTGATGTTTGCTTGTGGAGAGTGAAAGGATTTTGCAGAATCCATGGGAGAGGTGGGAGTTTGCATAGGTGGGTCATCCTGCCCGCTTTGCTGCTGCAGTGGTGGGAGGCTGGGCCCTGCCTTTCCAAGTATGCTTGAAAATTAACCCTTGGAAGACTGGGAGGTATCATGGCTGTGCCATGAGACCATGCTTCCTCCTCCATGTCACTGTAGTGCCTGCTGGGCAGATTCTTCTCCCCTGTTAGATGCAGCTGTAAAAAGTGGCCCTGAAAATGCTGTTCCAGGGTGGGGGCTGTTCCTGTTCAGACTGCTGATTTTCCTCCTGGTGTGCCAGACCTGCTGACGACTCCATGGATGAGGAAGTGGGGCTGCCTCCCCTAGGTCCCACATTACTGACCTGCATCATGGCCCACACCAAAGCCTTGCTGACCAGATGTTGCCCTCGTCACTGTGGGGGCTGTGCTGTGAGCCAGAGGGGTGGGTGACAATGGGGTGGCACAGATGGCCTGAAAGGAGAACACTTGAGTCACACCCAGGGGGGATCTGTGTCACTCCGTGGAGGTGTGTTGGCTCTGCAGCACTGCTGTAGTAAATATTTGCATTTATCCCAGAAGGAACAGAGCTGGCTGTGGTGCACACGGCAGGGCTGCCTTCACATCAGGCTCTTGGAGAGCAAAACGGCATCGAACACAATCTCGAGCTTCCATTCCTCAGCAAGGAGATTTGTATGGAATCTAAACACAGCACTTGAGCTAGGCAGGCATCCTCTTATGAGAGCTGTAGCTGTCCTTCCGAGCACTTGCCATCATCTTCTTTTTAACCAAATCTGATTTCTTCTTTGCAGGTTCTGAATCGTGCCCAAAACAAGCGTTGAAAGCAGCCCCTGGAAACAGTGTGAGTTTATCCTGAAAGCTTTTGTTCTCCTTTCCAGATCCCACATGAGGCTGAGTGGGTTTTGCAGCATAGAAGGGATTGCTCAGCATGGAGAGGTACTGCAGGGAGGCTTGCCTGCCAGAAACCCCCAGCAGGACTGGAGATCTAGCCTGCTCCCACCAAAGCACCAAACTGCTGGGCTTGGGCTTCATCTGGCTTGGTTTGTGTTGGGATTGTTTCTTGGTTTACTTGGGACTTGGGCAACAGTCCCTTTTCAAACAGAAAGGTTCCTACTGATGGGATACCACACTTAGCATTGTGTTTCTGAGCTCTGGGTTTCCATGCTGTCTTTTGTGTGGAGGATATGAGGAAGGCAGTGTGTTTACAAACAGCTGTGGTGTTTTGCTGTCTGTGAATCCCAGCCCAGGGCTCAGATCCCTGGGCTCATGGGACTGGGCACAACTGGCCTGAGGTGCATTCCGGAGAGTCTGGCACTGCTGAGCAGCTGGGAGCAAAGTACAGGAGAGTTCTGAGCTGCAGGATTAAATAGCTGTGATGCCTGAAGAAGTTAAGGGCTTATGGTCCAGGCCTTCTCAGAGCCCCCAGGGTCCCTCCAGCTGAAAGGGCTGCTCTGCTCCAGGGTCCCACTGCACAGCGTGGTGACATCCACATGAAACCAGATGTGAGGAGCTGCTTCTGTGCATGCTGCAGCCAGTGTGGGGCTGGTGGTGGCTGGGAGGACAAGGTCTTGCTTCTGCTTTTGCTCTCTGACCTGTGAGGTGAGCCTGGCCAGAGCAACACTGCAGTATCACCCTGACCTGGGGCTGAGATGGCAGGATGGTTTTGTCATCTGAAAACTGGGGATGAGGAGAACCAAAGCTGCACTCCACTATCCTGGCTCTTTCCCAGGCAATAGGGCCATCTGGCAGTGGAACCCTGCTGCCCATGGGGTTTGGCTCCTGCCCACACAAGGCAGTGGGTGCAAGTTCTTCCCCCAGAGGGTGGTCAAGCACTGGAACAGGCTCCCAGGGCAGTGTTTGCAGCCCCAAGTCTGACAATGCTGAAGGAGCATTTGGACAATGCTCTCAGGCACATGGTGGGATTGTTGGGGTTGTTGCAGGGCCAGGAGCTGGACTTAATATTCCTTTTGGGTCCCTTCCCACTCTGGAGATTCTGTGACTCTGTAGACACAGATCTTGGCAGGGAGTCTATTTCTCTTCTGAGGGTTGTGGTGGGCTCCTCAGGGCTAGAGATGTATTTGGCTCTGAACAGGGCAAGCCCCCATGTTTTATAAGCAGTTTCTCACCATCTGGTGTCTCACCAGCTCTCCTTCTCCAGGCATTTTGTGGGTCCAGTGAGGTGCCAACTCCACCCGTGCCCCAGGGTGCATGTCAGGTGGGAGAGCAAGGAGAGTGGCTGGGTTTCCTCTCCTGTTCCTGTATGCTGAAGAGTTTGGGTGCTGGATGGCCAATTTTGGAATTGGTTGAGGTAGAGGTGCAGGCCCAACCTCAGTGGTGGATTACATGTGTTCCTGCGTCTCTGTGTGCCTCAGTTTCCCTGCAAGATGGAGTCTGGGTACCGTGGGCTCTGCACTGGAGCTCCCCATGAGGAACACAGCAGCCTCTGGGAGGCTGGGCAGCAGCCACAGCTGACATGGGAGTGTTCTGCTCCCTGGCAATGCCCTGCAGGATGCTGTGCCCTTGTGTGGAAGTGGGAGTTCCTGCTGTGGTTTCCCACCCTGGGGTGGCATGGGGAGCAGGAGGACATGCACAGCAGAGCTGCTCTGTGTCTGTGCACTCTGGGTAGGCTCACCCAGCATGTGCTGGTCACCTGTGGGTCCTTCCCAGCAGAGCCCAGGCCAGCTAGGCCAGCTGCTTCTGTGTGCTGGGGGAGGTGTCCCCCCACTCTGGGAAAGGTTGGTGAAACTTTGATCACAGCACAGTGATTGTGCTGGCAATGAGCTTCTCCTTTCTCTGTATTCCTGCAACTGCAACTCTCATAGCTGATGCTGTATCCTACCTCCTGGTCTCTGGACGGGCTTACTGCTGGGATTGGTTAGGCAGCAGTGAAGGGAAAGGGCTGATTCCTTGGGGGCTTGCTCAAAGGAGGTGGTCATCCATTATTTGGACTGATAGTCCTTGTAGGTCCCTTCCAGCTGAACTACTCCATCCTCCTTGAAACTGGTGGCAAGGTGTGACCATTACCTTGGGGAATATGGCACTTTGTACTCCCACTTATACCCGAGAGGAGCCATCCTGGACCTGTGGAGCAGAAGAAGATGACTGTGTGCAGAGTTCCTGGCTCTTCCTTTGGAAGGAAAGAGGTGATGGCAGAAAGCTGAGCCTATGCCTGAGCTGGACTGCCTTTGGTGGCTCCCCTTATTCTAGGTGCTCTTCAGCCCCTCGAGCTCCTCTCCTCTTCCAACACACTTCCTCCCAGTGTGTTCTTGCACAGAGAGCAGCTGATCTCCCCTGTCTGCTACATCCCAGCACAGGGTGTCTGAACCTGTGGACTCTGCCTTGCTCTGAGGGCAGCAGCTGCTGGGACAGCAGGAGACTTGCAGGAGGATGGAAGCAACTCTCTACTTTCACGGTGGAGAGGAAGAGCATTCCCTGGTGATGGGTGATCCATGCAACACCTCTGCCTGCTCCTGGTGTGTATCCAAGGTGCCCTGCTGGTGCCCTGCAGTGGTCAGCAGCAGCTGGGTGAGCTGAGTTTGCAAAGCCTTTGGTTCAGTCTCCCTCCTCTGCTGCACCAGAACATTCCAGGTCTCTGATCCAGTGCTGTCCCTGTGTGAGAGTTGGAATAGGAGGGGAGGGATGTTTGCAGTTAGTGGTCCTAGTGTCTCCCTGAAAAATCTGGTCCCCATCTGGGCTGACTGCTCCACTTGGCTGTGGCACCTCTTGCATAGCCCCTTCCCCATCCCAAAAAAGCATGGGGGGCCAGCAGGGCAGGGGCAGCTCTTGGGCACAACTACCCCATCCCCCAGGCAGAGTCCCCGGCTCTCTCGTGATGTGTCCCTTGAGGTGGTTTAGCCCCAGAGCTTGGTTCATGGGCAGTTTCTAGTGGCTGTGAAGTGCAAGTGGGCACAGAGCAGTTGCTGGGGTGCCTCTCCAGTACACTGGGCAAGATTAGGTCTTTATAAAAAGAATTGGTCCAAGACATTGCACAGATCTCCTTAGACCTAAGAGATGCTGTCAGTCTGTTTTATGGAGTAGTTGGGAAGATGAAGCTGTTCTGTGCTCTCTGCCCTGCACCCCAGAGAGCAGTGGGACCCCAGCAGGGCTGGCAGCACTGCCATGCCCTGGTGCAGCTGGTGGCAGCTGGCAGTGCTGCCTGCGGAGTGCTGGGGCAGAACCCTGCCTGTACCCCGCCCTGCCTCTGGGTTACTGGTGCCCTTTCCTCTTGATTTGGAGCCCATCCTGGCTGCAAGACATGCCTTGGTCACTGAACCTTGCTGTGTGCCATCACAGCTGCTTTGGCTGGGGCTGAGCAAACAGGTTTGTGGTATGTGGCAGTGTGTGCTCTGAAGGCTGGTGGGAGCTCCCTCAAACTCTTGGGAAAGGCTGGGGGGAAGAAAGACCTTGAAGCAGTTTTGCTGGACACCAGGTGTTCAGCCAGGGCCAAACCACCACACTGCGGGACAAACATCTTGCTTGCCTTGGCTGATTCTTTTAACCTGTTCTGCATCACACCACTTGTGAGCTGGGCTTCCCCCGTGCTGTGTCACAGTGCGCTGAGCTGGGGTGCCCACCCATCTCTGACCCGTCTGCCCAGCTATTGGAGGCTCCTCTTTCCAGAGCCCTGCTGGGATCCTGCCCAGCCTTTGGCATACAGGGCTGTCTGCTTGGGCAACAGGTGATGGGGCTTTCCTGGGAAGCTGCAGCTTTGTTGCTCTGATGGCCATGAGCTTGCTCAAGTCCTTGACAGGTCTCAGTGATGGAGACCTCTGTTCCCATGTCAGGTACCACGCCTCTCCCCCCAGTGCTTTTGGCCAAGGGTATGAAGGGCTGGAATGGGCTCCTTCCTTGCTAGACTGGTGATCCCACTGAGGCTGGGTGGAAGGGAAGAGCTGTCTGTTCTCAAATCCCCATGGAGGAGGACTTGCCCCCTGGGACTGGTGTTTCAATAGCTTTATTTGGCACAGCAGGACCCTAGGGATGTGAAGCTGTAGGAGCATCTGAGCAGGCACAGTGTGGGCTGGGCTGCTGCATGACCTGCTCCCAAGGGTGGTGCACAGACTGGACCGTGTTCAGGAGAGCTCCTGGCCCTGGTGCAGGTATGCTTTGGGCCACCCTCTTCCGACAGGCAGGTACTGGTGGTGGCACCTCTCTGGGCTTCTTCCAGCCCATTTCCACCACAGCCCTTGCTCCTTTATTCTGCCGCCGAGATTTTCCTTTCTTGGCTTTCCTCCCTGTTGCTGAAGGGGTTGAACAGTATTTGGGCCACTTCCCATCTTCAGCAGCTACAAGAGCAGGTGCCAAGTGCTCCTTGGTGGGAGCTCAACACGTTCTGCTCCCCTCATTGCAGCTGAACAGGATGCAAGTCTGGGTTGCTGGGGCTACCTGCCTCTCCAGTGGCTCCCTATGGGATGTTCGGTCTGGAGAGGCCAGGTGTTTGTTGTGCCCCTCTGCACAGCATCTGAGGCTGCTGAAAGTGTCCTCAGCATGGCTGCTGCTTGCTCTAGTCTGGCATTGCTCAGGGACCTCTAGGCTGTTCTTCATGGAGCCATATGCTCCCTGGGATTCGGGTCTTGGCTTGTGTCCCTCCCCACTTGCACCACAGGCAGGATATTTGGTGGGGTGATGGGGCATCAGACTGAGCTCTGTGATGCAGTGAGGACCCTTGGGAGCCTCTAAGGCCACTGGACTTGCTGGATGGAGAGTAAGGTTGGGTCTTACTGCCACTGGTGTTGTCACCTGGGGATGCTTGTCCAGCTCCCATGTGCATGTAGTCATTCAAGGTAGCTGGCACTGAGACAGTGTTGTCACTCCACATGTGGCTGCTCCACAGGTCCCACTTTCCTCCAGCCAAAAGGCTAGTGTTTCTCAGTACACCTGGTGGTGGTGGCAGGCAGGGTGAGCAGGAGGACTGCTACTTCCCAGGACCCTGGCATGATGCTTCTTGTTCCTCCCTGCAAGGTTCTGTTTAATGGTGAATTTTGGATGGAAACTTTGGGATGAATGAATGTGGGAGGATGAGGGAAGGAAAGGGCTGCCCTAGATTCAGCATGGCTTTTGTGCACAAGCGTGCTTGGCTGCAAGTGAGGAGGCTGGTACCCGGGTTGCTGGGGAGACAGAGGTGTTAGATGTGGCAGATGCTGCAGCCCTGTGGGGTAGTTTATGTCCCACCCTTTTGCTGCCACCAGTAGCAGTCCCAGTGACAGTCCCTGACTTGTTGCAGGGGACACAGTGCTGAGCAATTTGTGTGCTGTCCTGTCCCAAAGGGCCTTGGTGATGGAGCACCCTCACCAGTGGCTCCTGGTGGCTGTGGCTGCAGAAGTGCTCTGGATGGATGCCCTGAGCCTGGGGCAGGCTTGGTAGAGTCAGATGGATGTGGGTGCTTCTGGCACCCACATGGATGCCAGAATTCTGGCATGGATTAGGGGCCCATGCTCCAAAACTGTATCCAGGTAGGTTCTTTGTGCTGCCCCCTATGGGATAATGCTGTCTGGGGGTGGGCAGATGGCTTGCCACCATTCAGCTCATCCACCTGGTGACCAAGATGGGCAGCCCTGTCTCTTGTAAAGTCCAGGCTTCTCTCCTCCTCTAGAAGGGATCCATCATGGACCACCTTCAGGTCCCCGAGGAATGACCAGCCACTGATAAGCAGAGGTGATTTGCCAGCCCAGAAGTGGGGGTGGCATGTTGCCTCTCTGCTGGGACTACAGCCCTGCCTGTGTCCCCACATGGCCATCACCCATCCAGCACCTCTTCCCAGCAAGACCACAGTGCTTTTTTCCTGCACACCCAGCCCTGGGCATCCCCTAGCAGCTACCCACACTCTTCCTCCTAGCTGTGGGATGATTGTCCTGTTTGGAAGCCAAATGGGAAGTGGTGAGCCCATTGGGATGGCTGCAAGGTGTAAGAGGCATCTTTTTCCCCACATGCTGTGGTGAGAGCACTGGAGCCTCATGCTTGCAGGAGCTGTTGTGTCATTGCTCCATGGTCAGCAGCCCTGCTGCCACATTGGGCTGGGCAGAACAGAGGGCTCAGGCTGGGCTGGACGTGGCTGAGCCCAAAGCCACTACTGGCTTTGTGTCCCCCATCCTGGCTGAGGCTTTCCCAAATTTAGCTGGGAGGCCAGGAGCCATGCCATCCTCTGTCCAGGATTGCTTGGCCTGGTCCATGGTCCAGGACCTCCTGGACACAAACTGTTCTGTTAGGGGCCAGCCCAGCCGAGGGATCCCAGCTCCCAACCCAGCTGTGGCAATGGGATCCCACCTCCCAGCTCAGCTGTGTGGTCCCTGCTTCCAGCTTAGCTGTGGCAATTGGATCCCAGGTACTCTGGCTGTGGCAGTGGGGTCTCTGCTCCCAGCCTGGCTGTGGCAACAGGATTCCTGCTCCAGTATTGGGTTGGGCACAGCATCCTGTGTTCTGGGAGCAGGGCTTTGTGTTCAGGATGCCTGGGTTGGGACCTTCCTCTCAGAGCAGGAGTCTCTGCCCACCTTGGGGCTGTGCCCTTGGGTGCGGTGGGAGGGGAGAGGCTTTGCTCAGGTTTCTTTTTGTTTCCCCTTTATTTATTTATTATTATGTTTTAAGCTTCTCCTGCAGCCTTTCTTTCTGTTGTCATTTAATTGTCCAACTTCCCCGAATACTCGTCACCTGCCTGGGGGTAGAATTTGAGACACATCAGAGCTAGCTGGGCTTCTGCAGGCAATGAGCAAATATCCTTTGGGAGCTGGGGGGAGATTAAACAGCTGAGAAAAACAACTGCTCTGCTCAGGATTGTCCAGGAGGTAAAATGGAAGGGTTGGGGGAAGAGTGAGGGAAAACCAGCAATACTTGCTTCCCAGAAAATGTGTGCCCAGTGCCTGGGAGGAGGGTGGTGTGGTGGGTCCCCCCCTCCCAGGGTGAGGGCTGGAGGTGCTGCATGGGGGGACATGAGGCTGGAGCAGCCCTGCACAGGGAACTCGGGGCTCTCCGCTCCTCTCTCCCAGTTGACCCTGGAATGGGTTTGTGCAGCTGTTTGTCAGGACTGTGTCTATGCATTGTCTAAATGATTCTGCTTTGAGGAGTGAGGCCAGGGATGAAAGGGACTCAAAGGAAGTGTAAAGCCTGGTGTCACACTTGGGCTGGAGTCCTGCGTGGGTAAATGTGGGCAGATGTATGGGCAGGTGGGAATGGACCTGCACCCACCTGGCTGCCTGTGGGCACTGGGTGCTGCTGCCAGAGCTGCTGGGGGCTGTCTGCACCCAAGGGGTGAAGCAGACTTGAACTGTCAGTTCAAGAATAAAAAAAAGAAGTTTTCAGCCTTGTCTTTGGGAGTTATACAAAGCAAATGGAATAAATGCCAAACAGTGGCATTGTTTGTAGGATCAGGACTGGATCAGGGCAGCGCTTGGAGAAGTGTCAGCACCTCAGTGTCTGGCAGAAGCCAGTGCTGACTGCATGTCGTGGTCCTTGGCACAGCAGTCTTCCAGGCTCCTGGTGGCTGTCGTGGTCCTGCTGGGGCCTGTGACCAGCCCCCTGAGCCTTATTGAACCTGCACTCAAAAAAGAATGGGTTTCTGTGGCTTTTTTATTTGATTTAAAATCCCTGTAGCAGTAGTTATTTTGTAGCATAAAATATCTTACAAAAACCAAACAAACAAAAAAAACCCACCTAAGGTATTCTCCCTCACTTCACTGAAAAACCTTTGGTTTTGATGGTGCTGGTGAGTGAGCTGACATGGCATGCTGTGCCCCAGCATCCAGTGCATCCACACACCAGCAGGTAGTGTTGCCCCTGCCATTGGCATGGCCCTGGAAATGTGAGGGAAGCTGGGGACTTTTGGGAAGCAGCCTCTGGAGACCCAGCTGCAGGTATCTCAGGCTCCTTTCATGCACAGGGCTGCTGCCAGCAGTGCCAAGATGCAAGGAGGCTCTTACCAGAATGGAAAGCTCATGGAAACCACTCTGCTTTTTTAATGAGGCCTTGGGGCAATGTGCTGGTGGGTGCATTGATTTCTCACAGCACTGGTGATGAGTTAGATTTTTGGGTGCCAAGTCAAAGGGTAGGTTTGGGTTAATTCTTTAGCTCGACCCATGAGAGATCAGACCTCTGCTAGAGACACCAGTGCTGGCAATAGTTTAAGGAAGCCCCAGAAGGTCTGTTTTCTACTTACAATTTTCCATGGTTAATATAGTTATTTCCTGCTTCTCTTTCCAGCCAGGTAATGTCTTCCCTTGGAAGGGAGATGGGCAGCAGTATAAAATTGCAGGCAATGTCCAAAAAGGTGTTTGCAAGAGCAATTCTCTGTGTTGAGCTCCTGTGTGTCTCACTTACCGATCTGTTCTCTTCTTCCTGTAAACTTGTAGCATTTTCTTCCCTGCAAAGCAATTTTGAGATGTTTGGAGGGATTTTCTCATGCCTGTTGGCCTCTGTCAGTTTGTTGAGAAGCAACGGTGGTGCTGAGGCTTGTGATTTGCCCTTTGCAGCTCAGGGACTTGCAGGAGGGAGCCAGATGTGAAAGATGATGCTGACCAGAACCCAGGGAGGGCTCAGACACACCAGTGTCCCTGGGAAAGCAGGTTGTGTGGTGCTGGGGGAGAGCCCTTCTGCCCTTCCAGCATGAGAGTACAGCACTGATGGATGAGGGAAGAGTGACTGAAGTCATCTATCTGGACTCCTGTGAAGGATTGGACACTGTCCTGCATGACATCCATGTCTCTAAACTGGAGACATGGATTTGACAGATGGGCAACTTGGTGGATAAGGAATTGGTTGGGTGGTCACACTGAAAGAGTTATGATCAAGGGCTCGCTGTCCAAGTGGAGCCCACTGATGAGTGGTATCCTCAGGAGTCAGTGTTGGGACTGGTGCTGTGTGATGCCTCTGTCAGTGACACAGACAGTGGGACTGATGCACCCGTGGAGAGTTTGCTGATGAGACAGAGCTGTGGGTGCAGTCAAAGGCTGGAGGGAAGGGATGTGGCATCCAGAGGGACCTGGACAGGCCAACAGGTTCAACAAGGCCAAGGGCAAGGTTCTGCTCCTGGGTTAGGGCAATCCCAAGCACAAATACAGGCTCGGAGGAGAATTGATTGAGAGCAACTCTCAGGAGATGGACTGGGGGGGGGGGCTGATGGATGAAAGGCTGGACAGGACCCAGTCATTCTGCCCTTCTGCTCCGCTCTGGACTCGCTTCTGCTTCCAGAGCTCCTGCAGCAGAGCTGGTGCTGCTGGCAGGGATGTGCGGGCGAGGTGACTCCTGTGGGATGCTGGTCGCTAAGCAACCAGCAGAGGTGGAGCTTTCTGGGTACCATTCCCAGCACATCCCTGCCTGCATCCCTTCCTGAACTGCTCCCTGCCTGCTCTGGCATTGCTCACATCTTCCCAGACAGCACAGTGGGGTCTCCTGCTACCCACACCACACTCCTTAGGGCAGAAGAGCACCCTCTGGTAATCTCTGGGCATTGCCAAACCTTGATTTGGGGTTTCTCTGCCCAAGATCACCAACACCCTTCCCTGGGGAAGGAAGGTATCTTGAAATTCAGTTGACCCTTCTGTTTGAAGCTTCTATCTCAGTGCTGCTTCTCTGCCTGGTTCCGTGAAGCAGGGCTAAAAGTGGGAGTCACAAGGCTCCTACACTGAGACTCCTTGCAGCCAGGAGCTGTGGGTGTGCTGGTTGTGGAATGCTCTGGGAGCCCATTTCCCTTCGGGGGCAGTTGTGCTGATGGAGCCTGGGTGCTTTTGGTCCTCCTTAGGTGGTGGCTGTGTCAGGACAGGGATGGTCAGGCTGGTACAGGAGGGCTTGGTGGTGCAGATGGGTTTGGGGAGGTGTCAGTGGCTGCACTGCTCAGGAGTCCCTGCTTGGAGCTGTCCATCAGGGTGACTGCAACCCTCTCTGGGTATGTTGTGGTCTTCGGTCCCACTTCTTTTTGACCTTCCCAAGGGCAAGTGTTTGTAAGGCACTTAGCATTTGGCTCAGATGACATCCCACAGCATGGGAAGGAGCTGTTGGTGGCTGCTTGGGGGCTGGATGATGGGAAGGTTGCTCAAAGCCTTCAGTACCTCCACAGGGCTGGTTCGTCGTGTGCCATTGAGTTGGAGGATATTGTGTTCTGAGTGTTGAGCAACCTGCTCTACCCAGTCTTCTCCTGTCCAGCGAGTGCTTCTTGCTGGACTTTGCTGGAAGAGCTGAAAGGCACAGATGCACCACTGGATCATAAATCTCTCCACTCCTGGTGTTCTCCCAACTCTGCTGACAGTGCAAGCCATGCCTTTTGAAAGGTCGGTGTTTGCCTGGAGGGAGCCCAGTCCTGACTTTACAGGGCTGCCTGGACTGGCAGAGGGGATAAGCTGAGCAGCCTTTGGATGTGCAAGAAGCCTCAGTGGACTTCCAGACCTACCTGAGTTCTCCCCTGCAGCAGTGGGCTTTATGATTTTGGGCACAGGGGCTGCTGTTGGATCCTGCCACGAGGATCTGTCCTTGATGCACCTGTTGCTCCCAAGTGGCAGAGCTGCCACACTGCTGGTGTGATCCTGTGCTCTGGGCTGAGTTTTGGGGTCCTGCAGGCTGGTGTGGCTGTACTGGCACAAAGATGCTGTGTGCCAGTGCTCCCAGTTGGGGAGGGGATTGATGACCAGCAGGGATGGCTCTCTGGGAGCCAAGGCTCTACCTGGAAGCAGGGGATGTTTTTCCCTCACTGGTGACAGGGAAGCACTGCTGCTTGTGCTACCGAGGGGCTGTCACAGGCAGAAGGAACTGAAGAGTGAGGCAACTGGGCTGAAACTGGAGAGCTCTGGAATAGTATCATCCACGTAGCACCTCCAAAAGCTGTGGGACTGCAGAGTTGCTGCCCTGGCTGAACTGAGCAGGTGCAGGCAAGGTGCTGGTGGGGCTGAGGTCATCAGTGGGGTTTGGCTTTTGGAGGGGAATGCAGGTGAGACTGGAGGGACCCATGAGTGCCAGGGAAAGTAGAGAAGTCCCCAGAGCACTAAGCAGACAGGGTGTGCACTGCCATGAAGATGTTGCAGACCTGGCCCCAGTGGTGGCACATGACTTGCTGTGGTGATGCTGCTGGTCCCGTCCCAAGTGCTCCAGGGAGCTGGTGGAAGCAGGGGGAGAAACCAGGGGACAGGGGGGACTAGAGGCTGCAGCATGCACTGGCTCTTTCATCTCCCTGCTGCGTGGTGTCTGGGCTGCACTACCATCTGGAGAGGCACAGGATGTTTGCAGGGGCTGAATCAGGGCTCTTCTGGCCCACCAGCTGCAAAATCTTTGTTTCCATGTTAATGACTTTCTGGAAGGTGTTTCTTGGCTTCCAAGGGGTCTCAGCAACTTATTCCTGAACTTATTTACTCAGCTGGGATGTGTCACTCCAAAGGGTAGGAGTGAAACCTTGTTTAAAATAGTCCCAAATTTCCCAGGCCTTGCAAAAGGACTGTATCCCACTGTGCGAGGGGGAGCAGGAAACAGGACACTCCACCTTTGCATCCTGGCAAGCTTGGAGGAGGAGGAGGCGCCTCAGTCCTGTCCCCCTGTGATGCAGTAAGAGGTCATGCTCCTCTTCCCTGGTTTTTCCTGGTGCCAAAAGGGCTGGGGCCAGAGCAGGCAGGAGCAAGCTGGAAGGAGGGTTGGGTCTCTCAGGACAGGCTCTGCCCTGGCTGCACTCAGTGCTGGCAGCTGAGCTGAGTGGTGGTGAGTTGCCACCACTGCCTTACTCAGGGGACAACTCCCTATCAACTTGGTGGCTTCTTTTTTCCCCCCTAACTTTCTCCTGATTCACTTTTGACACGTGGCACAATGCCTGTGTAGCAGCAGGGATGCTGATCTTGACTTCCAGGGTGTAGGTTTGTGGAATAAGCTCAGGACACTTTTTTAACCCTGGAGCAGGGGATGGCACTGTGGGCAGCAGGTCACTGTCTGTCCCGCACAGGCGATGCCAGGGAAGTGTGGAGCTTTTGTGGAAGGGAGGCACTTGGCTGCCTGGCAGCTGTGTGTGCAGAAGCCCAAGCATCCTGCCCCGGGGTCAGATGTCTCTGCAATGCCTGGCTCGGGCATGATGAGCGAGCAGATGTCTGGGCTGTTGGCAACTGCTGACATAATGTAAATACGTAATTGCCTAAACACAGATTCAACACATGTCAGCTAAGGCTGAGCTGACTGCAGCAGAGCAGCTTCCCCAGTCCCACGCAGGGAGGTGGGATAGCCCCACACTGCAGGCTCCTTCCATGTGGTGGATGCCAATGCTTGTGAGGTATTACACAGGATCACTGTACTCGTATGAGTGTGTTCCCACAGGATCATCCCATCCTTGTTGCCTCTGCTTTCCTTTTTTTCCTAAGCTGACCCAATTCTTCACTGGGCAGATCCAGCCTGGCTGTCATATTCTATGTCAATGATGAGTCACTGTCTCCTTCAGTGGTGCTCAGTGGCTGCCTCAGCCCCGGGTTTGGCTCCTTTTTGCTGGCCTGGCATCTGTTGGGAACTCCAGGTCTGGTCAGTGGAGCTGAACACACCAGTTCAACAGCCTGAACTTGCCAGGCTGGCTTGGGGGTGGAGAGCAATCACCTGCCTGGACAGACCCACCTCTCTGAAGTCACCATCTAAGCCCTACAGTGAATTAAGGGACTCTCCCCAGGAAGAGACTGGTCCAGACAGCCTGGTGAGCCCTTCCTGCCCTGCTTGGCCAGGCAGCCTCTGGGCTAGACCCATCACCTGTGCTGGAGGAACAGGAGTGGATGTGTCCCTGCAGTTTTCCTGGGAGCAGCCTCCCATGGTCAGTCCATGATGATCTCCTCCACTGGCAGGTTCAGGCCTCATTGCTCTTCCCTACTTGAATTACAGGAAGAGGAAAAGACCTCCAAGATCATCAAGTTCAACCTTTATCTGTTCACCACCTTGCCAACTAGACCAGAATACTGAGTGCCACATCCAGTCATTCTGTGGACGCCTTCAAGGATGGGGATTCTACCACCTCCCTGGGCAGGCCACTTCCAATGCCTGACCACCCTTTCCATGAAGAAATTCTTCCTAATGTCCTACCTGAATCTCCCATGCCACAACCTAGGGCCGTATCCTCTTGTCCTGTCACTTATTCCCTGGGAGCAGAGCCCGATCCCCACCCGGCTCCCCCCTCCTGGCAGGGAGATGCAGAGCCAGAAGGTCCTCCTTGAGCCTCCTTTTCTGCAGGCTGAGCCCCCCCAGCTCCCTCAGCTGCTCCTCATCACACTTGTGCTCCAGACCCTTCACCCAGGTCTGTTTCCCTTCTCTGAACACGCTCCAGCCTCTCAATGTCTTTATTGAAGTGAGGGGTGCAGAATTGAACACAGGACTCGGTGAGGAGCCAGCTCCTTCTGGTGCTGTGCTGTTATGGGGTGGGACAGCTGGGGGGTGACTGGCAAGAGAAGGTGGCACAGCTCCCCTGGGCCCATGCAAGGCCCCCTCACAGGCTGGGGAGAGAGGTGTCAGGTGAAGAGGGAATGTTCACACTATCCTTCATGTTCCTACTGTCATGTTCTTGAGCTCATATCATCCTGCTGGGCAGGAGAACATTGTGCGCTGTTAGTCTGACATCTCCTTCCCAACTGCTCCTGGCAAAGGGGTGGGAGGTAGCAGGCTTGGAGGTGATGGGCAAAGGGTGTGTTGGGGGCAGTGTGGCTGTGAGGCTGCACATGTATGCCAGGGGCATATGGATGGACATGTGATGAGGCTGATGGATGAAAGGAGGGATGATGCCTGAAAGCACCTTGTGGCTGCAGGGAGGATGGGATGAGGTGCTGATGGTAGCAGGGGAGCAGTAAAGCTTCTCTCAGCACCCCAGTGCCCTGCTGCTCCTGCAGAAACTGTGTCCTGCCTGCAAGGTGCTCATGGGATGTGGTGCTCATGCTCTTGTGCTTCATTCCTGCCTGTTGTGTGCATGTGTGTTTGCTGGGCAGAGGAGCCAGGTGTGTGGGAATTGGAAAATCCCTTTGGTGTGAGGCAAAGGGGAACTGCCTTACTGTAAATGAAGAATATCAGAAGAAATTGTGATTGTCTGAAAAAAGACCTGGAGGCTGAAACGTCTATTTGTGTGACTGACCTGAGGAACAAGGAGAAAATAGTGGGATGTAGAGAGGGGGCTTGAGACAAGTGTGTGGGGATGAAGGGTCTGAGAAAGTTTTGCACCAGACACTAAATCTCGGTGCTGTGATCACAAAACTGTGCTGTCCCAACTAATGAGGACCTGCAGGAGCCAGGCAGAGAGGAGATGTGAACCCCAAGGTCCATCCAGCTACAGGCAGCAAGGGCAGGTAGAGCAGGCTGAGCAGAGAAGAGCTGCTGAAGCTAGGGCTGCCAGGACCTCCCTGGGCAGCTTTGCTGTGCTACAGTGGCTCTGGAGGCCTGCTGCTCTTGAGGACCTCCAGATCACCACTGGGAAGGACCAGGGCTGGAACCTGATGGACCTGAGCAGGCAGTTCCTCATTGGGGTGGAGGCAGGTCCTGCTGATTGGATGGTGGCCACAGAATGCTGCTGTCGTGGGCTGAGTGACCCACCACTGATGCTGCCTTCTCTGAATAAAGCTGAGCTGCCACTGATACTGCATCTCTGCAGGGCTGGTCCTGTGGAGGGGTCATGGTGGTCTGGGGACAGTGGGGAGCTGCAAAGCTTGGAACAGTGGGAAAGCAGGAGCTCTGCCTTGACTGCTCAAGACAGGGACAACCACAGCCCAAAACTAGGGGGAAGGAGGTTTGATGAGATGATGGAGAACACCTTTCTGATGGGACAAGGATAAAGCCCTGGCACAGGTGACAGTGCATGAGAGGAGTTGCAGAATCACAGAGTAGTTTGGGTTGGAAGGGACCTTAGAGCTTGTCTTGTTTGGAACCCACTGCCATGCTCAGGGACACCTTCCACTAGCCCAGGTTGCTCCAAGCCCCATCCAACCTGGCCTTGAACACTTCCAGGGATGGGGCAGCCACAGCTTCCCTGCCCAACCTGTGCCAGGGCATCACCACCCTCACCAGGAAGAATTTCTTCCCGATATCCCACCCAACTCTGCCCTCTGGCAGTGGGAAGCCATTCCCCCTTGTCCTGTCCCTCCAGGCCCTTGTCCAAAGTCCCTCTGCAGCCCTTTTGGAGCCCCTTTAATGACAGAAGCATGTCCAAAGGCCTCCCAGGAGAGGAGAGTGCTCATTCTTGTTCTTCTATTCAATTTTTTGGGTTACAGCTAAGCCTCTTCCTCCTCTGCTGTGCCAGTTTCTTGTTCTGTTACATGGCAACTCCCACTCAGCACTGGTTTCTCCTTGCATTGTGGAGCAGGGAATAAGCCTGGCTTTGCTCTGCAGGTGAACTGTTGGTGTGAGTTGACACAGGCAGGACACAGGAACCCCCACAAACTCACACATGAACTTCAAAGAGTGCATTAATGTCCATTCCCTCACCAGCCAAGGGTCCCCAAAGCAGCACCTTGGCAGAGGCTCGTGGGCAGAGCTGCCAGCACCCAGAGTCCCTAAACTGGACTGGGCTGCCTTGATGTGTTACTGAGCTCTCTACATTCCATCACCTGTCACTGCTGTGTAATTTATGACATTTTCAGCAACATTTTCCAGCCACAACCCTGTGCTGAGCATCAGTGCAGTGCCATTTCCCCAGCACAGCACAGGCTTGTATGAATCCCACACTACGACCCATGTGTGGGGCTCTGCTGGGACACAGCACAGCTCTGTGGCTGTGGGGACAGGGGGAACTCGTGCCTGGCATGTCCCTGTGTGTTCCCATGTCCCCATGTGTCTCCATGTCCCCTGAGTCCCTATGTCCCCATGTCTATGTGTCCCCATGTCCCCGTGTGTCCCCATGTCCCTATGTCCCCATGTCCCTATGTCCCCATGTCCCCGTGTGTCCCCATGTCCCCGTGTGTCCCCCACCCCAGGGATGCTCCTGCCCAGGGTGGGTTCTGTAAGCACTCCCTGTGTCCCCCCTGCCGGGGCAGCTCAGCTGGGCAGAGCCGGGGCTGAAATGGGGGCTGAAGGACAGGAGGGGCTCGGGAGGGTCTGTGTGGGTTTGCCAAGGACGAGTCCTGCATTCCCAGCCCGGTCTCCTTGGGATGTGCCTGTGAGCCCAGGGTGGATGTGCCCAGCCTGGTGGCACAGGGACAGGAGGCAGGGGACAGGTCAGGGAGTGCCAGGGAGCCCGAGGAAGAGAGAGGCTGGTGAGACCAGGCGCTGTCTAAATGTCTATGTTTATTTTATTAATTTAATAGAAGGAACAAGCCCCGGTTGTGAGGGCTGTTGTCCCAGACGTTCATCTCTGCTGAGAAGAGGTCCCTGGTGGAGTGCTGGGTGCCCAATGCTGTCCAGCTCTTCAGGCTCACATCGTCCGGCGGGGCTGGAGTATCTGGACCAGCTCTGGTGCCCAGGACACGTGGCCGTGGGTCGTGGCTGGCCGGTGCTCCCGGGAGGTGGCAGGGCCTGGGGCGAGGGGCAAGGCTGACCCACAGTGCATGGGGCAGGCAGCAGGGGCACCTGCCCGCCCAGACACCCCCAGGCTCGGGCTGCTGCCCCCACACACCAGCACACAACCTGCTGTCCCACACTGCCACGGCCATCTGCCCACCTTGCTCCAGCTCCAACCCTGTCACCCCATCCACCAGTCCTCCTGCTCCATCCTTGCCCAGCTCTGCACACAGAGCCCTGCTCGCCCCCACAAACACACCTTTGCCACCCTCCCTGTGACAATCACTCCCCTCTCGCCCCTCACATATCCCTGTGCCCTGCTGGGGCCATACGTGGCTCATCCTTTGTCCTGTCCATCAAATGAGGCAGGTCCTCCCGGCCTTGGAAGGTGTGGCCAGCACTGCCCAGCAGCCTGGTGACACTAGGCTGGGAAGGAGAGAGCAATTGGCTGCAACACAGGGCCAAGCTCATCATTCCCCATCAACCCTCCCAGCCCTGGTCTCACTGGAGAAACTTTGCCCCCTGGATACTCAGCCTCACCCTCCCAGCCTTGGTCAACCCTGCTGTGTTGCTTTGCCATCCCTACCTTGTTGGGGAGTATCGTGAGGCTCTGCAGCCGCACATTGTTCCGGGGGGAAGCCTGGATGTGCTGCATGGAGCAGCTGCTGCTCTGATGGTCCCTGCTGGTCAGTGGTGATTGGGAGACTCTGCCATTGACCCCTGTTCTCCTGTGGGATGGGGCACAGGGATGCTCAGAGCCCAGCACTGTGGATATGGGGCTTCACCCTACTGCACCAGGGAGTGGACCAGGGGGTGCTCCCTGGCACCACATGCCCCTTCCAGTGCCCCTCCACCTGCTGCAGGAGACCCAAGGCCATCCCACCAGGCTGGATCTGCTCTTTCTTTCCCCATGGCCAGCTGAGCTGCCCATGGCCACGGCAGGTCCCCGTGCACAGGACACCATCAGGCAGGACCTGGGCTGTCCCAGATGCAGGGCTTGGTTTTGGAATTCACAAGGCCCACCCGACTCCCCACAAAGCCTGAGCACATGCTGAGACCAGACACAACTCATCCTATGTTGTTTCAGTGACCTTGACACAGAGATGTGGGCAAGAAAGGGTAGTGCAAGGGGGACAGTAAAACCCTCCAGACCTGGATCAAGCACTGGCCCTCCAAAGCCTCTCTCTGCTCCCCTGCACTGGCCAGGTCCCTGGGTCCTCTCCAGCCCCACCCAGGGAAGAGCTCTCCTTGCCAGGGAAGGGCTAACCAGCACCCTGGGACATTGGGATGTGTCCTCAGGTCCCCTACCTTTGGCCGTGCTGTGAGTCCTTGATGGGGGGCAGTGGCTGCAAATACGGGAGTGTCTGCGGGTACCTGGGGAGGGCAGAAGCCAGGGGTGGGTGACAAGGGACAAACAAGCCATGGCTGCTCAGGGCAGCACCTGAAAACCCACAGGCTTGTACCTCACAGTGTCCCCTGCCTGCAGCCCTTGGGGACGAGCCCACACACACCATGTGGATGGTAGATCTGAGGAGGGGGCTCAGCAGGGTCAGACCTCCAAGCCTACACCTTCAGGTCAGTGCCTGGCACAGCTGGGTCACAGCTGGCACCCATCAAACCCCATCCCATCCCTGCAGCCCCCCAAAGCACTGCTGATACTCACGGGCCAGGAACGTGGGGTGTGACCATGCGGTCACAGGACAGGCATGTGAAAGGGACTGGCAGCTGCCTAAGGAGAGGGAGAGGAAGGGCTGGCTGAGCTGCTGGGGGGCCACAGCCCTGCCCACACACAGGCAGCAGCTCGCTGGCACAGCAAGGTGCTGGGCACGTCCCTGCAGGGAGTCAAGGCATGTGCAGGGCCAGCTGTGAGCTGTTGAGCCTGGTTTCTTCCAGCACCCCAACCCACTGGCTGGTGCCAGGTGAAGGGCACAGGGCACACACTGCCATCCCAACCAGCCCTGGCACCACGTCCAGTGTTTCACCAGCACTAATGACCGTCCCGTGCCTGGCCAGGAGGGCAGGGCATGATCCAGCTCTGGGGTGCACTGTGTCACACCCTGCCTGGGGGGACGGGCCACCATGTCCCACCCTTGCTTCTGGAAGCCTTTGCACCCACAGCCCAGTTTGGTTAGGGAGGGCTCTGTCCTGCAGGTGCCCCCTCCTTGTGCCTCCTGTCCTGTGCAGAACCTGCTACAGGTGGAATGAGAAGGTGCAGCTGCTTCATCAGTATTCCCATAATTCGTTTATCAACTGAATGTCATCCAATGCCAGGGTACCACACGGGCACTGGCTGGGAGAGCTGGGGAGAACAGAACCATGGCTGTTCCCAAAGCCATCACCATCCCCCTCCCACTCACTTTCTCATCCCAGCTGCACTTTCACTCTCTACCATCTTATTCTCAAGCTCCTTCAGACTTTTCTGCCAGGTCTCCTCCATCTGCTCATGGAAAGCCTTCATCTCCTGGCGATCCAGCTGGGGACAGGTGAACACCCTCAGCCAGCTGCCCCAGGATGGGACATGATGATCTCCAGGGAAAATGCAGGAGGGGGATCCTCCTAGGGATGCTGCCTCAGGCTGCCAAGCCCCAGCAGGGCCAGTTTCACACAGCAGGGATGGGACACGCCTCACCTTGTTTTCCATCTCCTCACTGAGCTGCTCCTGCACCTTGTTCCAGTGCTGATTCTGTCCCAACACCTGGCTCTGCATCTTCTGCATCCTCTCTTCCAGCCGCTCCATACTTGACTCAAACTGGGAGCAACTGACTGTGGTGCTCAATGCAACTTTGTCCGCTTTCTAGCAGAGGGGAAATGGTTGAGCATTGATAGGAAGGCCCAGGGCATGTCAGGGGCAGAGGGAGAAGTGCTCCCTCCATGCCATCATGTCCCTTTCAGGGCAGTGGGACACCATTCACCCCATCACCCCTGTGGGCTTTCTCCCACCACCTGAGGGGTGAGGG
The DNA here is from genome assembly GCA_035221455.1 of Xenops minutus. Lineage (NCBI taxonomy): Eukaryota > Metazoa > Chordata > Aves > Passeriformes > Furnariidae > Xenops > Xenops minutus. The sequence continues at coordinate 8,220,093 of JAWWEE010000048.1, read as the reverse complement.
ACCCACACCCAGTGGAAATCCTCCCTCTCCCAGGCCACTTCTGCCACCCAGCCCCCAAGGGACGAAGGGTATTTGTCACCCTGCCCAGCCCCTCGAGACTGTACCACATCAATTGCTGCCAACACGTTCTCCTCATCTGCTTTGTCTTTCTTCAGCGTCTCCAAGGACTGGAACAGCGTCTTTCAACACAGAAAGCATCCCATGACACCACAGCAGGGTTGATGTCTCTAGCTCAGCCAAGCAGCCTCTGCTCTCCCTCCCCAGAGAGCTCCAGGAAAGGCACTTGGAGCCCGCAGAGGGCTGGGAGCAGGTCGGCAGGGGGACAGATTCCTTGGGGTCCCCTCTGGAGTCTGCCTGGGGGATGCTCTGCCCACAGAGCACTTTGAGACACGCACCTCAATCTCCTTCTGCTTTTGCTCACAGTCCTTCTGCAGGCTCCCTGAGAGAAAGCTGAGCTCCTCACAGTCCCCTTGAATCTTGCTGACCCTGAGCTCCATGCTGTGCAGCAGCTCCTTGTCCTGCTCCAGGGAGGAAGAACTGAGCAAGGGGGGTGTGCTTGACCCCCAGGGACGGACCTGGGTTACTCATCCAGAGGCCACGAGTCCTCAGTGTCATCAAGTCATTCCCATGGAGGCTTTCATTTCCTCCCATGCTGCTGACTGGTCCAAGCCAAGCTGGGGCACCGAGGGGCTCCCCCTCATGACAGCAAAGCACAGCCAGCCAGAGCATCCCGTCAGCCCCTTCCAAGCTCCCTGTGTTCCCAGCTCCCTACCTGCTTCCTTTCCCGGATGATGTTCTCCATCTTTCCCACTGTTGTCTGCCGTGACTCCAGGGAGTCCACCTCCTCCTGCAGTTTCTCACAGCGCTGCACGAGCTCCCCCAAAAGTGCTTTGACGTCGAAGGTGCAGTTGGAGCACTCTGCCTTTGCCATCTCCTGCTCCTCTTGCACAGCCCCCACTATCTCCTCCAGCTCGCCCAGCTGCAGGAAGGGGCAGAAGGAATTCCCTCAGAGCTGGGATGGATGGAACCAACAGACCTGGGTGCCGTGGGGCTCGATGGCCCCAGCCAGTCTGGGGATGTGACTGGGAGCCCCAGCAGGGCCCTTGCAAGGAGCCGTCAGGTGGTGGGAATGCTCCCCCAGGACCAAACCTTCTCCTGCATCTGGCTGGTTGCCTCAGTCACCAGCTGTTCCAGCATGGTATTTTTCATCTCCTGCTGCTCCTCCAGCCTATTCAGCTCACTCTTTGTCTCCTGCAGCACAGACCTGGCCAGCGAGATGGGGCAGGGGCAGGCTCAGCCTCCCCAGGGCTGCTTGGGCAGTGTCCCTTGTTCCCAAAGCAGGATGCTGCCAGTCCCCCTGGGCTCCCTTGCATTCCCACAGGGTACAAAACCCCCTCGTGTCCTCTTACTCGATTTGCTGAGTGATCTGCTCACTGGTCTCTTTCCACTTCTCTATGTCCTCCCTCAGCTGTGCAATCTCCTCCTCCATCTTTTTGATCTGGGAAGGGCAGTGGTGGCAGAGTCAGGGCACAGACCTCGTGTTTTCCCAGCACGGGGGCCCTTCATGTGCAAGGGCAGAGCCAGCACTCCAAACTCCTGGCTCACGGAGCCACACTGCAGTAGCCCAAAGGTGCCACCACCCAGCAGCTCACCGAGGCAAGCACCTCCTTCATCTTCTGTGCCATGCGGTTCTGTTCTGCCTTAAGCATGCCAATCTCCCCATGGAGATTCTGGGAGTCAGCCAGGGCCTAGGAAGGAGCATTGGTGGGGGTCAGCACTGGGGAGGGTCCCTGTGGGTCTGCAGGACCTTCACCCCTGCCCTGGTGTGCCCAGTGCAGGGTGGACAGCACAGGGTCCAGCTCAGCCAGGCTGGCAGGGCACTGAGAGCTGCACTCTCCATGTGTCCAGCAGGGCATGGGGTGCTGAGCCTGTCTGATGGCAGCAGTTCACCTCATTCTGCTCCTCCAGGAACTTCTTCATGTCCTGCTGCATGCGGGACTGTAGGACAAAGGGGTGTCAGAGATGAGTCCCTGGGCAGTGTCCCTGGGGAACACGACCTTCATTCATCCCCACTGTGTTCTGCACAGACCTGCGCCTGTCTGGAGTCCTTTGACACACCTTTCATGGCACCACTCTCATCGCGAAGAGCCTGGGAGACAGAATAGGCAAAAAAAGTTGTTTGAGATGGGCCCCAGGGCAGGAAGCCCCCAAAGACCTCCATCCCTGCCCTGGGGAGCCCATGGCACAGGCAGGGTCAGCAGGGAGAGCCCCAGTGATCCTGCCCAAGCCAGGCTCAGTGCCGGGGCACTGAAACCCATCCGAAGGGCAAAGAGCCACTGCCAGTGGCCCAAGGTCTGCCTGGGCAGTGAGGGCAGTGACAAACCCTTCTGGGGAAATGTGGAGGGACTGTGTGGTGGGGGAACACCCAGGGCTCTGTGAAGGGCCACTACCTCAGACATTATTTTCTTATAGGATTCCATCTGCTGCTTTATTTCTTTCATGTCCGTGGCCAACTCAGCGAGGGAGGGGCCGCTCAGCTCGCCCGTCCACGGTTCCTGGGTTGTCAGGTACTGCCCATCCAGGTGCCCCAGCACAGCCTGCAGCAGCTTTCTCAGGGCTGCAAAGTGCACAGCTCCACTGTTTGGCATCCCAATGGCGAGATCCAGCAGCTGGGAGAGGCTGAGGGTGTCCAAGGACGGTGCCATGTCTGCAAACACAGTGCTTGCCCCAGTGGAACAGGGACTTTCCTGCCCAGACCGGGTCTGGCAGGGATGAGCAAAAGTGATGATAAAAGGGATGGGGAATAGGGATGATAAAATGTATGCAGTATAGGGATTATAAATGGGATGACCTATAGGGATGGTAAATGGAGTGACCTATGGGGATATCAAAAGGGATGAGGAAAAGGGATGATTAAAGGATATCCTATAGGGATTATAAACGTGATGAGCTAAAGGGATGCTAAAAGGGATAAGCAGAAGGGATGATAAAATAGTTGAGCAAAAGGGCTGATAAAATGGACAAGCAAAAGCAATGAGAAAATGGAAGAGTGGCCAGAAGGCTCCCTCCTCCTTCCTCGTCCGTCCAGGGACTGGGGTCAGTGCTGCACGTGCCCCTCGGCATCACAATTCCCGTTGCCAGGAAATGACCCCCAAAACAGAAGCCAGTGGATCATAGATTTTTGTGGTCATAAAGGCATGGAATGGTTTGGGCTGTGAGAGCATCATCAAACCTGTTCTGTTCATCTGGGTTTCACACATTTGCCCCTGTTTGGTTTTTGCACAGCAAACCCCAGGCCTGCTTTGGGGCCAGTGAAGCAAGGGGATGCTGCACCTCTTGGAGGAGGTGCAGGAGGATCCCCGTGAGCAACTGGCTGAGCTATAGGGTTGTTGAGGCATAGACTCCTTTCTCCTCTGGACTTCATGGCAGAGAGGCACTGTAGGTGGAGCCTTTGTTTCCAACAAGTTAGGTTTTATGGCAGCTTAGCAATCCATAAAGGAGCCAATTAATTGATTTCTCCTGCCAATGTCCCCCAAGACCACAAGAGACCAAAAAATAAGTTCTTCCCTCAAACACCCACTGTCCACCCCCACCCATCCCCTTCAAAAACACACTCTGTTCACCCCTAATCCTTCCTACTTCAAAGCAGAGCCCAAAGACAGATGGCTTAAGGTCACTGTTGTGGCTCAGGGCAAGGGGGTCAGTGCCAGAGCCCCGTGTCCCCAGCCCCTTCCAGCTCAGCATGGCTGGTGCATGGCAGAACACCCTGAACACACCCCAGGAGCCCCGGGGTGCCCAACTTCAGCCACAGAGTTTATTGTTTAGTACGAGCTCACCACACCAGCAAGCCAGGACAGGGGGGTGGTACATGAATACAGATGTGGAGGAGTTACACAGACAGATTTGTACAGCTTTTGTACAGAGGAAGAAAATGAATCAAATAACAAAATAGACATTAGCAGTCAAACCTTTTTTTTTTTGTCTTTTTTTTATATCATACTAACAAAATCTGATAGCCAAAAAATGACTAAGCTACAAAATTGTAATACATACTGTACGGGTAAAAGGTTATCATCCATTTATACATCTAGTATTGTCTTTATTCTGGTAACTTACATGAGGCCTATAGGATCTTAGTGTATTAATAACTCCCTACAGATAGTGCTGAGCTGCTAAAGCTGCCAAATAATGGAGTACTGGAATTTTTGTTAAGACTTTTACAGTGTCATTTGCATCATTTTGTTTAATGAAACCCTCATGCATCTCTACTGCAAGCCAGAGGTGCTGCTGGTGGCTGGGGGGAGGCAGGAGCTGTAAGGCCTTGGCTGGCAGCCTGGCACCCATCATTCCAAGAGCTGTAATGCCATGGCTGGCAGCCTGGCACCATCATTTCATAGGGCACCAGCACAGTGCTGCCCCTTGCTCCAGCTCTCTGGATGCTGCAGGAGGGATAAAGCTGAAATCCCCAAGCGAGACTGATTCTTTTCCCTTTGGTCTTGAGAGTTAGAGAAGAAATCACTCAACACAGAGTCGTCTCCATTCCAAAGGCTTTTTTTCCACTGCATAGCAGCTCAGCTTTCAGCAGAAAAGCATCACTAACTGTCAGGGTAATGCCACTGGCCCTGGGGCTGCTCCCACAGCCAGGTGCTGGTCCTTCCCCCAGAGCCCAGAGCTCCAGCAGCGTGACCTCCTGCTCCCAACCCGGCCACTCTGGGGCACAATGCTCAGGACCCAGCTCCACATGGAACACCGTGGCACTCTCAGGCTGGGAGAAGGGCTGGGGAGAGCACAGCCCCCCATACCAGCTCTCGGGCATCGAGAGAAGAGCGAGGCTGAAGCTGAAGGGGGAGTGAAGGCACAAACAGGAACCAGCCCGGATGGACAACAGGAGGTGGTGCATCAGCACTCCAACGCCCTGGGAAATCTCTCCCCAAGAACCAAGCCAGTAAGACCAAGTATTGTGAAGTACTTTATACACCACCACATAGGCAAAAATAGCACTTAAACTTACAAATAAATAAAGGGGCTGGGGAATCTCCTCCTTGTCCTTTCCAAGTTTGTCCCTAGTTTGGTCTCTTATAACCTCAGAAGGGCAGCCAGAGGCCACTGTCCTGAGGAAGCCTGTGCCAGTTTTGGAGAGGGAGGACATGACTGAGGTCTAACCCCCCCTGCCCCCTTACACAGGGTTGAGCTGAAGCCCAGGTGACCCATGTGACAGCATGTCCTGTTGATATTGTGGTTGGTCCTATGTGGGAGCAGCTCCCATGGGTCTGTACCCCAAGGGGATTGGGGACTTCACCCCACTGCCCATTTGGGTACAGCCCTGCAACAGAACAACCACACAGAGAGCCAAGCAGTGCCTTCAGCTCCTGGCTGATCCTTAGGGACCAGTACAGTTCTTTACAGTCTGAAGAAACCATCAGCACTAACTCTGAACCTGCTCTAACCCATCTGCTGCTGTTCTGCATTGTCACCTAAGCTGCACACGAAAACCCACAGGTCTGAGCGGCTCTCAAGAGATGGTCCCCAGGAAGGAGGCAGGAGCCAGACACTCCTCGAGCCTGACAACTTCAAATCCTACTAACAGAACCAAATCCATGGTCCCCATAACCACTCCTGGGGAATTCTGCCCTGTGCAGAGCCAAAGGAGATGGAAAACACAGGTAGCTGCCCTCTATAGGGGAAGGCAGCTGGTCTCAAGTCACTAGAAGACCTATCAGGAAAAATAAGTTACAAACCAGAATGGGGCCTCCCTCCTGCAAGGGCCCAGGAAGCCCTGGGAAGTCCACAGGAGCTGCACTCTTGACTTCAGAGACCATCCAGCCAAAGGAGCACTTTGGGAAACACCAGCCCTAAACTCTTAAAAACAGAAGCTCCCTGTGAGGTATTCACTGTTGAGGGCTGTAACAAATGAACACTCCCTCTGGGACTTTTCTAAATCACTTAGAGGAATACACCACCAGGAGGATTTTGGAGACCACCCCTATGATCCCTTGGGAAACTCCCAGAGCTAGGCAGAGATGTGGCAATCTTCCTGGTGATTAGTAAGAGCTGAAGAAACACTCCTACAAGGCAGGATGGGATCCCATGTGAATTACTTACAGCCAGTTCAGTCCCAAGCTCTGCCTCCCAGTGCCACATGCCAGATTTCTGCTGTTTTCTGACCTGCTTTACTCCCCTGAAGTCCCTTTCCTCTGTCATTCTCCTTTGAAGGATGGGAGATCACCAATCCTACATCAAGTGAGCAGGGTCAAGCATTCAGCATCATCCTCCTCATGGCAGAATTGCAGCCATGAAGCCCAAGTCTTTCCCAAGCTGTTTCTGGCTGCCCATCCTTGAAGGAAGCAGGAGTCCAGGAACCCACTGTGAAAAAGTACCACACCTTTGTGGGAAATCAGGGCAAAAAGCAATGGATCTGGTATGCCATCATGTTCATCTGCCTGGGGTCTTCCTCAGATTCTCCTCTCCCAGTGATCTCTTCCATCTTGCCCTTTCACAGGTGCCCCATCATAACACAAAAGCTCGTAAGACCAGAGGAGCTGGGCACTAAGGGGTGGGAAACCTGGTAAAATATTGCTGTGACTGTTCCCTGTGATACTGAACAGTGAACCTGAGCTGGGCTCTCTCACACTTTTAAGAGCACATTATCCTCTTCCTCTGCCCTCATGGCCTTTGGGAGCTGTGGTGCAAAGTTAGGGTAAAGCCTTGGGAAGAAGGAACAGGCTCCTTGCCTGGGTCTGCACTGCTGGTACAGACATGAGAGCTGTGTGGGCTTCAGTCTTGGGTTACCTCTTCTCCAAATACTCACTCTCAGGCCATATCAGAGGATTGCTGAGCCCATCAGAGTCAGGCAGCCACTGCTCTGAGTGCTCACAGCAGCATCTTCACCTCATCCATCTCAGGTAATCACACTGAAGAGCCAAGAACAGCTCTGGAAAGTTCCAGGCAATCCCCAATTAGCTGTTAAATGAAACAGGCAAGGAGGGAATCTTCTTCTCAAGGCATCTGTCCCACACTGACTGCTCCCAGCATGGATCTCCCAGGCCAGTGATGCTGAGATCAAGCATCTGTGGATCCTGAGTTCAAAACAGACCCAATAAAACCCCCATGAGTGAGGGGGGCCAGGCTGGACAGCTGGCTGTGGCTCAGGACATCAGCAGGTCTGCTCAGAGATCTCACTGCAGGAAGAAAGCACCTGAGCAAACTGTGCCCATCCCCAAACTCAGAGCCACCACATCTCCTTCCCCAGAATCAGCAGGGGGGCAGAAACAAAATAAATATTCCTCCAAAACTGGATTATTTCCCACAACATGCTATGATACAAGAAGTGCAGCCTCCATGCTCTAAAACAGTGATCTCTTCTGCAAGGAGAGGAAGGGAATACATCCCCATGCCCAGTTTTCCTCATCCCAGCAGGTTTCACTCACTTGTGTGGGTCCTCAGGACATCAGGATGGGTGGGAGGGAAGGGACAGACCCCATGGGAAATGTGCAGCCTCTGGGCACACACTTTGGAGTTGGACACCACAAGCAAATCCCTCTGCAGCTCCTGGGGGGGTCACTGGGACTCTCTGACACTTCAGCCACTGGTCGGGGCAGCTGCCATCCAGACCATGTCAGCTGGTGGGACAGGGGCAGCTCAAACAACACAAACTCCACAGTCAAAACCAATACAAGTAAGATACCAAACCCAGAGAGATCCTTCTGCTCCCTCCTGGAACAATGGCTGTCTTGGAAAACTGGACTCCAGGATTGTCCTGATTACATCAGTTAGTACATTATAAACATTGTCCTTTTTTAAAGTGAAAATACTGTGTGTGGTCTTTTGGAGGTGCTAAAGCCAGATGTGGTGTTGTTTTTCCTGACTGTGCAGAGGAGCTGATACTGGCGTGAAATGATCCTCTTCACCCCTTCTCTATCAGAGCTTCTCCTGGAAGAAAACAGACCTTGTTTGGCAAAAGGAGACAAGCACAGAGGTCTTTTTTGGAAGAGAATACTGAGGGATGGAGTGGAATGCCATGTCCTGAACCACTACTCTCCCAGCAAGTCCCACTGCCTCCTCCTCAGACTGGCCATCCTGCCACTTACCTCTTGTTTGTGGGATTTATCCTGCTGGTGAATCCCGTTAGAAGACCCAGAATTTCCAACAGTCTGCAATGGAGAACAGACAATTCTTACTGAAGAGGGACACAAATGCTGGTGTGGTTTTGCTTACAAGCACTGAAATCTGGCAAAGCTGATATATCCTTCCTTAGCTGCCCATGAAAGGGAAAGAGGATACAAAAATGCCAGGCCATTTCTGGCAAGAAGCTTCCTGCCCTCTGCACCCTGGCCCAATCCCCAGCATCCCTCCCAGCTACAAAACATCCCCTGAGAGTTCCCTACAGACAGACCCACTCTTCACTTCCAGCTCTTAAATCCCAAAAAGCCAGTCCTCAGCCCAGGGCACTGTTAGCTGCAAAACATGGCACACTGAACATCCAGTACTGAAAAGAACATTTGCCATTTTCCACCTCCAGGGACAAGTCTGGCAGCCAGGACAGGCTGTTCTATCTTCAGAAAGGACAAGAACTTTTAAACATTTATAATGTTTCTTTAGCAGGGACGATATGGAGCCCTTCAACTTCAAAATGACAGTATAGCCAGCACAAGCAAGTCCCAGAGAGAAAAGGACCCAACTGTCCTTTCTCCCAGCTCTGGAGGCATCTCCCCCAGAGCACAGGGCAGGATCCCAGGGCATTGCTGCGAGCTGAGCACCCCCAGAGGTGGCTGCTGCTGCTCTACCTGTGATTTCTCAGAGGAGAGCCTCATGGCTTCCATGAGCTTCTCCATCTGGTGCCCCTGCTCCAGGGCATTGCGCAGCACGTCCTCCGTGCTGACGAGCCGGTGCTGCAGCCGGATCACCTCCGACTCCGACGACGGGTCGATCAGGGAGTATCGCCGCTGGTCCGTGACAGACTTTTCCTTGTCCTGGGGCAGCAAAGGGAAAAGAGGAGCATGTTGGATCAAATGCAGTAACTACACAAACTCAAAGTACAAATCCACGCTGGGAATTCAGCAGCAGATGGGGCAGAGCACAGCTCCTGTCAAGTGCAACCAGCAGCAGCTCCTGTCAAGTGCAAGCAGCAGCAGCTCCAGCTCACATCGGTTATTCCCATTTCAGCCACTGGAGGACACTGGAGCACACGCGAATTAGAGGATGTTTCTTCGCTCACAGGTGTAAAACACATAGGGTAGGCTGAACGACCTACAGTTTCTCCCACAAATTTTATCCCTATTTAGCCAGGGATCTAAAGCCCGTGGGAACAGAAAACACTGGAGGAGGACACAGCAGCCTACAACATCCTCACAAGGAGAAGTGGAGGGGCAGCACCACCCTCTGCTCACTGGAGACCAGTAACAGGACTCAAGGGAACAGCTGGAGCTGTGTCAGGGGAGGTTTAGAATCACAGAATAATCTGAATTAGAAGGGACCCACAAGGAGGGTGGGTATCAGGGAAAGGTTCTTCCCCCAGAGGGGGGTGGGCACTGAACAGGATGACAGAATTCAAGATGATTTGGACAATGCTCTCAGGGACAGGATAGGATTGTTGGGGTGTCTGTGCAGGGCCAGGAGCTGGACTCGATGAGCCTTGAGGGTCTCTTCCAACTCGGGATATGCTGTGATTATATGACATATGAACATTTTTGCTGCTTGATGAGATGCTGCTAAGCCGGGCCACAGCTCACAGGCCTGTCAAGAAGTGCCCATCAGATGGGAAGCACAAAAGCAAGCACACAGACTTGAAACAAGAGTGAAAGGCTCAGACCACTGCCCTCCTCCCCAGCCCCAGGCCAAGCACAGGACAGGGTTTGGTGCCCTCACCAGCACAACCAGTTTCTCTCGCAGCCCCTTGATGTCATCCTTGAGCTTCTGCTCCTTCAGCCTCCACTCAGCTTTGTGCACTTCCCGGCTGAGGTCCCTCTCTGGCCCCGGCGAGTGCCTGTTTGCCTCCAGTAACAAGGCTCTCAGCTCGTTCAGGCTCCTGGAAGCAGCAGAATGAAGAGGTGAGAACATTTCTACAGCCCACACCACTGGAGTCCTGCTGTGCTCCCTCCCATCTTTGCTTTGGATCCAAAGCAAATCTCCCCAACTCCCACCACTTCAGGAGGGCTCAGATCTCTTGTCCCACTGTGCCAGCTTTAAGGAGACAAGGACCTGCACAGGGCACACTATTTCTGAGCAGGGCAGCTGCCAGCTTGGCTGGCTTGTAGATGACTTCATTCAGCACCTACATGGGCACTGAGCTGTCTTGCAGCTCCCGGCAAGCAGTGAAAGGGCAGTGCCTTTGAGAATTCACAGCCCCTAGTTCTAACCAAATTCCCACATCAGCATCTCTAAAGACAGGCAAGCTGGGGGCTGGACTTCAACAATGCAGCCTCTACATTGCTTCAGGTGGTCCATTACAGCACCCAGAAGGAACAGGAATACACACAGAGCCACTCTGTCCTCCAGACCTGCACACTGACCTTTCCTTCTTGAGCAGCTCCTGGCTAATGAGGACCAGTTGCCCTGAAGCATCGTGTGTTTTCTTGGTCAGGGCTTCCAGTTCCCCCTCCAGCCTCTTCTTTTCTTTGAACACTGAATCAGCCTTCTTTTCTGCTGTTTTGCATTTATTTTCCAAAGCTATGAGAAGCAGAGGATTTGGGGGAAGAAAGGTCACTTAGTCCTTTACTTACATTCCCACTTTTTGCCTTTTCCCAGTCCTAAAAGCACAGACCTGGTTAGCTCTGGATCTCACCCTATTTAAGGGGAGATCTTGTAAACAACACTCAGCTCCATTGATTTCTATCTCTTTAGATTGAGGCATTCAGTGAATCCAAACCCTCCCTCACAGGATACAATTATTTCCTGCAGTGTTTGTGTCCAACTCCTGAGTTATTTTTTAACCAACAATATCCATTAAAAGACCAGCAGCATCAAATGTTTTACAGTAGCCCATTTCAGCACCTGGGCCCTTGTTCAACACCAGTACAGAGGATGAGGAGGGAATCACCTCATTCCCACCAACACTGGATTAGGGAAACTTACCACTTACTTGGGCCCTTAGAGTTTCAGTCTGGGACACCAGGGATGACACCTCTTTGTCTCTTTTACTCAGCTTGTCTTGGAGGTCTGGAGGGATATGAAAAGACAAAGGTTAGAAGGTTGCAAAATGCTTTGTACAAATCAAGAAGCTGTTGACTGTGTGGCACAGGTTGGGGTACACAGGGCACGGTGATGGGACCCTCCATCAGCAGAGAAGCAGCAGGAGACAGATAGGAAGTGTTCCTCACTGCATCTCATCACCTTCCAGACACTTGGAGGGGGGATGCACAGCTGGGAAGTCATATTGAACAGGTTTAAGACAACAACTTCCTAAGCCACTTCCATGCAGAAAGTTAGAGGAAGAAAAAGCACACAAGTCACTAGAACAGTGTGTTCCAAATAAAAACTACAGTTTGATACCTTCCATAGTCTGCTTCATCTTTATCTTTTCTTCTGAAATATCGTTAGTTTCAATCATCTGAAATAAATGTAAAACATGAGATGTAACCCAACACTTCCCCCAAAGATTTAAAGCAAAGTTAAGAACCACAAAGCCCCATCCAAAGCAGAAAAAGCCAGAGAACACAGAGCTCACAGACAAGCTTTCCATGACATGAGGCCACTGTGGCCACCAGTGAGAGCCCTGAGGTCAGTCCCCAAAAGTCTGCAGGACACAAACAGAAGCAGGAACAGCCCCCAAAGGGGAAATATGTTTCTGATGTACTTTTGGTATGGAAAAACTATTTAACTGCTCTTGGGAAGCACAGTTGTGGTTCTCACTTGAAAGTCTAGGAATAACTGTCACAAGACACATTTGTTTGTTTAAAATACTTGGACAGTTAATATTGCAGTCACTTTAAATTAACCAAGACATTTTAAAATAGAACTTGACCTGTGATCCTCAAAGGCTTTCACCCATGCATTTCTTCCCATATTCTCCTGATTTTAATCAACATATAGTTGAAATAATTATTTCAAGACTCCCTGGTTCTAATCCAGTATCAAGATCCCCCAGAGCCCTCTCATTTATCTAAAGGGCTCTGGAACAAGCCTCCAGCTTCTTCTTTTCCATTCATTCCTCTCTGAATATCAGCTTTAACATGTGACATGTTGTAATGTTTTCCCAGGACCCTGAGTGTACTTATTGTTCCCAACTGTCTTTACTAGATGCAACACGATGGAGCAATCCCCGAAATGCTATTAATGCCCAAGATTCCTCCTTGGGCTTTTGCCTCTCCTGTCCTCAGTGTGTCTTTTTGCAGGCTCTGACTTGGCCAACAGGAATTCATGGGCTTGACTTTGCCACCTGAAGGTGCAACTGGTTTCAATGGGGCTGTTCATGTTGGGAACTTAGACACAGGCATTGGATTCACTTCATTGGCAACTGTTTGGAACACCAACTACATCACCAGTGACATTTCAGCACAGCATTCTTAAAACATGCACATTTTACAGCTTATTTTCATTTTCTGCATCCCCACAGGGACAAGTGGTAAATTTGGGGGGTTTTGCTCATTTCTCATGCAGAATCCAAACACAAATAGGGGCCCAGTCTTGAGCCACAAGCAGCAGGCTCCCCCCTCACTCCAGTGCAGAACCAGCCATGTGTCCCTCTGCCATGCACAAAGACAGGATGATGGCATCCTGTGGGACTATTAAAAAAAGGGTGACAAAAGACACAAAGGTCACAGAAAACTGACCTCTTCATATTATCACTGCTCTTATTCCAGCCTTCCTTGGGAGGCTCAGGACTCAATCAGGCATTTTATTTCCCCAGCCTGGTGCCATCCTGACCCTTGCCAGCAGCTCTTCCACTATAATCCTCAAATGAGCATTCCCTTGTCTCCCATACATGGTCCCCACTGGCTCTGCTGTGCTGCTGGCACACCCCCCTCCACCCCATCCCACAGCTCAGCCCCCTCACTGGGGCTCTTAAATCCTGCTCCAGGTGCTGCCTAAGCAATGTGCTCTGTCCCAGCATGGGCAGAGACTGTTCATCCATCCTCTCCTCTGCCCACCCCAGAGGACACCAAGGCTGCTGCAGCCCCTTAAAGGAACACAGGGATGCTTTTCTAGCTCAGGATGAGAGCCCACCCTGGCAAACCACAACCACCCTCCTCTGCTGCCACAGCAGCCTCCAAGCCCCACTGTGGCCCCACTGGTTCCACTTGACTCATATTTTTCCTAATTGTCCCACTGTACTGGCTTTCAAGAGTGGGAAGACACCTTCAGCATGGAGACAGAGTGCAGAAAGAGCACTGCCAGTGGAAGGTAAAACCCATCCAGATATCTGAGCCTCAGAAAACTGCACAAGGCAGTGCCTGAGGGCTACTCCTTGGAGGGGTTACCAACAGTGATGATAAACCAGCACAACGACCCCAAAGTCATACATTTGCATGCTGAGAAGGATGCAGGGCCTCCAGGGACTGCAGCTTGTTCTCTAAGACAAGCACTTTTTCCTGCAATCTTTGGATCTCCTGTTTGCTCTGGGCTTCTGTTTTCTGTAACGTTTCATAGTCCAACATCTTCTTTTCAGCCAAAGAAATCTGCTCTTTCAAGAAAGCTATTGCTTCTGTCTGGTCTGTGTATTCACCATGGAGTTTCTCCAGTTCATGCACCCTCAGCTCAGCATCTCGACACTTGTCCTTCACATCTTGGAGCTCAAGAAGGTGCTGACTGCTTTTGGTTTCCAGTTGCATTTTCCAGTTGCTGTTGCTTTTTTCCACCTCATCCAAAGCCTCCTGCAACTTCAGTTTGAGACTCTCTTTCTCTTTTATATGCACAGCTGTCTCAATGTCATGCTTTGCTTTCAGGTTCTCCAACTCCAGCTGGTGCTCCAACTTTATACTCTCCACCACTGCCTTCAGCTCCACAATCTCCTTGTGCTGGGTGTCAGGGCCTGAGTTCAGTGTGGCTTTCAGGTCCTCCAGAGACTTCTGGTGGTCAGAAGCCAACGTGTCCAACTTGGACTTCCAGTTGTCCATGAGCCCCATGTTCTCATTGGTGGCCTGCTGAACTTTATGCTTTAGGTCAACGATTTCCTGTGAGTACTTCTCATTGACAGCCTTCAGTTTCTCCATCTCCTGCTGGTACTTCTTTAATGTCTTCTCATACTTCTCCTTCAGCTGGCTGCTCTCCTTCTGGTGCTCCTTGTTGGCAGAGAGCAGCTGATCCCGCAGCCGAAGGGCCTCTGACTGCAAGCCCAGGTTGTGCTCAGGGCTCTCTGCCTGGTGAGAGCTGCGGAGGCACTGACGGAGCTCGTCCACCTCGCTGCACCTGAGGCTCAGCTCCTCCTCCAGCTGCAGGATCCGGGACTTCTCTGCTACTGTCGTTAACTGCAACACCACAGAGAACACAAAGTCAGGGCCCACCTCCCATCATTTCATCCTTCCCCCTCAGTAAGTGTGCTCCAGTGGAGGTAAATCCAAAGTACATTAGTCAAAGTTGAAATAAACAGCAAAAGAACATCCAGCACCCTCCAACCTGAGCACAGTTTTGCACCAGGGTAACCAGCACAGGTAAACACACAGTTATGTCTGTGCCAAATTGCAATTTGGTCTATTCTAATACAAACCTCTTGCTTTCCACAGAAAAGCATCTTGGAAATAACCCTTGAAATTGGCTAGAGAGCAACAGTGGTTTGTGAAAAATAATGTCCTGGAAGGGCATTATGTTTTCAGACCAGGCATCTTGCCAGATGATGCACAGAGGAGATGTGACTGCACATGCAGGAATATCACAAGCATCGAAACCAGCATTAAGCGTATCATGTTTCCTTTATTGCTCAGCAATCCTCAGCCTACAGACCTCTCTGCTGTAACACAATTTGTTTACCCTGGTGTAAAAAGGAAAAGGGATTTTTACACATGAGTACTTGTTAGAGTTTATTAGCAAAGTCAAAATAACGTAGGAGGCGAGAGGATGCAAGACAATAAATCTGGCCATGGTGAACACTGAGCAGAAGGGCTGAGCATCAATGTCTTACAGTCTGAATGCAACCTGGCAGGGCTGAACTGCCTGCGAGCCACAGGGAGTTCAGGGTGCTGCAGCTATGGATGGAGAAGAGCAGATTTGACTCGATGGAATATTAGGAAAAAAGCAGAAGAAACAAGTAAACCGAGCCCAAACCCAAGCGATGAATCCCACTTCATTTCAGTTGCTGTTTCCCCACCAGCCATCAGCCCAGGAAGCTGGTGGTGGTTATTTTAGATGGGCACAGGGGGGTTCAAACCAGCCAGACCTTTTGGAGATCCTCATGTATGTGGATTCTGCAGCTCTCAAACCCATTGGTGAGTCACAAGCTCACTGCAGCAAGTTTGCTGCTTCCCACACCACACCAGGCCCTTTCCACATCTGGCTGCTTTTAGGATTCTTCTGGGCAGCCTGTCCAAGGATCAGAGCAGGCCCACCTGCACTAACCAGTATCTTCCATTTCACATGGCAGCTCCCACAGCTGGCAGGGGGAACAAAGGAATGCTCATTGCAACGTTATTTCCTATTGCAGCCTCTCTGCAGAATGAATTGTGCAGGGTGCAGGTATTACTGGGATATGTTAAGTGAAAAATGAATTGTGAAGAGCTTATGTGTCAGATGGTGGCATGGGGCAGAGCAGCAAACTGGGTCCGAGAAACAAGTCCCCATATGAGAAGCAAAGCTAGAAATCATACTACTCTTCCCAGGAGAGAGAGAGCAAATTAAAAAAAAAAAAAAAAAAAATTAAAAAAAATAAATCAGGGAAGCTTAAGGTCAAGCCAAAAGTCAATCAACCCCACAAAAACCAAAAGAAAGAAACCCAAAGCAAGGCATCATGAGCATCAACGCAGGGGCAAGCGCTGTTCTGCAGGCAGGGCAAGTGGGGGTCCATTACCCTGGTGTCCTCTAATTCTCTGAGGAGTTTCTCAGCCTGTGCCTTCTCAAACAGCAGGCTCTGCTCGAGCTCCCGTATTCGGGCATGCTCCAACTGCGTCTGAGTCTGGGCACACAGAGGGAAGAGAGAACAGTGGAGGTGGGAGGAGGGGAAGGGAGAGAGAAAGAGAGGGGAAGAGAAGGCTGCAACATCATCTCCAGCATACAAGACAAGGAAAGGCAGTTCACAACAGGAGGAGAATAAAGATCCAAACGAGGAGGAAAAATCCAAGGGAACAGAAGAAGGTCCCTAAGGGATTTTACATGGTACTCGCAGTGGCTCTCCACAGGAAAACTGAATATGTGATGGGAAAACATCCTTCTGCAACAGAAACCTGCTTTGGTGTTTCCCTGCAGCAGCTGGAGACACTTCCCAAAAAGCAAAGCTCCCACCAGTGCAAGGCCCTTGCACCACACAGAGAATGCAAAGACCTTGCAATGGTTCTCCACATCTCTCCTCAAGAAGAATCACAAGGTGGACTGAAAAGAGTTGCAAGTTCCCATCCTCTTTTTGCTCTGGAGATTGCGAGAACCCTGCACTAAGTGAGGGGAAAAAGCAGGTCATACTGTACAGAGAGTGCTGTAAAAGCCAAAATACACTGCACTGAAGCAAATAAGGGAAACTGAGACACCAAACTGTTCTATAAATCAGTGCTTTGGGTTTGTATAGGGCTGCCAAGAATCTCAAAGTGATTTTTGCACACCAAGACTCCACTAGCCTGGGCACAAGAAAACAACTATTTTGTTTTGGTTTTCTGAGGGTATTTTTTGTGGGGTTTTTTTGTTTGTTTGTTTTAACAAGTGATTAAACCAAGCACAAGAAGTTTACGTAACCTGCCCAAATGCAGGAGCATTGACTTTGGGCTTTGCTTCAGTGCCCTTCACTTTTAAATCAGAAGCAGCACAAAGCTGTGCTTGGTGACAAACCTCAGCCCTCCACAACCACCACTGTAATATCATGTAAAATTTCCCCATCAATAAAAGAGGAGAGGAGACATGGCAAAATGCATGCAGACTCTGGCCTTCACATTTATTTTTTTTTTAGCTTACAAAACCAACTTTTCCCTTTGGATTAAACTTAATCTACCAAATTTAAAGAAAAACATAATTCAATCTAACAAAAAACAAACCAACCTGCTCAGAACCACCTTTTCTTAACCCCCATTTCCTGCCCTTCATTTTTCATATAATTCTTTCCTCCCCTCTATTTCTATTGGAGCCAGTTTTAAAGATTTTCTGCCTTCCCTGCTACAAAGCAGGTTTTGGTTAGTTGTGCACAAACAATGAATACTGAAGTTTGCAAAAATCTGTGTTTTATGGCTTAAAAAATATCATTGCACATGTATTCAGAGAAGGTGAAGAGTCAGCTGCCAGCTATATTCAGACTACTTATTTTATGTGCTTTATTTGTTCTCTGAAGGAGGGGGGGAAAAGATGTGGATTCAAGAATCCAAATATCAAACTCTCAAATAATATCACTCAAGTGCAAAAGTTTGCTGAATGCATCCTAGTAGGAAAAATAAAGATATTTAATTAATTAAATAAAATTAATTCTGCTCTCTGCAAAGCTCAAAGATCCGCATTTCAAGACAGAGTCTCCAGGCTTGATTTTACTTACAGGAATAAATATTCCATTGACACCAGTCAAATAACTGGTGGCAGCACATCAGACTTTGGCTACCTGAAGATGCTGACCTGTTACAAAACTCATTTCTGGACCTCCCAAGGAGACTCCAGAGGGTGACACTCAAGTTCCCAGTCAAGCTGTCTCAGTCACATCTGATACTCTTGCTCAGTATCTATTAATCCTGCTGTTTTCCAAGTCTGGAAAAACATATTAAAATAGAGGGGGAAAAAATCAACAGGGAAGAAAGTTAAATGAACTGTTTTGCAGTCCTTAACTTTCAGATTTCTATCAAATCCTGTATTATTTTACACAAGTTGGTTTGCCAACACTAGCCAGGATGAGTCAGCCTCAAATCCAAAGTTTTCCTGCACTTTGAGAAAGCTCAGATAGGAATTTCAGAGCTCCTTGCCTTAAATTACTGTTCACAAATTAAAAACTGGCTTCCCACAGGCATTCAAGACATGCTGCAGGACCCAGGAGATGAGCATGACAGAGTTCCTTGATGGGGATAATATTGCCTATAAACCATGGTTTTTCCACCACAAAAAGCCTTTCCTGAAAGCTTTTCCTGCATTTGTTTTTCATCTTCCAGAGCTCTTGAAAGCTTTTCCTGCATTTGTTTTTCATCTTCCAAAGCACCACAACATCAGCATTGCCAATCTGGATCAAAAATGGGATGAATTCATAACTACATTTCCAGGCTAAATCCACAGCTGCTCTATCAGAGGTCCAACACCTTGATCTGGATATCCAAACACATGGATTTCTTTGGTCAAAGAGCTTCCAAGGATGCTGCTTGCCATGCTCAACACCCAAGAGCCCTGGATTTGTTTAAAACCTACAAACT
Organism: Xenops minutus; assembly: GCA_035221455.1. NCBI lineage: Eukaryota > Metazoa > Chordata > Aves > Passeriformes > Furnariidae > Xenops > Xenops minutus. Next base: position 8,201,647 of record JAWWEE010000048.1, on the reverse strand, counting down.
ATTGGGACAAACAGCAGGGATTTAGCCAAGCCTTCAGCAGAAAGCCTGGATCCAGGGACCACAGAGAATCTGTTCTCACCATCACATCTCTTACTGGCTGTTAAGTCAAGATAAACATTCCCCTCTGAGTACTGGAAGAGCTGCTGGTGTAAGAGGACTACAAGAGCAGAGGAGAGAAGACAACTGTCACTGGGTTTTGCTTTTGGTTAGTTCAGCTGCAGAGAGGGATGCCAAGAGCTGTACTTGCAGCCACTGCTTGATTTTGTTATGATTTTACACAAAGAACATCAGGAACAACCATTTCCCAGGAAACACTCTGCAGCATGAAGGAGCACTTACCCTCCTGATTTCCAGTAAGAAGTTTGTTGTTTGGTTTTTTCTTCCTAGAAGTTAATTACTTGCTTCTGGAAATCCTAACTGTCTCCACAACACAGCAGAATGGTGAGATTTAACTCCAGGGGGTCAATTATTCAGTCTGAGTACCCAAATTAGAAAGGACAGGATGTAAAAACTGACCACAGCCAAACCCTCTGCCAGTGCCTGTGCTGGCACTGATGTTGGATTCACAGGGAACATCCCAGTTCCCTGCAACACAGGAAACCAAGCTTTCCTAAGCTGTTTGTTCTTTTGTACAGACAAACACAGAAGTGAGGACAGGACTGTAACAGCCTGCTGGAAGCTTGGCCACATCCCCGTTGCAAAACAATTCCTTCCCAGCCCAAAGAAAAATCAGATTGCTGACTGCAGGTCCCAATCTGAGGATAGGAGCACTTATCTTGCTAAGTATTGGTGGCTTTTTTAAAAAAATACATCCAAATACACCTGGTGTTTATCCCTGGTCCTGTTGCCACTTTCACACAGTCAGGCTTAAACACTTGGAGCTTACACAGGGACAGTTCACTGCTCTCCAAGGGAATGATGGATGGATCAACCATGCTTCTCTAAAGCACTGGGGGAACCAGTCAGCTCAAGGATCAGCAGAAACTTGATTTTGCACCCACACAGCAGCAGAAACTGCACTCGCTGTGCCTTAGCAAAGGGCTGCCATCAGTGCAGTGCTGATTTACACCCTGTCAAACAGCTCCTTCAGCTTCTGGGTGAAGAGGAGAGGTTTGTGCCAAGAGGGTCACAACCATAGCAACATATCCATTGCCTAGGTTTCCCATTTTCCTGGGCTTTTATTGCTCTGAGTGACAGCAAATAACAGGCACAGGGCCCTTGACATTTCTGGCTGTTACTAACCTGGCACTCTGGCTAAAGAGAAGGGGAACCCCCTTGATTTACACGTGGAGAGCAGAGTCTTGCTTTCACAGAGATTTTCTTCTCTTTTTTTGCCCCTGGAAAAGCCTCCCACTGAAGGGCAAGCTCCCAACATCACTTCCAGTGTGCACAATGCTCACTGTGACAGCCCTTCCCAGTGACAGGGTGTCAATCCTGGTGTCCAACCCCACGCTCGTGGGCAGGGGACTCCACACAAGGACTCCTGAGGGTACACAGCATTTCATCTGGAATTAAAGAGCATCCAAGCAGGAGATCCTGTGCCCACCAGCTGCAAAGAGCAGGACACTGCAGTGACAGGGACTGCTCACTCAGTTCATTTGTAGAGTGGTAAAACACGTTGCAATGCATTCAGACACAGATTTTAACAGGGCTTGGCAACTCAGGGTGACAGATTAATTCCAGGCAGCTCCCAGTGTGAGCAGTCATTGGGCAACACACCAAAGAACAATCCTCACAGTTTACATCCAGGTGTTCACAGCAGGTCCAAAGCCATCAATAAAGTATTGTCTCAAGCAGAGCAAAAGATGGCAGAAGTTACTCTAGTGAGGCCTCACGTGCAATTTCAGGTTTTGACCCCATATTTTGGTAACATCATCAGGAATTACCTCCAGATCCCCCTTTGTAATGGATTCTTCCTCCACACGGAACTGCAAATCTTCCACTTTCCTGGGGAGAGGAAAAGACACAAAGAGCAATCAGCAACACCCAGACCTGCACCCTCTGTCTAACCAGCATCACACATGGGCCTTTTCACTATGCCCCTAAATCAAGTTTTATAGATTAGTGGGACACAGCATCAATGGAGAGATCATTGCAAACAAATAGAAAAGCTGCTGGCAAGATTTTTTGTGTTCTAGAAAAAACCCCCACCCTATATTAAAAATCATGTCATGGTCTGCAGAACCAAAGTCTGGGAGGAGAGGGAGACAGACCACCTTTGGATACAAACAGCCCAGCAGAAACTGAGCAGCAAGATCCACAGAGCAGGCCAAGCTTTCTACCCAGCAAACATGTCCTCCTGCAAGGAACAACCTCCCAGACACACACAACTATTCCCTGACACTGAGATCCTGAAAACATGCAGAGCACAACCAAGTCTCACTGCTTTATGTAAACCTTGTTATCCTGTAGATGAGCATGGGGCAATTCCTGTGACAAATGCACAGGGTCCATACAAAATATTCCAAGGGAATTGGATCCTCTGACTCCTTGGCAGAGGGTGGGTAATGCTTAATGTTTCCACAATGTGGAAACTGTGAGTTACCCTGGTGGAAAAGCCTTTCCCCACACATTGCACAGACCAGTCATGGATAAATGCACATAAAACCACAAGCACAAACACAGACATACAGAGGACTCTTCTCTTTTGGAAGAGAGAATCCAGTAACAATACAAAATAATTCAATTTTCTGCTAAACTCAGCCCTCTTTGTTCTCTTTACTGATTCAAAAAAAGGCAGTAATGAGGATATTGAGCTGGTAGCCAGATGTAAGGACTCTGATTCTGCTACAGATAAAAATAGCTGTGAGTGTACATATCTAACTTCATAAACAAGCTTCCTTGTCTAAACCTCCTCTAATTAGAGGAGGCATCTGTTGATATTTAGGGGAAAACTCAGCTGTCTTGGGTTAAAGGGCCTCCTGGAGCTGGGAAAGTGAGCTGCCTACCAAAAGAACAGGGAGATTTATGCACAAAAGAACAATACATCCTCAGGAGGGGCAGCAGTCAATTGAAATCAACACTGTTTTCAGTTATTTAATACTGAGAAATATCTTTGTATTCCCACTGAAGAGTTTAATTATATATATGGAGAAATTGGACTCCATATATACCAGGACAAGCAGATCTTCGCTCTTATCCAGAGAGGAAGTGTATGCATCATCATTATACATGGATGGAGCCTCTGGGATGTGGGGAGAGGGTCAATCACACCACAGTAAGGCTGTGCTCCAGTTTGGCTTCCCTTCCTCAGAAGGAATGTCCTCCAGATCAGCACATCACAAACAAAGGGGAAGAAGGGGCCTTGAGCAGAGCCAGGTCCTACAGAAGGGTCTGCAATGGCCCAACATGCACAGGCATTTCATGATCCAACACTTATTTTATACTGTATCCTCAGCCAAAACCACCTTAATGCCCTGTCACTGTCCACACATGTCTTCACCTCCCTCACACCCATCCACTCCTGCTTTACCTCTTCTCCTCTTCCAGCTGGTTCAACAGCTCAATCTTCTCCTTCTGCATCCCATCCACCAAGGCTCGTGCTCGCTGGAGGTTTCCTTCTGCCTCTGTCACATACTGCAGCAAAAAAACAGCCCGAGCCACAACAGTTACCAATGTTTGAAGTACAGGGCTGTTTAAAAAAGGGTCAGAACAAGGGAACAGAAAGTTCTGATGATCTGTTTCAGAGGGTGCTGTGGTAAGAGGGCAGATTTTCCAAAGAGCCCAGGATGTGGGTATCAAGAAGACAAATATTGCTCAGTCTCCAGTGGCTGTAAGTTTGGCCCAAGCTTCAGTGCCCCTCTGACCTGAAGCCTCTGGAGAATCCAGCTCTGATTAGAGTTAAGAACTTGAAGCCTGAAGAGTTTTGACAAATCTAGTCAGAGGTTACCTGGTCACAAAGTAAGAAACATTTCAGACTTCTGTTAATTTACTTGTTACTGGTAATCACCAGAAAACACTATACACAAGAAAGATGTCAGCTTGCAGTTGATTTCCAAATTTCCTCTCCATTTTGGACAAGTAGGTGTGACCCACTACACAAATATACAGTGCCACCCCTACCCCCAAGTAGCTGACTGGGGTTTATAAACATAAGGAAGTCATTTAGGACAACATTGAAGAGCCACTTACTGACAAATAGCACAAACATAACTCCTCTCTTTAAGCATTCAAATGCATAAAATACCCTTTGTACAAATGCTTGTGCAAAAAAACCCCAAAGCCCTAATATGATCAGCTTGCTTTCCTTCCAGATCACCTGACTTTATTGATGTGATAAAAACGTTCTCTCTGGCAGGAAAGCTGTGGCACAGGAACTGAGCTGATGTTCTCAGCACCACAAAATCACTGCAATGCAGTCACAGCCAGGGCCAGACTGGGTAGCTGAGGGGAACAAATTTACTCTCTGCTTGCATTTCAGCATTGAAATGTATTGATCCACCAGACACAAACTCTCTACTGCCTTTTATCTGGCACAGCCCTTTTCCTGCTCCTGGCTCAGGGCAGGGAGAGCACACGTGACACTTGGAGAGTGGAGAAAGAGCCTCAGCTTAACTCATCACAATAAAGGCAGAACTTCAGAGCCCAAGTTTCACACATAGCCATAATGTTATGACTTGAAACTTTCAGGGGATATCAGATATTCAGGGAGTTAGTGACAAAGCCACATCACCTCGTACCTGCTCATGCTGGGCCTTCATGATGGCAATCTCCTTCTCCACCTCACAGATGTGGCTGGTGGCTTTGGCCACCTCTGCCCGCTCCAGGTCACGCTCTGCCAGCAGCTGTTCAATGTGCTGCTGCTTCTCCTTCAGGGCCTCCTGGAGAGCTGTGGTGCCAGAGATTTTTCGGGCATATCGAGAAGATGTCTCTGTCAGCTGGAAAAAAAGAGACAGGTTAAATCTATGTCCTTCCCAGTCTAGAATAGTTGAAGTCCCCTGTTAAATCTGCTCACCTAATGATCATTTATTGAGCTGTACAGAGCTGCAGTTACAGGTGAGGTTAAGTCTGTGAAACACCTGGGCAATGCTCACAAGCTCAACAGTTCTTCTGCACTGCAATGAAAGGACCATTTCTAAAAGGACAGGATGTGGGATGTGAATTGGGTCAGGAAAGATTATCCTGCATTGTATCGTCTGCCTTCTTAAATATTGATAACCTGCACTAATGAAGTCCCAAAAAGTGAGCTCAGTTGGGCAGATTAATCTCAACTGGAAACCAGTGTGGGCTACTTAGATCCAACTCCCAGGAGTGACACTGCACTCTCATCCCCAGCCAAGTGGACTGCAGGTGCTCTGCAGCACACACTATGACAGAGCCAGAGCTTTTAGTAACATTGCTGCCTGCTCTGCTGTCCATCTGCCTGAGCACCTGCCAGAGCCCCGGGCATGTGATGCAGGACAGTGTCACCCTCCAGTCACTGCAGGAGCTTTGCACAGCTGCTCAGAGCAGAGCACACTGCTCACAGCCATGTGGGATGAGAAGCAGTGACCTTTTTCTGAAGGGATCCCTTATAAACCTGCTCCTGACAGCAGAGACCAGATTAATCACGTTGCAAATCACAGTTCAGGCTCTTTAACAGTCACACTCTGTGGTGTGTCTGTGGAGGGAGACTATTTGTAAGGTGGGTAACAACACCCCCCTCTCCACTCCCCTCGCCCCATTTGAAGGAACAGCTGCTGAAAGAAAACCCCAGCCCTCCCACTCTGTGGAGCCTGGTCTCAGAGGCTGATTGAGGCTGCACAGCTCACAGAAGGAGCCCCTTACCAGCCCACTGCGGCTGGGCCTGCCCCCGACCGACGAGGCCACGGAGCTGACGGAGCTGATGGAGGAGCTGCTGGGGCTGTGGGTCAGGGCTGACACTCCCATGGCCATCCTCTTGCTCTTCTTGGCCTTGGCAGGGCTGGTTGATGGGAACCCGATCCGGATCACCTTGTGGATGGGAGCAAAGAGGCCGAACTTGGGAGGGCACTGAAAATACCTGGAATGCAGGAGATGCACCAAGTCAGGAGAGGCAGAGCATCCATCTCACCCAAGCCTCACAGAATGGCATTGCCAAGCAGTACAAAACCCTCCCCCTCAGCTCATCTCTGGGTGCTTTGCTGGGACATTGTTTCCTGTGTGCAAGTGGTTGGATTATTCCCCTTTCCTGTACTTGTAGCACTGGCAATCTCCATGTTTTCATTTGTGGTGCCTTAGCAGGGAATCCTGAGATAATTGTCACGCACTAATTGCTGTGCACTTTGATGAGATGCCAGGAAGAACCCATCTGGTAGCCTGGAGAGCACAAAGATCCCAGAACATAAGCACAGCCAGAGCACTGCTTCCTTATAAACCAACCTTCCCAACAAGCCAGCCCTCCCAAAACCTGCATGTTCACTCTCTCCAGCTTTGAAGAAAACCATAGGAAAGTGTGTCTGCAGGGAGGTGTCAGAGGTTGGACAAGGCTCTGCTCGGGGGTGCCCAGCAAAGGGACAAGATGCCGTGGGCAGGAAATGATGCCCAGGAAGTTCCACCTGAACATGAGGAAGAACTTCTTCACTGCAGCAACCAAGCACTGAACAGGCTGCCCAGAGAAGGTGTGCAGTCTCCTTCAATGCAGATATTCCAGAACTGTCTGGGCACAATCCTGTGCCACATGCTTTGGGATGACCCTTCCTGAGCAGGGAGATCCTGCTCAAGTGACCCACTGTGACCCCTTTCAACCTGAACCATTCTGGGATTGTGTGCTGAATTTAAAAGCCTCAATAACACAATACAGAGTAAATGTTAAACAGGGTAAAAAGCTTTCCTACCAAAACAGAAGGGGGAAGTGGCAGCTCCTAACTTTGAAGCTAAAAACACCATTACAGCAAACTCCAGTGTGTGCCACCTCCTCTGGGTGGCAGAGAAAGAGAATCTGGTTCCCATGCAAACAAACTTAGGAAGATGCAAGCACAGAAGAGGGAGGATTAGATAATTACAGAGCAAGCTCTCTTCCACAACTGCAGTGGGGCCAACATGATTGTGTCTCTACAGAGCCCTCTTCCAGAACAAAAATGAGCCAAAACCCAGTGTCAAACCCTGGAAACCCCTTCAGGGTTTGGGCTGACTGGAACAAGCCAGGGTTCATCTGCTGCTGGCCACCTGCACTGCAGCAAGGAAAACCAAATCACCTCCAGCCTCCCATCCCCTTGTTTCAGGGGAGCAGCCAACACAGAAAGCTGTCTCCTGGCAAGAGCTCTTTCTCACAGGCTTCACAGCAAGGCTAGGGCTAAATACTGGGTCATAAAACAGCCTCTCCTATGTTAACATAAAAAACAGGTTCTAATGACTAAATGACACAAATCCAGCTTTACTAGCACAAGTCCTCTCTCCAGATGTGAACAGCTGTTTCCCCAATTCCCTTTTATATGTAAGTGCTGGCAGCCATACAGCTGTGTCACAGGCAGACCCCTGTGAGCTTGGGAGGCCAGAGAACAGCCTGATCTCCAGCCAGATGAAAATAAAAGTCACTCTCAAACATCTGCTCAAACCCATTTTTTTTTTTGTCTATAACAAACTTTAAACAACCCCTCTACAACCCCAAATCTCTCAGCCTCCCCGGCTTGCTGCCAACACAGGCCTTGGGTTTGGAAAACCAGCCATACCACAGGCTGACCCCCTACAAACCAGCCAAACCCTGCTCAGCATCACATTCCCAAACTCCAGTAGGCACAGGCAGGCAACAGCCTGGCACAGCCCCTTCCATGATGTAAGCACAGACTGGTACTCGTGGCTGCACAACAGTGCCAAAGGCTAATGCCCTCAAAAGCCCCCTGACAGCTCTTTGCAAGCCCAAACTTGCTTCATTGTGTCTGCTCACTTTCTTTCAGTCCATGTTGGAAGTGGTTGCAATTAATTTTTATGGTTCAGAAGCATGAATTGGGTCCAGAAAACTCAGCAGAAAGGAAAAAAACCTACTTGAAAACTAAGAGCTGCTCTCAGTGAGTGCTGAGGAGTTCCAGACTTGCACTACAGAGGGGAAACAGGAAGAAAAGTGGTGGTGTGATGGAAATGCAGGTGAGAAACAGCACAGGACATTTTGAAATGGATGAAAAAAAATCTTCAGTGTCCAAGGCTGACATGTCAGACTATGCAAAAGCAAAGGTCTAAGCAGTTTAGTGGGCAAAGACTCCCAGAGGAGCAGAGGCAGAGAATGAAGAATAGAAAACTAAGCAGGTAAAGGTTAATATACTAGAAAGGAGTGCCTGGAGCTCACTTGGCTTTGTGGATACGAAACCAACCACAGCAGCACCTCTGTAGTCTCCTGTGCAGACAGGGAAGCAGATGCAGCAGAACTCACTAGATGGCAACCACCACCAAAGCATTGAGTCCAGAGCCCTGGACAGACTCTGCCCAGGCTGATTCTGGCAGGACAAGCTCAGGGCAGTATCAGGAATTCCACAAGGCCACAGCAAACGCAGGGAAGACTGACTGAGGAGTGCGTGCAAGTACCAAGGGAGTTGGTTTTGCTATGCTGGCTTTTCCAAAGCACTGCTGTAAGAAAATCAGAAGGCTGGATGAAGGCTCAAAGGACACACAGGGACAATGCTGCCAACCTGCTCTTAATAGTGTGAAGCAAAGGAGAAGCCTTTGCAGACTGGACACATTCCAAAACAACCTCAGCCAAGATGCTGCAGTGTCAAAGGACAGGTGACTTCCAGAAGTTGAATTTTCAAAACACAGCAAGAGAGGTGTGAGGATGAGAGAGCACCCCTACACTCTGATCTGCCTTTCACACCTTCCACATGCACAGAGACAATAAATCATTCCTGAGCACCCTGAAGATTAAACTTAGTGATAATTTGAAGCATATGATAAAGAGAGCAGGGACTTGGATTCACTCCATGATTTATTCTCTACCATCCTGGCTCTTTTCTTTTGAGAATAGGCTGGAACTCTACCATCTGCTGTCAATCATTCACTGCTTTCTTGTCCTAACATTGAACAAGGCAGCATTTCTCTTAATTAAAATGAAAGAAGCATATGGCTTTATTACAAAAACTTTTATTACAAAACCTGAGACCTAAAGAGGCAGGAACTCTCATCTCCTCAGTTTCAAAGGTAAATCTATCCTTTTAAGCCACATTGCCTTAAGAAGCTCCAAGAAAACCAATGGTATTTCCACTGAAGGAACCTGTGAAGGACAAGGGATCAGTTCCACCTGTATTTGAAGCACGGTCAAAGTGCTGCTGTATAACTTGTATTTGAACATCTCCAAGCTCAAGATCTGAGGCTGGGGTCATTCCCTTAACTAAATTCAACAGGAACAGAAACAGCTTTCCAACAAGTCTGCAAGATGTCCCTGCCTAGTTTTATAGGTACTAACAAAGGGGTTTCTTTGAAAATAGTGGAGGTGCCTGTGGAGTCAGAGGTGCCAAGATCAATCAGCAGACAACTGTCACGCTACAGAGTCAGTACAAGGACAGAAAACAACTACCAATTGTTCTTTCAGATCTCTGGAATTTGTCCCCTGAAAGAACAGAATAAAACAACATTAAGCTAAGCATAAAAGAGTCAAATCTGTGTCTTCTATAGTTCTGACAGGGTGAACTATAAACATAGCACAAGAAAGTTTATGGAGGGCACGTGTGGGAGAAAGCAGAGCTAAAATAATCACCCAATCAATTTCTAACAAAAACTAAATCCTACTGTAAGTTATCTTCTCTCCCTACTCTCTCCTGTTTCCTGAAGCTACTCAGGTTCCTTCTTCACAGCTGTTATCTGATTGTGCTTCAAAATGCCCTGGTGATGAGGTTTGTATTGATCTCCCTGCAAGGCTATCCCAAAGCCTAAAAGACTCAAAATGGGACTCTTCCTTGAGCCCACAATGTCCAACCAAACACAGCCCTAACTCTCCTCCACGTTCCAGTGGCACTTGTCCCCAGCTACCCCAGGAGGTGTGTAGGACCCTCCATGCCCCAGCCTGGGGTTCAGAGCTCGCAGTACCTTGTACCAGCCACAGCCCCGTCGTTCTTCCCCAGGGGCTCATCCAGCTCCACACCACACCACTCTCCTTTGGCAAAGTCCGTCTCTCCCACGTAGCGCACAACTCCTGTCTTTGTGCCACCGACCTGCCGGAGAGAAGATGCCGAGGGTTAGAGATGGCAGCACTGACACGAGGGGGCTGAAGCTGGGACAGGTATGGAGACAGGAGGGCAAGACACCAGTATTTTGTGTTTTAGACCTAGCAAAAGCAGCAGGGAGTTCTCACACCAAGTTCTCCCAGAACCAACCAAAGCTGTCTCTCCAATAACTACAAGCGAACTGATGAACGCCCACTTTTGGGACTGCCTGCCTGGATGATGTCAGAGCAAATAGAATGAAAACATATTTCAAGGCATCAACTAATTGCAGCAAGTTCCTTGTGAGGCCAGGAAGGAGTTTAAGCCCAGCAGGCACAGCTCATACCTGCCTTGTGAGAAGAACCACGATCTGCACTGACAGGTTTTCAGCCCTCTGCTCTTTCAGGTGCCAGTTCTGGGCACTGCTGGGACAGGACATCAAAGGGACAGCTGAGCCAGGAAGGCACTCATTGCTCCTCAGCTCTCTCCCACGCAGGATTTGCTAAGGATGTAGGGAACTGCTCCAAATAGAGATGTTTTATACAGAAAAAGCCTCCACTTCCTACAAAAATTCCCAGCACTAGTGAGATGCATGGGAGAGGGGCTCAGCTTCCTGCCAGGCTTCCTCCAGCACAGGTTTTTTTCCCCACTTCATGGAGAAATAAGAATAAATCACACCTTTTTCTCCCATTTGCATAATTAAAGTTTCCAGTATGCTGAGCAGGCTTGAGAAGGGCATAAGTCAGGAACCTTTGGAGCTGTGTGTTGATCACTGCTCTGAGAGCACACGGCACAGAGCAGCAGCTGCCTCTGCACTAAACACTCCTACTGAGACACTTGGGCTGAAAAAAAGAAGATGGGAAAAGTAGGAGGGTGGTTCTAAAGGTTCATACTTCTAGTAAATCAGCATATGATCTAAACCTTTTTTAGCCTATCTCTGCTAGAGCCTACCTTCAAGGAAGAAAGCTTAAAAATAGGTTTAAAATTCAATTTGCAGCTTCATCCTAAATGACTTGCAGTTAGTAATTTTCTTAATATTAAATTTAACATAAACAGGTATCAACAGAGTAATACTCTCCTACAGTGGTCATCAAATGCAGAAATCTCCAGCTTCGTTTACTCCAGGGTAGGAATTTTGGATTTATCAATTGTGAATCCCTAAAAATTGCTCATGCAAAGGAAAAAGAGTTTTCCTAGACTAAAAATAATTGCACCTTAATGGACTAACCAGCACAGCTCTGAGGTCTGGGTCCTACCTCAAGTTCTGAGAAGCTGCAGCCTGCAACTTGAGTTAGTCTTCTGGAATTTCTCTCACTAGGGATTCAAAGGGCTGCTGCTTATGGGGAAAAGCCCTTGGTGATGTTTTCCTCTTTGCTACACGACAGAGAAAAGTATTTCCCAGCATGCAAAGGATCACAAGAAAGCTTTCTGGTCCTGCACTGCACCCAGGAACCAAAAGTTCATTCAATACCAGTATCAGGTACTTGGCAAGTTACTAATTTGAATTGTGGAATTCTTTACCTGTCATTCACAGTCAAATGTCAGTCCCCTTTTGATTGCTTTGAGTTTATACAGATTTAATCCCTTAATATTAATGCAATGATTTAATGCCATTCTAATACATTTCTTTAGCTGCCAGTTGAACTCAATTTAGGTGTCATTAATCTTAATGTCATTTATAAGAACTTACCATTGCTGGTGTGCCCCCTTAATTTTATTTTTATTGAGTTTTAATTCTAGATATTGAGTCACATTTCCTTTACCAAGCCAGGTAATCCCCACAGCCTCATGTAAACCTTAAAAACCTTGTGAGTCCCTCCATCAGTGTGACTGGGGCATCTACTGGAGGGTCACACTCAGTTTTGTCCTCATCAATATCATTTGAGGAAGCTGTTTCCACACAGGAGAGTAAAAATGTAGCCCTACTGACCTGATAAACACATTATCTAATTATGCCAACACCAAAACTGTGCCCTAAGAGGGCAGGTCATGCTCCCCCCTGAAAGCCCTACACCAGTGAAGACTCTAAGTGCAGATCAGGTCCACCATTGCCCCAAACAGCCACGTGAGTCCCTGTTTCCAGTGTAATGTATTCTGTTTTCTCTATCAAGCATTAATTATTCCACCAGCCTCTCTATAAGACACACCCCTGCTATACAGCATGGTGTTCTGCCCCAAGCCAGGATGGTCACATCTGCTCTCCAACAGCCTGGGCTCTCCACAGAGCCAATATCAGACTGTCACACTCACATGCCAGCACTGAACCCTCTTGCTGAGCTTCCCATCGTTTGGCAGGCACGCAGAAACTCTGATGGATGGAGAGCCTAGAAAATTCATCCAACTCAGACATGCAGATTTATTCAGCCCTGGTAATCTGCTAATGTTGTTAAAATAAATAATGCTTTTTGGAAGAAGCCAGTTGGCAGGTTGTGGGTGAAATGGTCTCGTCAGAACAGAACATTTGCTTCTATCAGAACCTTCAATAAATCAGAGGTATCACCTTGGGAGGGAACACAAGGCAGCCAGAGAAGGCCAGGGAGGTCAGCAATGGCATGGCATAACTGAGTGTAGCTCACAGCCATTGCTCCTGCCCAGACCTGGCTTGGATACCACTATCCACAATCCAAGTGTGAACAGCAGCCAAGCAGGGATGGCTCCTATGGCATTTACACAATGGCCATCATCACACTGGAGACCAGAGGATTTCAGATTTCATCCCTGCACCTCAGCTGGTGAGTCAGAGCAGCAACGTGCACTCATGGAAGGACATCCACACACCCTCCCTGCCAATTGTATCACCAACATCACGTTTTACTACGCTCTTCTCATCAAAATGACAACACTGGATCCAGACCAGCATCCCAGGGCTGAAAAGACAATGATGTTAATCCTTCCAGACACTGTCTTCATCGGAGCTGCTAATACATCATTTAAACTATTTACCAAATTAGCAGCAAGCCGTGTCTCAGTCTGGCTGCTGTGAGTCAGACCCCTCCAGCCTGGCTTTGCCCTTTCCTCCTCCTGGTCTCTCTGCTCACCCCACAGCAGCTTCTTTGCTCCCAGCAAGAACCTCTCGGGAGCTGCCATCACCCCAAGGGCTGTGGGCAATGCTCTGCTTGCAAAACCTCCAACACTGCTCAGTGGAAAAAGAAACATTAAATTCTCCGTGCCATTCAGGCCAAGAGGGACTGTCCCCCACCATGTCATGTATGTTCAGGGGTCAGCAATTACTGTACAACAACACTTGATTTACAGAGGGTGCTTTTGGCAGCAGCATGGGGCGTGGGTCCAGATCACCTGAAATAATGACCTGTAAATCCAGGGAGGTAAGTGCACATACCTATGGGAAATGTGGCCATCACTGACTGGGCACAGCAGTCAGCAGCTGGTGGGAAGGTGGAGATGCAGCTCGTGGTCAGGTTTATCTATAAATATAACTTACTTCAGGTGCTATGCAACCATCAGCAGTTTCATCTGATCAGATAAACACCATGTTTATCTGATGTGAATACCAGAGAATACCAGAACTGGCTCTTAGGGTGAGGGGAGAGACAGACAGACAGCAATTACAGGCCAGCCCTCCGTGTGTGAAGCTACAGGAATTTTTATAGTTTCTTTTAATCCAGCCACTTGTCTCTGTGCCTTCCCATCCCCACAGCACAAGTCAGCATTGCACAGCGATGAGTCTGACAGCACTGCTGATGCAAGACATTTCTGTGCATTTATCTGTCAGGCACCAGTGAGAAAATAATGTCCTAGGGAGGTGGTGTAAGAGGAAAGCCTGGAATTACAGCATCCCCTCCTGGGGCTGTCTCGGATACAATGTCCACCCACGTTAATAACACAGTTTGCTCCACCACAGGCCACTTACAACTCCTACTTAATGACAGACACTACACTCAGCAAACAAGGGCCAGGCAATGCCTCAAGCCCAAATGAATGGTTAGGAAGGGTGTGCACAAAGAGCCTCAAAGGGTTAATGTGGCCACAGGGCAGGGCAGTTGCTTTGGGCTATTTATTTCCCTCTTTGTTTCACTGCAATCCCAGGGAATCACACAAACTACAGGATGGTTTGAGTTGGGAAGGACCTTAGAGATCATCCAGTCCCACCCCCTGCCATGGACAGGGACACCTTCCAGCAAGGAGACCAGCAAGTGCTGTGTCATGAGCAGAGATTGTAGAAGTACAAGAGAGCCTCAGACCTTGTGTGGGAGCGTGGGAATGATGGATCTCTGTCCCTGGGGAGGTTTGTGCCAGGCAGTGGGAAGTGCAGTGTTCCAGTTTTTTGCAGGCTTCGAGAGACAGGAAAATGTCTAGGACTCCTGTGAGATGGCTGCTGAAGAGGGACTTCTTACAAGAGCATGTAGTGACAGGACAAGAGGGAATGGATTTAAACTGACAGAGTTTAGATTAAATATTAGGAAAAGATTCTTCCCTGTGAGGTTGGTGTGGCCCTGGCACAGGTTTCCCAGAAAAGTTGTGGCTGCCCCATCCCTGTTCAAGGCCAGGTTGGATGGGACTTGGAGTGACCTGGGGTAGCTTTATCTCTACATTTCTATACTGAAGAGCATAATCCTAAATAGGACACAGAAGGATGGCTGAATACCTCTATTAAAAGGAATTTTTTTTTAATTATTTTTTATTTAGACTGACATATAGAGTATACCCACATTCTTCAGAAAGCAACCACATTTAGGGTGGAATGAGTTCAGCTACTGACAAAGCCTCCTCCCAAAGAATGCAAAATACATTTTCTTAGGGAAAAAACCAGCAGAAATTCCTCCCAGGCAAAAAACGCTCAATTGCTCCACTGCTCTATTTCCATCCCTTCTTTTCCTGCAGAAAGGCAAAAAGCCAACCTCACATTAACAGAACTCCAACAATTAACACAATTTGGGAAGCTCCATTCTCACTAAAGCAAAGGTTAAGTGTTCCACATTCATTTGTCAGACTTCAAGAGATGAGCTCTACAATATTAGAGTGTGGTTTTCATCTCTTTAATGCAATTTTTACATCTCTGGGAAAAAGTCTGAGTTAGAGTGCCAAAGGCAAATATTATCTAACTCTTCTAATGGAAAGCTAAAAGTCACTTCTTGCAACTGCTGGAAAGTCTTGGAACAAAGTCATTGAAAAGCAAAAATGTCTTCAAGCTATAATAGAATTTAATGAAGTTAAAGGAAGGCACCATCAGGAAATGACCAGACTGCAGAGAGCCAGGTGTCCATCTGGCTGACCTGGAAGGGTCCTCTGCAACCTTGTGCTCCATCCCCTGAGCAATCACTGAAAACACGTGTCCTCTCTCCCTTGAAAAGCCTTTGGTGGATCCCATCTGCCTAAAAGCCACCCTCAAATAAAAAGATACTCTTCCAGAAAAAGCAAAGACTAAAAGTAATAAAGACAACTAAAACTGTACCAATCCCTAGAGGACAAGAGCAAAGATTTGCTCGGGGATTTTGAGGCAACTCAGGTTAATTCAGAATTATTGTTTACGTATTCAAACACCAAACATGATTAACTGACATCTCCATTACAAAAAAAAAAAAAAGAAAAAGAAAAAGCCAGCTGCCAAGCTGAGCACATGTGAATGAACCATAACAGCAAATTATTTCTTCGTGTTATCTGTTCTTTTCCTGCATCTCCATGACTGTGTGCAAACAATTCCTGATGTTTCTGTAAGCTGAGCATTCCTGCTAGAGCCAGTGAGAGGCTGAGCTCATTCCACACTAGCTCTTTTAGAGCTATTTATTACACTAACAAACCATAGCACAGGCTTTATCTAATAACATCTGTGGTGGAGAAATTAGCAGGGAGGGAGGGCTTTTAAGGATGCACCTTCATTAAAAACAGACAAAAAAAACAAACCCACCCTGAAAACACACCTGAACAGAAGCCAAGGGAAGAGATGCCTTTCTGTACAGGGAGTCACATCACGTCTGACACATCAAAACTGAACCACCAAAGGAGAGATTCTTGCAAACCTTGTCAGCCACATGCAACAAGACACTGCTGCAAATTCCTCAAAAGCCCTAATAATACACACCATTGTGGAGTATCACTGGATTAGAACATACTAATTAATCATTTGTCTATTTTCCTTGTGTTTCAGTTGCTCTCTCTGACCTAATTTCACTGCTCAGGACTTCAATGTAAGAAGTGCTCTGGAACATATTCTTTTGCACCAATGTGAAAGAAAGACAAACCCAGAAAATCCAGCATCCCAAATAAAAGTGAATGTGGAAGTTTGATGCTTACTTGGCCCGGGCATCTCCCAAGACCACACTCCACCCCATAACTCACCACCAACCGTGTCCTCTTTTTGTGTTGTCCCAAACCCAACCAGGAATACTCGGGGAGGGGACAAACCCTCATCCTTCTCCTTTCTGGGGGGACCCCACGATGGACTCACCAGCACACGATCTCCAAGCCGCAAGTCCTTGTCCCCCTTTTTCACAGACCCGCTGTCCGAGAGGTTGGACCCGGACTCGTTGCCCGTCTTCATGGCGCTGTTCAGGACGCTCTCCCGCAGCGGGATGACCCGAGAGGACAGGGGTGGCGTGGCTGTCCCCGAGTGCAGCGACAAGTTCTGAGCCGTCAGGGAGTCCACGGAGGGCGCGTCGCTGCCCGAGCCCTCGGCCACCGGCTGCCGCGTCAGCTTGGACGGCCGCGTGAAAATGCCCTGCAGCGGCTGGCACTCGAAGTAGCGCACCCCTCCGACAGAGCCGTCATTCTTACCCACCGGGTCATCCAGAACAACCCCTGCCCACTGGCCCGGGGCAAACTGCGTCTCGCCGAGGTACTGGATCACACCCGCCTTCACTCCGTTCACCCAGACGCGCTCGCCCACCACGAAGTCTCCCAGGAAATCATCGCCCACCTCGGCGACTTTTGAACCCGACTTCTCGGCGCTGGTGGTGGAGGCGGGACCCTGCTTGTGTAAAGGTGAGCCTGTGAATCAATGGAAAAGAGGTTTCGGCATGAGGAGAAATCCCAGAAGGCACCAAAACACCACATTTACAGAAAGGAAGCATCTGGGCCAACAACTGAGGTTGCAGGTTTACACCCAGTGAAGATTAAGCCCCGTTACTTACACATCCTCCTGGGCAGGAAAGCAAATCTGCACAGAAACCTCCATGTGCTGCCCAGTTTCTGCAGGGCTCACAGAGAACATAAAGAAACAAGCCCATGTCTTCACTCCCTCTTACAATGCCCACCTACCCCAGCCCTGTCGCAGCCCCAGAGGGAATTTTGTGTGGCAGCAATTAGCGTGAATAAGCTCAAAAGCACAGGAGTGGTGGTAAGTGCTGAAGGATCAAAAGGAGCCCAAGGAACTGCTGCTTTGAAAAATAATGCCAAAGTCATCCTTTCACTCAAAAAAATAAATAAAAAAAACATGAAAGAAGAAAATAAAAGTGAGTGAGGCACTGCTGTTTCCAGTGGCACTATGAGAACTCCCTGTGTTTGGATCCAGCAAGCATTGAAAGTCCCAGCAAGGGCCCCAATGGCTCCTGTGGGACCTTCACAAATTCCTTGCTCTCCCCAGCTGCTGCTGTGCCCTTTGCTGGAGCAAACCCAGCAGTGAGCAGACACCTGGGGTATGTTCAATATAAACAGCATCTCTCTACACAGGAAGCATCTACAAGCCTTCATGTACAGCCTTCCAGGGCTGCACATCATGCATGGAAGTCAAACTTGGCAATAAAAAGCACTCTTATTCCAGCAACAGCCCTCCAGCAATGCTCTGCTGCCTGGGAGAAGGAAAACTGCAAGGGATGCTGGAATTCACTGTCCTGCTCACACTCTCCAGCGTACCTTTGATTGGCCAAACTCCCCATAATACACAAGGAGACCCTTAAACACATGACTGGTGTCTGAATGGGAACAGAGTCAACCCAAGCAAACAAGCAGCAGTGACCCAAGTCTTGCTGAAAGCTACCTGGACTCCTCAGGCAAACTTTAAGCTGACATTTCTGGGTGCCACCAACCAGAAATGCCCAAATCACACCCAAGAAGAAATCTTTGCTACCAGACAAGGCTGACAAAGGACACCCAGAGCAGGTGCAGAGACAAGCCAAACTTGAGTGCTTATGTGAAACGGACTGTGAAACTTGTTCAGCCTCAGCCATCACTGTGGCTCAGTCCACGACTCTTCAACAGCTCTTTCACAAGTAATGGGCTTGACAGGTGAGGCTCAGCTCCTAGAAAGCCTGAAAAACATAAAAGCTCTCAAAGCAAGACACTTCGAAGTTTTGCTAAAGGTCTAATGTCAAGAGGAAAGAAGAGAGCACCAGGACTTCAGCAAATAGCATGAAGAACTTAGTTTTGCTAAAACAGATTCAGGGTTAAGAGGGATGAATAGTGCCACTTTGGTTCACATTTGGCTTGAAAGTCAACAGCTGGCAAATTTCCACTGCATAACTGCAGCAGTTTGTGGCTCCTGGAGGTCAGCAGTTCTTCTGCCTGCTCTGAACTTTATCTGAACAAAGGGAGAGGAGTAGATAAGGCATGGCTGTACAGGCTCCTCCCATGAACAGGATGTCCTCCAACCTGCTCCCTGGGCTTGGTGGGCTGAGGCTGGAACAACTCTTGAGAAAATGACCCAAAGGGGACACGCACAGCACAACACATGGGGAATGTTCAAGAGACCCATCTCCTTTTTTCTGGGGTGTCTGACATTCAAGCTTCATCTCAATCTTTTAAAAGACACTATGCCAAGATGAGCTCCATCAGAGGGACAGCATTATATCCAAGAACCAGCTCCACCTTAAAAAATGAAACCCAAAGACTAATGATGCTTAGAGCTTTCCATCTTCACAGAAGCCATTAAATGTAAAGGAGTGGGAAGAAAACAGGGCTCCATCCATGTGAACCATAAAAACAACCATAAGTAGAAAATAAGACCACCATTGTCATTTCAATGCTTCATAGCACAAGAGTAAAAGCAGCCAAATTAGGAACCAGCAAGTTATATTTTAAAAAGACTAGGTTTAATAACCAGAGATGGCTACAGAGGTTTATTGCCAACAACATATGTGGCAGGTCTCTCCTATCATGGGTATGAGAAAAAATTAAATTAGAAACACAACTTTGAGTCTGTTTCCATGCTCAGCAGAGTGCCCCAATACACAGATCTCATGTCACTGACATGTCTGTGACACACATACCATGCCAAGGTCAGCCAAATCCAACCTACTGTACAGGGAACTGTAATCACATAACATTTGGGGGGCTCTGCATCCATATTCACAAGAGGTGAAAGCTGTTTTTCTAGTCTTACTGGAACACTGGCAGTTCTTTATTACAGGGCCTGGCTAATGATCAAGATACAGGTCACATTAGCTCTCACAAACACCTCTGCAGCGTGGCTGGGATAAGCAAACCCTTCAGCAGCAAAGCCCAAGCAAAGAAAGGCAGGAAGGCTGCCCAAGGCTGAACAAACAACACAACAGGATTTAAAACCACATCCAGACTCACTGTGTTTCACTGTAAAAGCAAACACCTTCAAAAATTACTCGCACCAGAATAAAATAAAAAAAATAAAAATTTAAAAAAAAAAAAAAAAACCACAAAACCAAAACATTCTTGGTCCAATGTTGTGTTCCCCAAAAAAGCCAAGATTTTAGTGAAACTTTACACACTGTTTATTTTAGGTGCCCATCGGGCAGGCAGGGCTGAACTACAGTAATTACATCTCAGGGAAACAATCCCATTCCAGGCTCCTGAGCAGTGCAGGCAGAAGCACCATTATTCTTGAGTATGAGGTGAATTACTCAAAAATATAAGATGTGAGGAACTGCCTGAAGGTTCACCTTCTTCATTATGGCCATCTAGTAGAAACTTGGTGTTTTATATGACCTTCATTACCTACATATGAAGTAACCACAGAGCAGCTAAGAGGCTTTTGTGCACTAGGTTTTCAGAGAAGGCAAGACACCATGACCAAGGCTCAACTCATTCTTCATGGCTTTGTGTCTGATGGACACATCAACTGGATGGCCAGCCAGCACCCAGAATAGTCCAAGCAGACTAAGCTCTGATCCTCCCAGGTAGGTATCTGCTCACCAACCTTTCAGAAGGCAAAGGGTAGTGATGAATAACTTGCCTTCAACCCCATGATTACCTTAGAATAGCCCAAACAGAAATCAGCCAACAGCACTGCTCTGAGAGAGGTGACATTGGAGTCACCCACTCTCCACACACCTCTTATAGCTCAGGGGAAAGCCACCCAAGATTCCTGAGCCTTTCCAGCCTACAGGCACCTAAGGAGCTGATCCATGCCTGTGTCACTTGGATTTGCTATTTCTGAAAAAGAAAAATCATCTTGTTCTAGTCAGACTCCCCACATAAACAGCAGTGAGTTCCAAGAAACTCACAACAAAGCAAGGGTACCCATCTCAGGTCTGAAGCTGAGAAGAGTTACACTAAAGAAACACACCCAACAAAACATACATGGGATATTTGCTGCTCCAACCCTGCCATTACCTGGTGATGCCAATCAAGAAGCCACAGGAACTCTGAATGTTGCTATCAGGCATCTAACTCAGCAGCTCACCTGGAAGCCAGGGATGGGGAAAGGATCCTCCTGTTGGGTCCTGGAGGATCTCCCTGTGCTGTTCAGTCCAGCACAGACCTCACTTTCTCCCAAGGACCACAGTAGCAGCTCCTGCCTCCTTCTCTTGCTGGGAACAAGCTCCAAGACTCAACAAGCAACGAGCAGGATCTCTTCCACTCGGACTTTCCAACTTTACAACCCTATTGTGTTCATTAGTCAGCTCATTCTTTTCCATTTAAATGGTCTTCCTGTAGGTCACAGCTTTCAGGGCTGAACAACAACTTGTAAATCAAAATCATACATGGCATCCACTAAATGCACATCTTATCCCACTCTGATCTCTTTTCCCTTTGGTTTTCACCAAGCCCACACACAATACATTAACCACAGCAGAGCTGGTGCTTAGGGCCCTTTCTGCAAACTCATCCCATCAGATTTAGGGGCCCAGAGTAACAGGGTACCCCACTCTGACAGGGCACCAATAGTCCAGGAGCCAAATTCCTATCAGCCAAGAGCTGGAGAGGTTAAAGGTTTAAGTGAAGTTTCAGTCCATTCACATGGCTCTTGTTACCGTGTCAATGAAAGCCATGTGTCCAAAATCCCTGGAAGCACAAGGACTTCTGCAAGCAGAGCACAGACTCTTCCAGCTCTTGGAAGTGCCTGCTGTAGGAAAGGGGGAGGAGAAGCTCTGTACAGTACAGGAGCAAGAACCCACCCTTCAGAAAGCTCTAAGTTGCAGCAGGAGGAGCAGCAGGAATAACCTCCTCTGCAGGGTCCCCAACAAGACACTCAGCCTTGTGCCATGTTTAAGTGCCATCCACATTCACCAAATCCATGCATCCCCTTAGTCCCTCCACAGCTTTCGACCTCCCACAGCACTCCAAGTTGCTCATTTCTTATCACCAGGCAATTGAAACAAAGGGGAAAGGAAACTTGTTTCTAAAGGGGAGGAGGGAGAGGAAGAGAAGACCAGTTTAGCATGAGAAGCAGCACACAGTGAGCGCTGCCCATGTATTTCCTACTCCCTGCAGAACCCTTTTGTAGTCTTACTGCTCCCAAGACACATGCCAGGCACCCCAACTGGCAAAGGGCTCAGAAATGCAACAGCCTGTAGGGTTGCCATGGCAATCAGGAGACAGGCAGTTAATTGATAAAATGGAGGCACATTGGATTTAAAAGAAAGATGGGGGAGACCAAAAAAAAAAAAAAGAGACATATACTGGAGTAGCATCTCGTGCCAGGAAGGGAGGGGGAAAGGAGAACACATGATATTTACAAAAGAGCATTACAGTGCCCCTAAGAAGGGTCTTTTCTATTTTAATTTTCAGCGGTTTTTACCTTCAAATGCCACCACATCACAAGACAGCCTGACATGCAGCACAGAGCTGCCCATTCACTCCCAGGCTGCCTTCCCTTCTCCCTGGCAATCAATAACCTTCTCACCCACTAACCAGCAAGAAAAGCTGCACCAGCCTGGCAGAAGTGTCACTGTCACAAGACCTGAAGACATTTCTCCCTTGTATCCCTGGCCCGTGCTACAGATGCCACTAACCTGTGACAGGGCAGCAACCCGTGCAGCTCGTGAGCATCTCAAAGTGCAGCCCTGCAACCAAACTAGTCCAAAGGCTTTTGGTACCAGCTCTGCCCCTCCCAGCCCGGGCAGGGCTTCAGGACAGACCCGTGACCAAGGGACTGTAATGCCCATTTGAAGCCAAGACAGATTTTGTCAGCTGGAAAACCCCACTGCTGGCCACAGGGGTGCCAGCTAAAAGGAACAACGTCTGGTTTTCCTGCCACAAGGATTAGGTAAGAGCCTCAGAGGCATGAGGGCAGCCCGGCTTGCTGCTTGGTTCACTGCTCAGATGGGGATGACAGCCAGACACTGCTCCTACTCAGGCCACCAAACATTTGTGGGGGATAATACATTCCCACCCAAGAGATCACCACACTCCTCTCCACAAGCCCAAGGTGTAAGGCAACAGGGTGCTGTCCTTATAACCACATACCTATCAGCTCCTGGGCCAGTGGTTTTTACCTATTGTTTTACATTGCAATTACTGTAAACTGACCTGGGCCTGCAATGCCATTTCATCTCCTATCACAGCACTGCAGAAATTCACTGATGGACAGCAGAGCTGGTCAGAGCTTCCCCTCAGAGAAGGTAGGGAAGGACAGTCCAGAGCATGTGCTGCCAGACTCAAGCCTCAGTCCCTATTGTCCACAGCAGCTGCTCTACCAGGCAAGAGAGGAGGAGGCACAACCTGCTGCACTTCCAGGAGCTGCCACCTGCACAAGGAGACAGGGATTCTTCCCTTGGCAGCACCAGGAGCAGGCACACAGGTGGACAGGGCCTCCCACGGGAGAAGGGCTGGTGCCTGCTGCCTCCACAGCGCCCTGGGATAGTGAGGACTCACCACGTGGAATTTCTAGGCTCCCACACAAGGATTGGAGCTTCTCTAAGGAGCTTGGATTACATAAACATGACGCTGTTGGCAGTCAAGTGAAAGCCAGCCCACTCTGCCAATACCCAAATTCAAATTATGGAGCATAGCAACGAAGCAGCTGTTTTCTGCAAGATTTATCACGGCCCTTTCAAGCAAAAACAGAGAGGGAAGAGGTGCCTGCAAGAGAAAGCGATGCTTTGCAGGCGATAGCTGACTGCCTGGCAGCACACTGGGGGAGGAAGGAGCCCCAGAGATTTACGGCTGACTTGGAAACAACGACTGAAAGCTCTGCAAGCTCCGAGCTGAAAAGTTAGGGCTGTAATCTGGTACAGAGGCGAGCCCTGCATCTGGCACCCTGGAAAGCTATTGCCCCTGCTGTTTCCCTGGAATAGCCCTCATGGTGTGGATATTAAGATCTGATACAACTTCAGCATCACTGTCTTTAGCTCCTTTGAAGAGAGGAGACAGTCAGAAAGGCACCTGCAATGAGGAGGACGAAGAGACAGTCAGAAACTGAACAACAATTATGAATGAGCGAGCAAAGCCCAGTGAGAACCACTCTAAAGTTGCTTTGCACTGAAAGTAAGGAGGTGCCCACTGAGACACATATTTGCCTTCAGAGGGGCAGCTGGGAAAAGCACTGAACCTCAAACAGACCAAAACAAAGGCTTTCTTATAAAGGTTTCATTCAAGAGGCTGCCTGGTACAGAATCTCTGCCACAGCCAAGATGCACATTCTTGGTGCCCACTGGAGATGGGAGGGACGGAGGACCCCGGGGTTTACCAGCTAGGCTAGATCAGATCCAGTGGGTTTCTGCAAAGAAACAAACAGCACAGCTATATATTTATGTGTGAGGCTTTAAAGTTTTTCCAAGTAAACAGTGATATTCAACAAAATATGCAAAGCAGATCAGTTTTGGCAGCATAGGGCACAAGGGAGGTGAGTGACTAGTAAAGAATGCACAAGGTTTCTTTCACTGAGGGGTAATTAACTTGCAGCATATGGATGGATCTATTCATCTCAAGATTACAGTCTTAGTTTTTATATAATTATTACTTTTAAAACCGTAAGTATATTCATTCAACATTTATGCTTCAACACATTATTTAACATTTTTTAGTCTTAAAATAAGGCCTATCTATCACCCCCAGAGCAGCCCCATTTTCTCAGAAAATAATGAAAAGAAAAACCCCACAAATTTTAAGGGTGTTGCAGGTTTAACAAAAAAAATGGAACACCCATGCCTTCCTCCCCAGCCTGTGCCACTCCCCATATCTAGAAACAACTTACAAATACATTTGAAAAACTAGGTTACTATGTTAAAGTAACCCACTGTGTATACAAAATAATACAGGCTTCATTCTTCCTTAAATAATAAAGTCACTTCCAATAGAGATTATTCCACTTTGAAGCATTACGCACTTTACTCACTATAGCTTATTCTAACTAGAAAATATAGTTTTCCATTCAAACAAGCCCTTAGCTGTAAAAACTCACTACTAAATTCTGCCCCACTATGTTAAAGTAACCTGGGCTGTGTTACAAAATAATGTAGGCTTCATTCTTCCTTAAATAAATAATAAAATCACTTCAACTAGAGAATATTCCATTGGAAACATTACTCACTTTACTCACCATAGCTTGCTCTGAATGGAAAGCTTTGCTTTCCAGCCAAGCAAGCCCTTAGCTGTAAAGACTCACTAAATCCTGTCCCACCAGCCCAGTATCCAAACTGGGTTACCTTGCCCAGACCACTGTGACTACTACAAGACTTTAGGACAGAAAGGAGCACAAGAAAGCAGTCTGGGGTAGCCCACAAGCCAGCCCTGAGAGCGAGAACACCAAATGGGAGAGGAATACTTACAGGGAAGGCTCCTACCTGGCACAATGAGCTTCCTTCCAGCAGCCCAAGCGACGCACAACTCCCCCTGAATCACCAGCACTCACACACGTCCCCGGCTCTCTGGCTGCGGAGCTGCAGTCACACCATATGTTCAGCTCTCTATAAATCTAGCACAAAGCTGACTTCTTGGAGTCTTTTCTTTTCAAAGAAGCAGGGAGAAGCTCGGGAAGGAGCTCAGCCTAGCCCCGCCATGCCCACAGAGCCCAGCACATACACACGTGCACAGTTGTCTGCAGTTTCTTAGGCTGTGGGAATCTAAGGCACAAGTGTGGTTTCGGGGCTGTTATGAGGGAAGTGAGGACAGCTGCTCTCAGTGAGCTGATCCGATGACAAAAAGAGAGAAAAGGAGGCAGACACAGGTCTTTAATGAGACATTTATAAACGATTTCCCAGGCAGAGCACTGGCACTAGCACAGAGAGAGGAGCAGTCTCTGGACACCTTCTGAACTGGAGAAATTTATCTTGAGCACCAAGCACTGTAAGCAGCAGCCAAGCAAAGCATAGTGCTCTCTCACCACCAGAAAAAAAACAATCAAGCAGCAGTGTTTTGAAATTTCACAGCCTTTGTAAGTGTTGGAATTTTTGCTCAGACATCATTCCCACATAAAACCCACTCGGATGGACTCTGGTGCCATTCCCAACCAGCCACGGCACCGACTAAAGAGAGGAGCAGCCAAGCAGCACACTGCTCAAGCAGGTGCACACAGAAAAGTCACTGACTTATTCACTCAGAAATGAAGGCATTAGCTCCCTCCCAATAAAATGTGGGAGGGAAGGTACCAAAAAAAAGAGCCTGCCCTGGTCCACAGAGTAATTATTGCTTTCTGATCAGACTGGAGCCAGACCAAGGGATCAACAGCTCCCTGTACAGGGAATGTGATGCTGAAGTTGGTGTGTGTGCATCACTCAGGGTGGTTACTCACGGGACACAACCTGAGCAGCCACGCAGAGGCAGAGTGGCAGGACCTCTCCCAAAGCATGGGAAAGGAAGGTTAAGTGACCAGGAGAGAACCTACCTCGACTCAGACTTTGGCACAGACTGCCTGTGGGCACAGTACTGACTCCAGCTATGGAACAAGCATTACAACCTACTCAAACATCCTCACAGTGCTCAGTGATCTGGTTACCCCACTCAAGTCAGATTAGCTCATGGCAGTATTTCACCTGCTGTGGCAGGTGAGGAGCTCTGCCACTCATACCTGTGCTCCTGCTGCACTCTGAGCACTTCAGAGACACACATGCCCCCAGTTCAGGCTTAAGGCATCCTTCAGTCCAAGCCAGGGGTACATTTGTGCAACTGGAGGCTGAAAGCACAGGCAGGGAGTGCTCTGCTGGCACCTGGGAATCTTCCCTGTATGAAGGGCCAGACATGTAACAACAGACCACAGCAGTAAGATCATTCCTCCTTCTCTTTCTCCCCTGACTGATAACCACTTCTCATTTCTACCTGATGAATCACAGAAACATTTCCTAGGTACAAACATCCAGCTTTTCTCCAAGTTTCTGACATTACTCTGCTCTGTGTTGCTCTGGCAGGAGTTGGGATAATCTCCACAGCAGCTGCTCTTTGCAAGAGCTCTCTGCTGCAGCAGTACTTCCTCATGTATTTCCCTCTGTCTGCAGCTGCACTTAAAAATACAAAAATTTAACATCTGACATGTAAAAGTGAAGGAGGATGCTTGGTGAGCTCCTTCTCTGCATGCTGAGGGGCTGGTTTTCAGTGTAACCAGCTATCCTGGATGACAGCAGTTGGAACCACTGGGATGGCACCAGTAGACACACAAGCACCAGCCTTTCTCCCTCGTATGCATTTTCCCCCTTCTCAGTAGAAACATGACATCAATACAATTACACCATCCCTCTCAATCATCCACCCAACCTGCCTGAGAAAGGGACACTCCAGGGGCCATCTGCAGATCCCCAGGATCCCCGGGGAACCACAGGAGAGGTAAAGACCAACATCCCATAACTGAGCAAGCAAACTTGAGCAAAACCCTGGGGCTGCACTGTGCTAAACACGGCTTTGATTCATCCCTTCATCAGCCATTTATTCCTGCAGCCATACATCCAGGCACAGAGCAGGCTATACAGCACACAATGGACTGATTGTACACAGCCCCACGCTATGCAGAATGCAGAGTTTGTTGGGCTGGTTTTGTTTTGCCTAATCTAATAAAAAGGATATTTGAGAGCAGATTAACACTGACTCATCTACTTTATTCTAAATATCTGGCTTAAACAGCTAAGTATCCAATTCAAAAGGCAATGAGCTTGAACAGGCACCATTTGCAGAAAAGCCAAATCACCTATTTGCAGCGAATGCCCAATCTTTTTCTGATAAAAACACAACCATGATGCAGATCTGACCCTAAAGACAGGAGCTATGATACAAGCACAGAACCCCAACAGCTCTAAGTCTCAGTGTTCACCAGAAATGCCACATTACACCATCCCAGGAGTGATGGGAGGCAAAGTGAGCAGCAGGGGAGGGTGGGAAATCCATTATGTGAGGTGAGAGATCACAGACAAAGTTGTGGGAACTGACTGACTGAGCTGCACTGAAGTCTCAGCATAGGGTCCCACCAGGCACCCCGACCACCCCTGAGCACACAGGATGCTCCCAGTCCCAGTACACCTTACTGGTGTGAAAGACTCCCATATGGACCATCCCTCTCTCTCATGCAAATTCTTCAACACTTTAAGAGAAGATCAGTTTTATGCTTAGATCCTCTGAAAATTTGAGTAAATACCTCCAAATACAATATTCTGCAATAAGTATTTCTGTGAAATAAATTACATAGCAACGCAAAAGGCTCCTGTCCTCTTCAGGGACATGAATCCTAAACAACTGTCCAGGTTTAAGTATGAAATAAGACAAGCATAGGCAGGACTGAGACACTTGCCCTATATGTTAAATGACTGTGCATCCTCAGCTCAGCCAAATTCCAAAGGCACTGATGTTTAGAAACACAGCACTTCAGCCAGTGAAAGGCACCAGGGGAAGCAATGTCACAGGAGGAAGCTGCTGCTCCCTGCCAGGACCAGCAGGAGAAAATGCCAGAAAAACCTGCTGGCCAGGATAACTGTTCCACTTTCACCTCTGACTCACAGGATGACACGGCAAAGACCTACTTCTCTAAGTTGTTTTGTGTATAAAACATGGATAATAACTGACCTTCCTCACAGCCTCAAGGCTTCACAGGAGGTGGTGAAGCATTCAGAGTCTCTAACAGAGAGATTTCATTTGCACATAGCAGGCTTATAATTGCAGAATGTGAGAATGACTTACAGCTCCTGCTTGGTAGGAATTCCTCGAGCAGCTTGGGAACTGCTCCTACTTCTGTACAGAATTAACTCCTGCATAACCCTGCCCTGCAATCACAGCACTGGCAGCATGCTAGGTCACAAATTAACTCCTGAATTCATGATGTAGATTCAGTTTTCAAGAGGTACTCGTGGCTAAGTTCATCACTGCCTTCCTCTGGGACCATTTAAAATCCCCATGCACAAACATTTCCTTTCTCCCAAAGAAAACAGCATTGCCAAACAGTCACACACTTTGTAGCAGAGAGCCCATCAACTGTATTCTGAAAGGAGCTGAAGTCACAGCCCAATTTTGACAAGTGTTATTATTTTATAGTGAGTATTGTGTTTTCTTACAGACTTCACTCTTGCATAAAAATCAATGTCTTTCTTTTATGGGAACAGGACATTTACTTACATTTTAGCACCATCATGAAAAAGTAAATAACCTACTGAATCCAAAATAAACAGAGAAAAACATCTGTATTCCAAATATTTTAAGGCTTTTGTGGAGACCAATTCACCTATTTGACTGCATGCAAGGAGGATGTTCAAATGCAGGGTCAGTGTGTGATGGTTAATTCCAAACTACAGCCAGCAACAGTCTGACCAGTGCAATCCTACAGACTCTCATCCCAAATCCATCTATGCCAAAGGGAATCTTTCCTTTGATTTCAATGAATATTGGCTCAGGCCTCTAATGATTAGTCTGCTCTGGCAGGATTAGTTCAGTTGTTGGAGGCAGAACATGCAGGAGCAGATCCCACCCTGGAGCTGCATCCTTGCTCCGGTGGGCGTAACCACAACCACACTGATGCTGCTGCACTTCCACCAGCCCAGCTCAATAGGATTCAGTTCATTATATTCCAAGCCCCGTAAGCTGAACATCTGTGGGAAAGCAGATTTTCTTTCCCTGCTGTTCTGTGAGGAGCTACAGACAGAGAGGGCAGGAGGGTGTCTGACCTCCATATGCCTTCGGTGTGTGCTCGTGCCTTGTTCCACAATGAGTGTGCTGAACATTAAGGATTAGCTGTATCAAATCCTTCTAAGAGCATCTAATGATTAAGACAATTAAAGCCTCCCAGTTGTCTCTAGATGTCACCTGTAAAGCTGATTAAATCAAGATTGATTCAACACCCTTTTATATTGCTTGGAACGCATCAAATCACTTCTTGGGGAGGGAATGCTGCCAAAGGTCCTCCCTCCCTTCAGGAAGGGAACCAGAAGGGGTGGGGGAAATCACCACCTCCAAAAACCCTGGTACAAAACTTATTTCAGACTGCAGGATGGCAAGCAGACGGGCTCATGAAAGGGACGTGTGAGCTGAATACAAGCCCTGTGCTAACAGTGAAACAGTTGGCCCACGATGCCAGAAAACATTTGGTGTAGGACATGCAGTGGGGATTAGAAGCAAACACACGGGGTCTCACCAGAGCATCAGTGCCCAGGAGCAAGTGGATTCATATGGAGGGCCATGACCTGCACACAGGGCACTTCAGTCACCCCCCAGCAAGGACGGGCAGACAGGCTCAGGCTCCAAAGATCCCTCAGCAGAGCTGCTCCCGTGGTTGTCAGAGCTGCCACTCCTTGGCTGCACTGACCACCAGCCTCCACAGTCCCCTCCCAGCTGGGCACCAGTCCTGGATCAGCAAACCCTCGTTTGCAGGTTTTCCTGCTCAGCCCTTGAAAACACTCCTGTTTTTTTCTCAGACACCTGATAACTCCTTGAGCACTGACTGCCTGTGTGTACCCAGATACTGGAGCTGCTGCTACTAATGGAGAGATAATCTGCTGATATTGTAATAGAGGCATTTGATCCTCAAACACTCTGGTTGGCACCTCAGCCTCCCCACTCCCCAAGGAGCTGAGGATGCTGTGTACACAGACCATTATCATAAAGCAAGACCTAATCAAACTTCACCGACACCGACGACGCATTTCCAGCGGGATCGCTAATCCGACCCCAGGAATATCCATTCAGGCTTGAGCGTGGATTTAATTCAGGACAGAGCTCACATGGGAGCTGACAACACTGATTCCTACATGAGGCCTGATGCAAAACAGCAAAACCAAATGTTTGCTAGAAATAATAGCAGCCTCTGGTCCCACGATGTGGGGTCTTCTCTCAATTCACCAGCACACAACACCCCAAGTTAATACTAATCAAGAGCCACAAAGGCTTTGAATAGCTCAGAATTAGCTCCCTATATCTGGGCCAGTCAATCAGCTGCTCCGGACACTGCAATTCCATTTCTTTTGTTTCAGACAAAACAGTGCTTTAGTGTCTTTCATATTTATTTGGGAATTAGAATTAATAGTTTGATACAAAACCAGACAGCCTCGGCACTGTCTTGTAGCTTTTATAAAAAGAGCCTGTGTTAAAACACCACCAAACCATCAATAATTACCTGAGAATAACCTCCCCAAGCTCTCTCTTATTACTGAGGCACAAATTCCTCATCGAGGACACCTTCCCTCCCTCTGTTTTACTGAAAAATAATTCTTGAAGCAACACAGATTGCTTCTTACTGCAATGCATCCAGCCAGTTTACTTCAACAACATCCTCACAAACTCAAGGGGCAAACAACTGATTTCCAAGTTAATTTACCAAGATGTCAATGGCAACACTGTGGCAGGTAAATAAAAAGGAATGAAGATTTCCCCCTGGGAAAGGCAAGAGCAAGGCAAGAGTCCTACAGGGGAGCTAAGGTGGTGCTGAGATTCAGGCTCCTCCAGCAGAATTGAGGCAGGTACAGCTCATTAATGGCAGAGTCTGATGTGTGCTGAGACACTTGGCCATATAGAATTGTTGAGTGTCAAAATAGAATCAGCCCTTGGAAAATAACCACATTTCTAGAAAACAAATCCAAAAAAAAAATAAAACCCCGTGCAAACTCACCCCCTGGGCACAGCAGCAAAAGTTCCCCAGGATGGACCAGTCTCAGCCCATCAGCACCCAGAAACCAACCAAAAGCCAGCCCAGCTCAGGCTTATCAAACCCTCATTACAGCATATTTAGTTTAATTACCCTATGGAGCCAGTCATCCCATGCTCTTTAATGGCCCTGGGAGCGTTCCAGTCTGCTTCACTCTCATTTCTAGTGAACAAAAGCAACACAGTGTTTGCAGAGGCAGACATTATGCCAGCAAATATTCCTAGTTCTGTGCATTTATTCTTTATAAAAAGCAATGTATTTATTCCTATATGAAAACAAGAAGGCATTCCCAGGCTCCCGGCAGTGCTGTCTATTTCAGCTACCAAAGGATAGGTTTTGGCAGTAAAATTAGGCAGCTGCTGAATAACAGTTTTGATACTCTCAGCCATGCCTAAATACAAAATTCACGTCACAGATATTGCACTTGCCCATTCAGAAAGACAGGATCCATCTGTAAAATCCAAGATCTAAGCTGGATTCTGGCTGGATGCATTTAAGTTTCACAGAAAATTTAACAAGTTTGGGCTTTTCTGCCTCCAGCACTGAAGGTCTCAGTGTTGCCCAGTTCCATCTGCAAATAAAAATATTCCTATTTTCCTCTCCCTTTTCTCAAAATTCTTTAATTGAACAAGAGGTTTAAGAACCATAAATGAATGCTAGAGCCAGCTGAGAGCCAAATGAAGTATAAAAGGGAAATTTCTCCTCTAACCACGTTACTCTAATGCCGCTCTGAGCAGATAAAACCCACTCTGAAATGTGAACACTTCCTTCCAAGCAGCTTTCACCTGTTCCACCAGCTGGGAGGGCTGTGTGGGCTCATTCATCATTCCCTCTCCATCTTGCAACTTCATGCAAAAGCAAGCTTTTCCAGGAGGAGGGTGGGAAAGAAACCAAGATATATGAGCTCTGTAGCAACAAGAAATCCAAATGTTATATTGAGCCCTTCACCAGTGACCCCCACCTTTAGCACAGAAACCCCTCTTGCACGTGGGGTTGAGAGCAGTGACTTTCTTCCCTTGAAACATGGGAAATAAGCCAGCACATTTGTGGGAAATCCTCTCCCAAGGCAGCCAAAGATGAGCTTTCAGTCTGGTTAAGGAATATAGTTATGGCAAAGCAGCAGAACTCAGTTTTCCATTGTTCCAGCTTTATGGGAGAGAAGAGAGCAGAATAGCTAATGTCTTCCAAGAGTCCCTGTCAGGTGCCAGGTCCCCACTGACACTCAGCAGAAATGACTGTTTCAGCACTCCTCCATGAAGAAAAAAGCCCCCCACACACCACAAGCCATGCACCTACCTCAGAGCACCACCACAAAAGCCCTTATTCCTCAGGGGTCTGTGAAAGCACCAGCTCAGGTGGGAGACACACCAACTCTCCACTCTAGTGAAGTCCAGAGGACATTCCAGGAGCTGAAGGGAAAACCCTGTCAGCCCCCCAGGGAGCACTCCTGGTACACAGACACAGGCCACAGAGCTCATGCAAACATTCAGAGACAACACAGAGCTCATGGTTTCTGCAGGCCTTCTCAAACACACTTTCATGCAACTTTAAGGCCTCATATAAAGTCTAGTACCTTTAGAGGATCTTCCCATCCCAACAGGCACCCAATATATCACATGAAGGCACTCTCCTGGACAATGACAGAAGAGGGAAGAAAAAGCCTTTTGCAGCATTCACATTAAACACACAAAAGAAAATTGTGTTCAGCCTCTCCATCTCTGCTATTGTCCCTCTGCCATTAGGAGGGCTCCAGTGCCCTGACAGTGGGGACAGCACTTGGTGCACAGGGCAGGATGTGACAGCCCTCAGCTGGCACAGAGTGACCTGCTCTTGGTACAGCAGTGGTGTGGATCAGCAGCACTGATGCACTCAGAGAGCAGGGGGTGGGTGATGCAGGTTAGCAAGGCAGAAGAGGGAGGATGGGGCAGAGCTCCATCACCCTCCTGTGGCCCAGAACTGATTCATCCCAGGAAAGGTAATGAAATCCAGTCCCCATGGCCACCCATCCCCAGATCTTTGGCTGCAGACATCCTCAAAGCTGACGTCAGTGCCTGCTGTGGTCAGGGTTTCAGTGATGTGGATACTTGGCTCAGGAATAGAATTAAACCACTTTGGACAATTAAAAAAAAAGAGTATTCTCTCTTTTGAGCTTTTTCCCTGCCAAAGGCTGAATCCCACGACTGTGCTGCAGCCAGGACCCACAGCCAGCACAGAGAGGGGCACAGTCAACAGGATTCTGAGATGCACATTTTGCTCACCACTTCAGATTATCATTGGAAAGGAAAGGAGGAGGCAGCAAGGGGCTGGCCACGCCTTTGGAGAGATTTGCAGGAGGAAGAGCAGGTACAGGCCAGGCAGGCACACAGCAGTACCTCTTGTGTAGGACAAAGTGCAAGAAGATGTCAGAGATGACACTACAAGCCCAACCACAGCTATTCACCCAGCCCACGCTGGGTAAACAGCCCCACTGTGCTCTGTTCTCACCTTCCAGGCAGCAATGGCTCAGTGCTGTGATTACTCCAGCATCTCAACAACTCCCCAAACCCTTCTGCACCCTGTCCTGAGACAGAGGAGCAGCAGCAGAGCTGTTGCACAGCACCAACCCACCATCACGAGACTTGCCCCCTTCCTCAGGCCTGCTTTTTTTCCAGGAATAAAGCTCACTCAGAACGTCTCAGGCAGAGGTCAGACTCAGTTTGGTGCAGCCTCTGCCCATGTGGGGCTGCCTTTGCTGCACATCTCTGGGTGACAGATGGCTGGGGCTGAACAAGGCACAAAGGAGCGCCAGCAAACAGGCGCCCATTCAGCCCAAGGGCTGCTCCACCCTGCTGCTGACTAACCCTTTCATACCACAACACACACCCCAGCTGTGCCAGCTGAGACACCTCTGCAAAGCCTCTGAAGGAACACAGGCCTCAGGTCTTTTGCCTAATTTTTCCTTTTTAAGTGATAAAGCAAGTCCTCAGCATGTTGCGATTATAAATCCAGCATGAAGCACCTCGAGACACTCACAGCTGGTAACTAAACAGAAGTTCAGTAAACTTGACCTTCACCAGAGTTCAAGTTCATTTCTAAATCACAGCTCGGAGAAACAAGGGGGAAATTCAGAAATTCGGGGTCTGAGGAATAACTTTAGAATACACAGCCAAAATTATAAACGTTTTCCTTTGTCAATTTGCATTCCCTCTTGCAAAGATGTAATAACACTTCACTATCCTCAATTTGGATATCAAACTAAGAAATTAGGCTCTGATATTAAAACCCACTCAAACAGAGCAAAGTGCAATTAAAAATTTTATCTCCACACTTAGGGCCAAGTCCTTAGCTGAGGAAGAGCTGTTCCACTCTCTACAAGGCTGTATCACACCAAAGGACCTGAAATTCAGCCCACAACCTCATGAAGTGACTGGCCCCTCAAACAAGACATTGCAGGTGTGCAAAAAACCAAGCCAGAGCTGTGGCTTTTTCAATACTGTTAAGGGAAAGAATTTACACAGTGAGATGATACATACACTATTGGTCACTGAAAGAAGAGAAAGCTCATCTGAAGGAATCCATGAACAAAGCAGACCAGTATTAATCCCTTTATTAAAAATGCTGTCTGACAGGTATTAAAAATGCTGATTCTGCCAAATGCTATATTTTTTGGGACTGAAACACATAGCAAAGTAACAGGTATTGTGGGCAGCGGTCTGAATTATTGTAAGACAAGAGGCTGACAGATCTCAAGAAGCAACCAGTGACATTCTCAAATGAAAGTGTAATATACTGAAAGCACAAGCATTGATAGGATATCCATCATTCTCATGTGCTTCCCCCAGAAGGAAGGGGAAAGCCTTTTTTAGCAAAGTGAAACAGAAAACATGAGTACAAAACTTGCATCTTGAATATTTAGTAAATTATATGTAATAGAAAAAACAACCCAGCAGCCAATAAGCCAGCAAAATGAGTCCTAAGCAATTTCAACTGCTGTTGAAGTGTTAATTATACTGCTAATGGCAGTCTGTGTAGCTTATGCATACACTGAATATAGATAAAGACAGCAAGGCGTGTGTCTGTATGTGCAGGTAAATCATTATTCAAATTCCAGGGCTTCGAATGATTCTCTTTAAACAAAAGCACTAATTTGAGGTAATCAGCAGAGGGCAAATCACGTTAAGTGCCTGGTTCTTACTCCTACATCATCACAGGCCAGGAGCAATGGCTACAGGGCAGTGTTTAAGGTCATGGGTGAGGTTCCCACCTGCGTAATGACCAGCTCTTCAGGGTTAGTGCCTGTACAGGCACACATGAGCAAGAGAGCAGGGAGCACCTCTGTCAGCCCTCGCCACCAGAGGATCCATCTGTCTTCACCCACTTCACAACCTGCCTGTTTTGTGCATTTACGTGCGAGGGAGGATATTTACTCACCCTCTTAGGCTTGTTTTGACCCATCAACCTGCGTACAGCTGGGGAATTTCACACCCTACTGAAAACCAGGCAATCACCCGGCTCAGCTCATGCCCCTGCCAAACAGAGCCCTTACCTTCTTTTGAGCCAGTGGTGACTGCAGCTGTGGGGGCCCCTGATGTCCGGCCCACGGGGCTGGAGTGCTTGCCAGCCCTGCCAGGGATTTTAAGTCCACTTGGCTTCAGCATGTTTGCTGTCTCCTGTGGCTCAGGCTCGTATTGCCAGGGTCTCAAAGAGCTGTCCTGGTGTCCCCGTTCAGGCTGCTCGCTGGTGGACCTCTTCTTCCATCGTCACACACCTGGGACAGAAGGGCACAGAGAAATCAGAATGAGTGGGGGAGAGTGGAACAGGCTCCCAGAAAGCAGCTCCCTTCTCACAGCCCCAGGAGAGACAATCTTTCATTTCTTCTCCTGTGAAATAAGGGTGATCATCACCCTCATCTCTCATCTTCAAGTTACGTTCTTTTTGCCAAGCTCAGAGTCCTCTCAGAGCTGAAACCTCTAGACCCATCAAACAAGAATTCAGCTTCAATATGGCATTTGAGTGGTGGAAATTGTTGAGTGGTTTTAAGCTCTGAAGTCCCAGTTCAGGCATGAGCAAAACCCCAGAGCCCTGAGCAAAGGCACCACCAACCCTCAGCACTAAGTCTCTCAGCACAGTCCCCAGTCTCACCACCTTCAGGGCAGCCCCTCCAAACTGGCAGGGGGAGACAGGATGAGGCCAGTGTCCAAAATGGAGCTTTCAGCTCCTTAAGGACTAAACCAAACCCTTGTCACAGAAAAAGGGCATCTGATCCCATGCATTTGCAATAAGACTGCAAAAACCCCCAAAACTTCCTGAAAAACTTCAGCATAACTCTACCAACTATTCATGAGTGAAGTCACAACCCTCCCCTATGTCATTCCCTTCCCAGAAGGCAAATGGAATAAAACCTCTAAATTCCTTGCAAGAATGTTGCATCAGCAAGTACACAACTTCTCAAGCAAAGTTTTATGAGAAAAGAAAAGAAGAGGAAATTACTAAGTTGCTTTAAAAAATAAAAGGCAAAAACATTCCTAATGGATAAAGAAAAACAATCAAAAAATTGAGTTTATCAGCCAAAAGGAAGCTGAGGCCAGGAGACAGCACACTGGGATGGGGAGGGAAAGAGGTGGCAGCAGAGCAAGCTAGGGACAATGCAGAGCTGACAGCAAAGGGAATTGCAAGGAGAGCAAAGCAAGGACCAGCCAGAAAGTGGGGACACCCAGGGCAAGGAAGGAAGCAGCACCCCCGAGAATCAGCCTAGCAAAGTCCACAGATGCTGCAAGGGGGGAACTGCAATAGCAGGGCAGGAAGTGATTAAGGCATGAGTAAGGATTTCAACACAGGCTGGGTCAGAGCGAGCCGAGCGCTGGCAGGGCTCCAGGGAAAGCTGCAGGCAGACACAGAGGAGGGAAAACCACAAGGAGAATTCCCAAACCATATTCCTGAAGGCTCACAAATATCTGAGACACCAAAGAGTGCTTCAGCAGTAAGAGTCAGTTGTCCCACACAGAGTTAAAGAGACAAAGAAAGGAGGGATCAGCAGAGAAGGAGCTCGACTGAAAACCCAAGGGATCAAGGCCTGTCTCTTCCCCATGTCCCCCACAAAGGTGTTCAACACCTGGGCTGCCCTCGGGCACCTGCAGACATTTACCTGACACAGAAGTCAGGGCTGGTTATAAGAGGGATGCTCAGATCACATCACCAGCAGCAGGAATAACAGACAAGAGCAAGCAGTTCTTGTTAAGGGAGAGAGAAAACAGCCTTCCTGTGACAGAGCAAACGCTGTCAGAGCTGGACCAGAGGCTGCAGCTTCCAGCTCTGTTTAGCATAAAACAGGGAGACAAGGAACCACATCTGGAGGTGAGAAACATTAATCAGCTGGGTTCCTCTTGTCAAGACATCACCCATGACATCTCCCACTCATATGACACATTTTGCCCAGTGCTGGCTTTGATTTTACAGAGGAACTTGAATTGTAGCACTTCTGCTGGCAGGGGTTGTGCTCTACCAAGAGATCTCACCCTGTCTTCATCACCTTCAACAGGAAGGTTTGCCCCCTGGTCCTAACTTGGTTACAAGGTTTGATGCTGTACTTGTGACTAAGTAACCTGGGGATGCGGGTGCTTCCAGAGAGCTGGTTGAATCCACATCCAGGAATGGGGATGGGAGGATAAAAGGACACAGGGGAAGGATAAAACAGTAGTAGAGAACAATTTAAGCTGGGAAAGGTATCAGAATAAAGATTTTACAGTTTTTCAGGCCTCTATTGGAGGGAGTCTCTGGATTCTTAACTTTGCAGCCAGAAGCACAAACCAGGGAACAGTGAATTTAGTGTGTTCCTCTACTTTGCTGCTCATCTATGAGGAGAGAGGGAACTTCAGTTCATCCTCCCTCCACTACTCATTGGCCCTGAAGATCAGCTGTCCATACCAGTCACAGGATATTGAGATGCTCTGCTTCTTCTCAGGACAACTGGATATTTTTATGCAGGGGGAGAGAGACAAGAGGAAGTGCATTCCCACTGCATAAAGACTTCTGCCAGAAACCTTAACACAAACACATTTGCTTTCCACACGGTAATGAACAAATTAATTCCACAGTCTGCTAATTACACTCCCCTCAGAACGGACAGCAGCTTTTAACCTGAAATACAACCACCATAACCAGCTCATGGCCACACACAACAGATTCAGAAACTTCTCAGGCTCCACCAGGCATCAGAGCAGATCCCCTGCCCAGCTGGGCCCACCACATGTCAGCTCACAAGGAGGTCTGGCTGGGGCAGACTCACCTAAGGTGTCATTGTCACCTCCATGAGCTGCAGACAGAGCAGAGCCAGCAGGCAGGGATGGCTGACTGAGCACATACCTGCACACTCATCATCACACAGGGAAATGAGGGTGAACTTCAGCAGATTTTACTCGAAGTGCAATTTGCCAGTAAAACACAGATTAAAGACATCCCAAACACTGATTTTTGAGAAGTCTGTACCTGCTGCTAGGGACAGGTACTTATTCTCAGTTTCTCCCCCACTTCAACATAAAAGCACATGAAGAGGTTTTTAGGAAGCTCTGAGCACTGAGCAGGGAGCTGTTCCAAATGACACCATCAGGTCATCTCCACCATCCAGAGCAACACTGCCTGAGCCATCCAAGTCCCACATTAGCTCCCGACTGAATGATGCAACTTTTGTGCTGCAGAAATATCCCTGGCCTGGGACACGGGCCAGCATCTCCACAGGGCACTGCCCTGCTCCATTAGAGATAACAACGTGCCCTGAGCTCCTGTACCAAACCCTTGGCTTCCCAATGGGCTCTATTAGCAGAGCCCTTCTGAAAAATCTGTTTCCAGCCCTTCCAAAAAATGTGTTCCAGCAGTATAAGCTGAATGCAGGCAAATATGTACTGTAAGGAACACGTGAGCCATTTCTCTCCCCCACTCCCCATATTACCTGCACAAGCTGAAAGCTTTGCCTTCCCATGGAACTTCAAAGAACTGTGGCTTTCTCCAGACACACTGTAAAGAAAACCCCATCTGCTCCTGGGGATGCTCTGGGGCCACCAGCTCTGCTTATTTTGTTTTTCTTCCTTTTCCAAGATAACACAGATGACAAGGATTTTCTAGATCTCCGCTAGATTCTTCCTGCAATCTTTTCATACTGGAATGAATAGATCTGTCTGTTCCCACAACGAAGAAAAGCATCCCAGGAATGCACAACATGAAAGCCTTCTCCAAATGACCAAAATACTCTGTTCTCCATCCTTCCATCAGAAAAGGGAACAGCTGGATCTGAGTCACCTGGGCTCAGATTCAAAAAGGGAAAGAGTTCTCAACTAAGTACAGATGTACAGCCAAAAAATACCTTTCTCCAGGAGCAATATATCTGGATATTCCTGGCCAGCATCATGGATAATTGCATCAGAGCAGCACACATTAAAAACTGAAAAACAACTGGAGGTTCTTAGAGTCAATTATTTCATAAATATGGTAGAGAAATAACACAAACCAAAGGCTGGAAGGAAAAGCCTTTGTCAGGCCTGGCAATAACAGCTAATCTGCAAATTGCTCTGCTTCACCCATCCCTTCTACCCTCAACAAGGCACACAAATATTTGCCTGCCATGTGGAAACCATCCCATTCAAGATGGGCACAAGCAACAGAGCAGACTCCCAGACCCAGAGCAAAGCCCCCAGGGGGGCACACAAAATAAGGATCTCTTCACCTCAACATACTGAGTGCAACAACAGGAACAGGTTTCCAGACACCAGATTGAGTTGGCCTGAATCCCACCCTGTGCCTGGTGCTTCCTTCTGGCTGGATCGAGATGTGAGGAGGGTTTACCCAGCACGACATCCTGGGCAAGGCACAGGGATTTCACTCTGAGAGCAGACCCGAGGGGAATTCCAACCAGCTGTATCTGTAACAGTTGGGTCCACACAATAGTTTGTGGGAAAAGGAGTCCTTAGTTCTTAGAATTAAATATAGAGCAAAAAAGTGAGCACCAAAATTTAGGTTTCTAATTTTCTAAATTTGTAAATCCACTGCAAGGAAGTACATTTGAAGTTTTCAGTCAGCACATACTGTTCTACGATAGGGAACCATTTAAAAAAAAGGTGAAGAACAGTATTTCATTATCAGACTGAAGGAAATCAAGGTTATCCTGCTGTCCAAAAGGTTAATGATAAATAAAAACACTGCAGAGAAGCAGTAAACACTTCTCTCTTGTTTTAAACAATATTGATTCATGCAAGTAATCAATGACTTCAAAGACAACTATTTGGACAGGGGAAGATTTGCACAATTAAATCTTTCTGTTTTTCCCTATTCCCATCTAAGATGATCTTTTGAGAAGCAATTGCTTGTGCCATTATTTAAAACACTATTCCATCTTTCCCTATGTTCAGAAGAGGAGGAATGGATGAAGAATGCCAGGGGCTAAGTGCCCTATGGCAGCACATCTGCAAGCAGTTTCAGCCATTTCCAGGGCTCTCATAAGATATGGTTGAATCTATCCCTAATACAAGAGTCTTAGTGCAAAGACACAGCCTGGAAAGAGCAGGAACTCTGTGTGCAGCTGCTCTGGCAGTGCAGTAACAGCAACTCCATATGGGGTAATGCAAAGTGCATTTTACACCTGCAGGGTACATCCCCATCCTCTCCAGGGAAGAGGAACCACCCCACGTGCTGCCACACAACGTGGAGCTGGGGACACTCCAACAGTGCTGTGGTTTTGACACACCCTTTGCATGCATGTTCAGGAGGGTTAGACACAGCAGCAGGAATTTAATTCCCTACCTGTGTTCTGACTATTTCAGAAAGCACAGAGCCTCCAAGAAGCTTCTGGGTTTGCTCCCCTGACCTCTGCCATTCAAGAACCCCTGGGACTCTGAACAAGAGCCTGAGAACCACCCTTGCCCCTCCCTCTGAAAACAGCATTACTGGGGACAGAGACCTTCAGCATCAGGCACTGTAAATGTTGAAAACAGCATGTGAAGCTCAACATCTTCCTGAAAACAAGCTGCTAGAGAAGAATTTGGTCCACTGATCGCTGGAGGAGCTCTGCACTCACCTAAATAAGCGCAGAGAATAAGGGTAAAAAGCTTTCAGTGCCAACTCTGTTATTCCTTTATTGGGCCTTACATAAAACCTTTAGTGCCCTAAAGATATGATCTCTTTTTTTTTTTTTTTAATAAAACTTATGTAAAGTAACTTCATTTCTTGTTTCTGAGCATTTGGTTGTAGCCAC
The DNA here is from genome assembly GCA_035221455.1 of Xenops minutus. NCBI lineage: Eukaryota > Metazoa > Chordata > Aves > Passeriformes > Furnariidae > Xenops > Xenops minutus. The sequence goes on along the minus strand of JAWWEE010000048.1, from coordinate 8,160,207 downwards.
TCCATATTTCCAAGCTTCTCTGCACCTTCCCCATGCCCAGGGAAATGAGATTTTCAGGCAGTAAAGCCCCATCTCCTGGAGTGGACACATCACTGCCAAGTGTCCCACGCCAGGGGCAAGGGCAGGCAAAGATTTGGTGCCCCAGGACCAAACACTGGCCACACTGTGAAGACAGGTTAGAGATTTTAAGAACAGAATTTTGCTTTGAAATCCAAAGGCCAGACTCGAAACAATCTTGTGTGAAAGGGACAGGAAATGAATCCGATCAGAGACAGGATCTGATAACGCCAAACTGCAGCTTTACTAATAGAGACAGAGATTACCCTGAGAAGAAAAGGCAATTTTATCTGTTAATTCCTTAAGATCTGATCCACCATTGCCTTCTCACTTCTCTGATTAGTTCCTCCTTCCAATAAGCCACCAGAAACCCATTTCTGAGGCACGTGTCAGATTAGGAGTAAATCCTTGCACTTAATTGAAGTATAGAGGAAATAAGACACAATCATTTTTAATTAAGGTCAGGCTCCTCTCCCAAGAAAACGTTTCCTTCTCCCACAGAGGGAATGAAAGAAAGGAATGCACTGCCTTAAGCTACACAGAGGGAAAACCAGGGAATGCTGGTACCCTCTGTCAGCCATCAGGATTTCTCTCTCTTGGAGTTGAATTCACCCAGGTTTTCAGCCCTGTTTTTACTACATAGTTTCCCTAACAACTCTGAAAGTATGTTAACCTCTAAAAAAGCCTATGTTTAGTCTTCTTTCTCCCTCAAGTTTTGTAATAATTATCACAGAATGCCAAGGGAAAGCCTAGAGGCCTTTTATTTAAAACCTCAGGTATTTCTTAAAGTTCTAACCTCTATAATAGACTAAACATCCTGTGATTTACTTCTAAAAAGGGGTTTTAAAGGAAGAATGTGCAAAACCATCATATTGCACCCTAAAAAACCACAATGCAAATCCTGAGGCAAAGTGGGTGGAAAAAATTCAAAGTACATTCAAGGAAGTCATCACAGAAACTGAGGAACTGAAGGCTTTGCTGATGAGCTTGTGCTGCCCATGCTGGCAAAATGCCTGCTGAAGGCTGGCACAGTAGATAGCAACAATTTTGCACTAATTGCAGAGAAAAACTATATCTAATTTGTGTGAAAAAAACTGAGGACGGTCTTGGATCTACATGAGTCCCTGGAGTTAAGCCCTGGGGGCAGGGGACAATGTCCCTGCAAGGATATATAGAGGCATGACACCAAAACTGCAGGCTCACATGGAAAGGGAACAGAATGTACACAGAGGTTTCACAGCTGCTCCTCCAGGTCAAGTCAGACTTGATTCAGTGGCCACTCAACCCAGGAACAGTTTCTCTACAGTTCACGGAGCTTTGATAAAATCCAAGTTTCCTATTCACAAAAAGTCTTATTTGTCAAAAGCAGCATCTGGAAGAGAAATGTGAGGAGAGCAGGCAGAGCATAGGAAACACAATGATACATGACAAACATATTCCATTATAATAGCTTGGTATTTTACTACTGGAGAAACAATTTCTTTAATTAAGTATCAGCTATACAATGACACAGCCACGCTACACATGCTGTGCAGAGCTGCAGAAGGATCTGTGCTTTTGGAATTTCCTGGCTTTTGACTGCTTGATTTACTGTAACACTGAAGTTCAGCCTAGCACTTAATCTGATACTCAGTGGAGCTCAGGTTAACATACAGATTTTGATTTGTGCACTTCTATCATCTCACCGCTCCCCTGGACTTTGGCTATGAAACAAACCTCTGACACCCTCCCATTGTGCCCAGCCCCCAGGAGACAGCTTTGCCCTTTCTCTGCCTTCACTGTGCCAGTCTGAACAAGCAGTGCTCTCCTGAGATACCAGACTCAACATTTCCTGGGTCATCTCAACTGACCTTCTCTAAACCTCCATCACGTGAATTCAGTCCATTCCAGACACGGGCAACCCAAAATTCATGCTGCATCCCAGGCAATGTCTCACCAGCCTGGGAAAAACTCCATGCCAGACCCTAGGAGCTAATATCATCTTATTCCTTCAAACAAAGCAACTGTTTCAAAAGTTTAAAGAGTAACTAACCCACCTTCACGCTCTGGCTGTTAAGATACAACAGGAAGGAAGCTAAAAGGAAACACAGACCATCATAGAACCACCTGGGTTGGGAGGGACCTTTAAGGGTCATCTAATCCAACCTCTGATCATCTCAGAGCTGAGATACAGCACTGACAGCCAGGACTCCTGCTTCATTCTTCCACAGTGGCCACTAATCTCCTTGCCACACAAAGAGGGATGACAGGAGTAGCAATCTGTGAACAGAGGGCTGGCAGACCAGGAGGTTACACCACTGGTCCCTACAGAAAGATCTGAGGTCACCAAACCCAAGACACTACAGAGGAGCAAACCCTCTCTCCCTCCAGACCAGCAAGGCTCTGTGTAAACCCCATCCCCTCTACCACACAAGCATCCATTGCTTCCTGTTGCTACACGGGCAGCAGAGCAGAGCTGCATGGGGCTGTTCCCTGGAGCATCCTCCTCCTCCTCCCTGCTGATTCACCAGCCTGGACTGAGCCTCCCACTTAAGCAGCAACCTCTGGGCTACATGCACTAATTGCTGCTTCCTCCTGAGCCTCTCTGCAAACCCTGTCATCTCCCCAGACCTCACTCACACTGCCATATCCACACAGCTCCCAGCACAGCCAGTGTTGGAGACAGGAAGGCCACTAATGTGGAGTTCTCCTTCAGCCAGTGTGTGTTAATCATGGAGTTTTCTAATTTACCACCTGCAACCCCAGTGGTAGCCAGGAGTTTGGATGGCTCACAAACCTCACAGTACAAGAAGGAACATGTCTCTTAATCAAATCCCTACAAGTGACCAAAATCATAATCATTTTGGCAAGTTATATCCAACTGGATCTTACCTGTCAACATCGTTACGTTATCCCCTCCTGCCTCACAGTTCCTTTTTCCCACACCTCACACCCTGCCTTGCAGAAGCCAACATTTACCTTGGATTGCACCACAGAGAGAGGCAAGATCTCAGCTCAAAGCCTCAGGGCACTAAAGCCACACCAGCACCATAGGATGGCTCCCTGTTGTGTTACACCAGAGGTTGGGGACTGCACGTTCGAGAGAGAGAGAGAGAAAAGCAAAGCCCATCCTACACAGTCAGATTGCACAGCAGGTGTGGAGACAGAACATGCCCACTGCAGCAGGACCTGTTGGGCTGGCAGGGACAGGAGAGGCTGTCACACCTGGGCCAGGCTGTCAGTTCCAGCCTCCTCCCAAGGCAGCAGAGACCCTGCAAGAGCTGTGCTGCTCCACAGCCTGGCTTCAGTCACCACCTCTATCCACGCACTGGGAAGCACACACAGCAGAGTGTGATGTACAGATGCCAGCAGCCAAAAGGAAAGGGTCTGCAGAGATGCATCAGTGCTAAAAGCCAGGATTTAAAGTTTCATATCTCAGGAGGTAAGAGCAGTGCTGCTGGGTGAACGCAGGCTGCAAGCAGGTAAGGAGGGAGGGCAGATGGATCTGCCCCTCACACTCCTGGAGTACCACAGCACTGCACGTTCTTGGGGAGCCTCACAGAGTCAGCACACGCCCCTGGCTGCTCCTTCACTTCTCACAGAAACAGGCTGTTTCCACACCACTCATGCAGGCGAGACCAGTCATGATTCTGTAAGTGATCAAGATATAATCTCATCTCCCCAAGTACAGCACGATTACAGGCAGCAGCCTGAGTACCTCACAAGGCAGAGCACTGGCACATTTCTAACACAAACTGGACCTGTTTCAAACAAAAAGGAGAAGCAGAAACCAAGCTGACACTCCTAGCACTGACAATCAATATTGCTGGCACCCTAAGGCAGAGTAAATCGTAGCACTCCATAAACCTGAATCATATGAGCATCAAAAAGCACCATTTGACTTTGACATTTCCATGTCAGTGTGCTGGAAGTGCTCTGACACATTCCCAACGTTTAGCCAACGTGCTTTGGGGGAATTCAGAGATAAAAAGGTGAAAAGTGTTTGCAGATGCTTCGGAGACATCAAGATTAAGCTTGCAAGAGGCATTGCTATTACCAATTTCGTTTACTAGAAATACATATAAATATACATACATATATAAACAAATTCTTACTACGGATGAGATTTAGCAAGTTCAAAAAGCTACCTCATAGACCCCAGTAAAAGCCTACATAAACAGACACATAAAACATGAACAGTGAAAGGCAAAACATCCTCTTCCTCAGCAGCATATTTCACGTAAGCCTGCCTTTTTGTGCCATATTGTCCATCATTAAATCTCCATTAGGGATGGCTGGTGGATTGGTCATCAGCTAAACATGCCAAACTTACCAGCTGGGAAACAAAAGTCCAGAGGAAAAAAAAAAAAGGCAATAAAAAGGCACTTATTCAAGGTTGCAGACTGACCTGCTCCAGTTTGCATAGTAAGGATTTCAGTTATAAAACAAATAGCTAAATGCTAAATATAGCCGAGGAGGAGGCTTTAATCACCAGGGCAGGCTTCATGCTGACAGGAGCCACTGAGGTAGCACAGCCCACGATGTACGACAGCCAAATATGAGGCTAAAAAGCCCATTAAACACAGAAGTGGAGAAGCCTCTTTCTAGGGAGGTTGTTACCCAGCCAGGACAGTCCCTGCACACAGGGCAGGCACTTGCAGGTCATGAGTGGGAGCGTTTGCAAGGGATGGGAAAGTGCTGTTTGTTTCAACAGGCAGCTGCTTTTTGTGCCTGTCAGGACGACTGAAAAGCTTCCAGCACTAATTAGAGGACACAGAAGTTTTCAGAGCACGATGTAACAGATAAAGAGGGGAGGAATATGCCAAAGGAAGAAAAAGAACAGAGCAGGCAGAGGAAGCCTTTGTCACTGCCCGTGCCAGAAGCTGGTGCCGCAGGCTGGAAGCCTCCTCTGACCCGCGGGACGATGTGCTGCAAAAGAAGTTCATGGTGCAAAAGAAGCTCTGATGTTTTCTGTCAGTGAAACAAACACCTTTGTGCTTGTCCTTTGTACAGAAACAGGCAGATGCACAAAGTGACAGTGACAGCAACAAAACAAAGGGGAAGACACACGGTCCAGCAAGAGTCTAAACCGAGCCAGGCTGCCCACAGAGGCTGCAGAAACTCCCTCATTACTTCACTGTGCTTTAAAAAAGAAATAAAAATATTCAAACCTCTGTCTTCAATGACAGAGATGAAGACAGACCTAACCCGAACAGACAGATAGATCAGATGATTTCTTGAAGTTTCTGTGAAACCCTTCCAAGTGTAACCAATATCCACGTGTTCTTTACTACGCTGTGCAAGTTATTCACTGAAATAAAATAGAATTGATTCTGACAAATAGCTCTGGCACAAGTAATGCAATTTTACTTGCATTACGTTTTTAAAGGAAGCATGTGCAAAAGCAAGGGAGAGGGATTTAAAAGCACCAAAAAGGGATTTTAAAGTTCCAAGATCTACATATCCAATATCCCCAGAGCATTTCATTCACAAGCCTCAAAGGAGGTCAGAACTGCAACACCTGTTTTGTACCTGGGAGAAAAAGGTAAAGAGAGGGAAAAGATTTTTCCCAAGACTATTGAAAAAAACCAGTGGCAGAGATAACACCACTATGTACCAGAACATCTGACCCATCAAAGGGCACGGGAAGGCCTTCTGAAGTGTTTACTTTATAAATACAGAGTATAAATATTTTCAAAAATAATCATTTGGCTTTCCCAGGCACAAACGGAGTTATCAAGGGAGTCAACAGCATGGTTCAGAACATTAACTTTCAAAAATAAACCAAACAAAGGTCAGATTCCCTTTGTGCTTCAGCAGGCAGGGATGGGGAGATGGAGACTTCATGGCTGGCTCAGAACCCACAACGTGGAATTTCACCAGGCTGTGCCACTTTTCTCTACAACTATGCAGGTGGGCAAACATCAGCTCAATAAAAATAAATCACTGAAAGGAAACTACAACTTCATTTCAGTGCCAATTCAAGTCAGCATCATACTTTATCCCATCATTCTGAAGTAAAAAAGTGTAAACTGTGACAGCAAAACACAAAGCTTGGCTTTATTTCTTCCCACATCTTTCTTTGCTTATGCTGCATCTGAATCAACCATGGCTGTTTTATAGACACAGTTTCATACATTTAGAATGGGGTAATAAAAATTGAACCACAACACAGGAATGATTTCCAAAAAGTCTGATGCAAAAATACTGTGGGTTTGTCATGGGTTTTATTTAAATGGAGTTTCAAGGGGATTTTTTCTTCAGGAATGGCAGAAAGTATCAGTGTAAGGTGCCAGACTCAGTCACATGCAATGAAGTAATGTTTCCACAGCAAGAGCTACGGCACAATCACATAACAGTAAGAAATTAACTCCAGCTACGAGGAAAGTGAATTTGCTTTGTCCTGCTTCGCATCACAAAGTACAAGAGACAAACAAAACACCCGTGGTGCTCTCAGGAGGGCAGGAGGAAGGCTCTGAGATCGTGGTGGCAGTGTAGACAGAGAACAGGTACCGTGATGCTCTGACAGTGTCAGCAATGCAGGCAAGAACAGATGAGTGGAGAAGGCAGGAATGGAGTGGGACTCTGGAAGAACAAGCCCAATTCCTTTCTCTAACCTGTGCTTCTGGAGTGATCTTGGAAAGTTCAGCTTTATTCAGGAACTTATTGGGGTTGTTTTAGAAAACTGACCAGTAAAACAAAGCTTGAGTCTTGCCAACATCACCAGTGCCAGAGCCAAGGTGCTCTCCCTGGCTAATAAGACCTGAATTCTACCATAAATATCAGAAGAACAGCGATAAAAGAACAACAGCCAGACATTGCTGAGTGTTTAATTCAGCAATAGAGCAGTAGGAAAAAAATAATGCTTTCTCACTCCATGTCAGCAACTTCCCTGATGATTCTTGTGCTTAGATCCCTTGGGGATGAAGGGGAAAACAGGTCACAAGGTAATTGTAAAAGGTATTTATGAAAAAATAGATCTCTCTATAAATAACTATAGATATCCCTATAAATAAGTGCATATCAGAGTCTAATGTAGGTCAGCAACAAGTCATAATCAGGTCTAGCTACCTGGACCTGGGCTTTCCCAGAGTTTTAAAAGTATCTAAGCCTTGCCAGGCATTGTGCACACTCTGCAAAGTGGTAGCAACACCACATACATGGAGGATGGAACTTGCTTTATACATTGTCTCTTGGCCTCATCAGAATTATGACACCCCCTCCAAAAAGAAAAAAAAATATTAATTTCCCCGAGTTTCATGGATTGAGGCAGCATTTTGATAAATAAAACTAACCACCTCAATCAGGAGGTGGAATCTGTGACCTGACCTATTTTAGACCCCCAATAACACCAGAATTGGCATGGTTGCACTTAAGAGAGCCACATCCCTTGGCACCAAAAAAATCCCCCTTTGGGTTCTTCATCATTTCTTCTGCCAGAGCAAAAACACAAATGAAGATAAAGAAACACTAGGAACTGCTTCTTGCTGGAGTAAATTATGGCAACCTCCAGGGCTAGAGAGGCACATACCAACCCTTGGCCTCAGTAGAAAATCCCATCCATCCCCATCCTAAGAGCATCTCCTGAAGCACACAGGTTTTCCCTTGACTGAAGGCAGCCCCACACATGTGTTGCTGAGATGACAGGCAGGCTCCAGCACAGCTTCTCCCTGCAATGGCTGGTGCTGTTTCCATTTGTGCCGTGTCTCAGAGCTGAGCCTTTGAAGTCCTGCACTCACAGGGATTTCTGGCAGGCAGAGACAACTTTCTTGAGAACACAGCTGTTTGATGCAGTCTCCTTCCTTCCTAATCTCTGGCAGGCTGATAACAGCGGGCAGGTAACTCCTTAAAATGCCAAATCTCAATCCCAACTTTAAAATCAGGCAGCTGCACCATGTTTAAAGCATCAGCACCACCCCAGCAAGGATGGAGCTGTTCTGATTAAAGGGGCTCTCCTGGAGCACCACTGGGGACAGGAATGCTGCTAACAGGCAGCTGGACAGAGGCTAAGGCCAACAAGCCTGGCCAGGCACCCCAAATATATCTCTGTCCACACACAGACCAATTCCTGAGTTGTAAATCACCCTAAGGAAACGCTTCTAGTTAGGAGTAAGGGGTAGGCTGGTGAAACTTGACATCCATTCCAGCACAATGAGTTTCTGAGACAAGGTTTGCAGGCCTATGAGACTGATGCTTAACAGAGCAGCAAATAACACTCGGTGCTGACACAGTGCTTTGTCTCCCAGCACTTCCAAAACGCCGCTGCAGCCTGCCTGGACACTGTGGAGATAACAACTTGTGCCTCTGCCTGCATCCCTGGATGCTGCCCCAAACATTGCTGTTTTGTGTCAGGAGATGCAAAGGGCACAGCCCTGCTCCCCCTGCTCACAACCTGAGCACTGTGCCAATGCCAGCAGCCCGACCTGGGCCTCCCTCGGAAGCACATCTCCTTGCAGCACACAAAAACCCCCACCAGCTCCTGCAGGATGTAGTTGATTTCGCTATCTCAATCGCTAAACAAGAGAAAAACCCCAGCGAGGACACCGAGCGCAGCAAGCAGCCCAGCCTTGCAGGGACAAAAGGCAATTTTCCTCCGGTTTCAAAGGCAGAACTGGCAGGGCAGCGAGCCGCGGCTGCTGACACCCCCTCCCACCTCCATCCCCGCGGCACCCCGAGCCGCTCCCCTGCCTGGGGCTGCGGTGGGTGCCGGTGCTGCCCAGCCGAGGATGCTCCGTGCCTTTCCCCACCCCAAGGACAATGCGTGCGGCGGCCGAGCCTCCCGCCGGCCCCGAGCGGCGCATCCCCGCGCTCCTCCCGCACCATCCCGGCCATTCATCCCTCCTTTGTTGCGGGCTGCCCCGGCGCTCCCGCCCCTCCCGCCGTCCCCCTTACCCTGGGGCTGCCCGCCGGAGCGGGGCGGAGGGCTCGGCACCACGGCACGATGCAGCCCCGGCGGCCGCCCTGCCACTCCCTGCGCGGCCGAGCCGGGAGGAGGGAGCTGGGCGGCGGCTCGGAGCGGCGGGGGCGGGGGAGGATGCGGGGCCGGGAGGGGGAGGATGCGGGGCAGGGGATGGGAGGATGCGGGGTGGCACAGCCGCTCCTTCCCTCCCTCCACGAACAAAGGGGCCGATCCGGGGCCGCCCCGCACCGCAATCCCCCTGGTTGCCGAGCCCCGGCGCCGCCCGGAGCCGGGTGGGAGGGTGGGAAGGCAGCGCGGAGGCTCCTCCTGCCTGCCCGCAGCCCCGAGCGCTCCTGCCTTAAAACCCCAAATAATCCTAAATTCACCTCTTGCTCGCTGCGGCCGCGGTCTCCCTCCCCGCACCGCTGGGAACGAGGAGCGGTCCAAGCACACCTGCATTTAGATGGTAGCGGGTTTGATTGGTACAAGAAAGGCAAGAGCTGGCGGTGCTTCCCGGAAAAAACGAGAGAGCCCTAATTACCGGGATTTATTGGGGAAGGCAGCAAAGAGAAAGCACCTGCAGCCTCGGAAAGTCGCTCACTCAAAGCCAGGAAGGGCGGGCGGAGGTGATGATCATCACTTGGTCCCCATCACCTCCCATAACTCCACTCAGTGTACTTTACTACCTCTACAGACAACCCATTTCACCCAAGGGGAGCCCAGAAGATTTTGCACATCAAATACTACAGTGGAAGGCCCCAGGCCATGCAGAGAGAGAGGAGGGTCCCACCTGGCAGTGAGCCCAAAATTTATTGCTGTTACTCTGCTCTGCACCCCCCATGGAAAGTAGAAGGGAGACGCAAGTGAAGGAGATGCACTCTGCAAAGCAGAGAAGAACAGAGCTGAGGTCAACTGGGCATCATCCAGAATATGAGATTTGACAGCCTTGGCCTTAGCAAGATGATCCAGCCCCAGGAGGCAGCCATAGGCATTCTCATTTTCCATCTTGCAGAGAGGAAGGCAAAGTAAAGGAAACTGAAATGGCTGGTCCAAGCCAAAAATAGAACCTGACGCACCTGACTCCAACGCCTCTGCTTCAACTGCTAGTTCAGTGTCTTTCCCTGGCATTTTCCTACATCCAAGCTCAAGTCATTGCTTTGTGGTTCTGGATACAAGAATTTTTGTCTCCTCTCTAATCTGTAGTTGCCTAGGGAGACAGTGTGTCACCAGGAGAAGAACTGGATGAGAAGGTGCCTAGTGAAATCAGGCTTGGACTCCCAACAGGACCTCTTGCTTCTCCATCCAGCTCCACCCCTGGTTTCCCAGCTCAGCCAGTTCCTATCCTTAGGTCCAAGTCTCCTTCCTTATCCAAGCAGTGGTGGAACAATGATGGTGTCCTCCCTTTGCAACTTCCAGAGAGACTAAGGAGAAATATTGCATCTAGCCATGCATTTGGTAAGAAGGAAGAGTGAAAATTTAAAGCAGTTTTGGCAGAAAAAAAAAATCCTCTGTAGTATTTTCAGGTGCTTCAGGGTAGGATTTCAAATCAAGAATTCATTAGAAGCTAAACCTCATTTTTGCACAATTTTATGCTGTATCTTATATACACTAATTTGTTCTTAGTGTAAAAACTTCCACTGAAATATTTAAATTACAGCCCTGTGTCTACATAACAACAAAGAAGGTCAGCAAGTCTGGGGTTATATTTTGCCTGCCAATAGTCTGTGGTACCCACAGTGGCTCCAAGAGCAGAGTGGAGCCCACTGGCTTCAATAAGATCCAGCTAGAAAAAATTTCACAGCTCTTAAGTCATTTCCTTGAATCATTTTGACAAATCTGCCTCTCTGACTAAATTTTCTCAGGGGAATTTCCAGGGAGAGAAAGAAAGATCATCTGGGGCCAGAGCTCTGGCACTGATGTGGCTGAAGTACCCGTAGACTTGAATTTGTGTCTTTGTCATCAAGTTCCTACAAAGCTTTTGTTGTACCTGCTTGTCACAAGGGACGACTATAAATGTTGAAATCTCATCATCCTACAGAGTGGTGCTGCTGTTTCCCAAGAACCATTTATTTACTCATAGGGGCTGTGTGCAGGCAAACAATCCCACACTGATGTCCCAGGCCCGGGGGAGCACAGGAGGACTCTTAAATTTACACAGCTGAGCAGAGCCATGACTTTAATTAAACCATTACAAGTGGAGAGCTGATATGTGATCTCTGACATCTCGGGGCTATCACATTTGCCTGATCATACTACTACCCTCCTATTTTATGTGATATGATATTTATCTTGTTTTGAAAAGTGGCTTCTCACAGATAGTCAAAACTGTCTCCACTTGACTGATCCATTATTATGACTTGATGAGTATTTGCATTAGCTGTTGGGATCTCTAAAAAGCTTCACTGCTGTTTTCTATTAAATTATCCTGACAAACCGAAGCGTTACACAGACAACATAGGGTATAAACCAAGGGAATGCTCATGCCTGCCTCTAGGGAAACAGAAAAAGCAAACTTTTTGTGTTTTGCTATTATCTATATTGTTTGAATTAAGACAGACAAATGTTCAAGTACCTTTCCATTTGATTCACCAGCAGCAGGAAACAAAGCAGCTCTTCAAAGAGCTGATGAGACACTTGATTTGTCATGTACCAATAGTTTATGTTCCTTAAAGACCCGATCCTGAACTTGTTCCCCAAATGCAGCAACCTTTAAAAGGTGACAGAGAGCACACACAGGCCATGTGAAGTGGTGACATCAGGACCTTAGATGTCAACAAAGGCTTCAGAGTTGAGTCCTTTCTGTCTTTTTCCTACCACATTCCTAGAAATCCCTGCCAAGTAAATCCCCTTGCCCTGCCTACATCCTGCAGGAACTGAGTGGTGGCAAGAACAACTACACTTGAAAATATTGTGCAACTTCATTGCTGTCAACATTCAGTTATGTGATTTCCAACATCTCAAAGATGCAGCTGCAATGAGAGTGTAAGTTCTTACTGTTCATTCAAGCTGACACTATAAATAGGCTGCTGCATTTGGGGGCAGAGCATGAAATTCCAGCACTGGTGGGAGGAACAAGATTAAAGCAGTGATCTAAAGAAAGGCTGTTTTTTCCCTTTGATTACAGAGCTGCTGAAAGACCTTCTTATCTTGAGGATCAGTGGTTGCTTTAGGCCTTACCCACTCTAGGCCAAGACTAAAGTTCAGAAACTTCTTGTAAACAGTTGTTAAATTAAAATTAAGATCTTGCACAGTTGCAACAATTCAGCCAATGTTTTCAGGCATTTGTTATCCAACCCAATACCACTGCAAAGCCTCTAATATTCAGCAGATTCTGTTGTATCTCCTTAGGTGAGAGAAACATCTCATCTTCAGACACTTCTATCCAAGCCAACTGTCTAGACTTCCGGTATAATGAGTGCAGAGGAACAGGCACTGGAGTGGAATTCCCCTCAGTACTGCAGACATCAAAAATGGATTAATTGCTCTCTAAAAATGCTCAATTCCATCCATGAATTATAGGGGAAGTCAAGAATTAGCCAAATGAGATGTTTAAAGTTAAGTGATAGGAATCCTACTCATGTTCCTTCCACAGCTGAAGATGCTTGTTTGAGTGCACATAGCTCAGACGTGTATTGGAGACATGTCTGAAAACCTGAGTTTGTTCTGTCCACTGAAAGAAGTGAGACTGCTGGCCAGGATTCAAGATCTGGCTCCAGGACCCTTCAGGGGAGCACATGTGGCTTGTGCAGTGTGATGGAAAGTGCTCTGGAGAAGGCTTTTTACCAGGCTGACTGCTGAGAGTTCCTACATACTTCTTAACATAAAAGAAAGTGTGGGTAGAAATATGTTGAAGGATCGTGGCAGTTCTCATTAATTATGAAGATCAAGAGGAGCTCTAACTACATTTTTAGTGTATTTCCTATACTGAAATTAGTGCATTAACAGTTCCTTAAACTTCAACCATCAGTATAATTTAATCATTAGCACAGTCTGGTTCCTGTTGTTCTACATTTTTGAAGTAAACTACCTTGTTGCAGTAGCAGTGATTCTAAGGAATGTGGGACAGCACTCTACAGAAATACAAACCAATAAAATGGACCATATTACATGATCAAAGAAATAGTGTAATTTTCATCACAAAGGCTGTTTCCTGTTCAGGAGCCCAAGGACAAGTGGATTTGCAGAGAAATTCAGCATCCATTAAGTGGAGGCCTTCTGAAATTGTTTGGCCGAACGACCCACACAAGATCATGCTGGCAATGGAGAACTTGGAACAGCTCTTTTATTAAGTCAGTAGATTATCACCAGTCTGTCATCTGAAGATGAAGCTCCTCTTTACAGATGAAGTAAATGACTCATGGAAAGAAAAAATAACGTATCTGTGATCATCCAGCTGAAACAGAAATATGTTGGTCGACATCTGCATTTCAGAGTCAAACATCTACAACAAAGGATGACCCAAAAAAAAAGTAATACAGGGGGATCAGAGCATGGAGAGGCTGCAGGGAGATTGGGCAGTAAGGAGCATAACATCCTCTTCATGGGGGGGGTGGAACAACCTGCAGGGAGATTTGGCAGTAAGGA
>JAWWEE010000048.1:8092231-8146568 GCA_035221455.1 Xenops minutus | reverse complement strand
GGGGGGAGGCGGGGGGGTGGAACAACACAGCAAAAAAGCAGAGGCTATTTAGTAGATAAGCCATTCCAGCACAGTACCATGTATTTATTGTTATTGTCCTAAAGCTTGTTGTTTATCTAAATCGAGACTAAAGATCAGGCTGTCCTTTGTTAAGCCATTTTTACAGATCAAGACAAGTGCCAGTTGTACTTACCCAGGCTGGCACAAATAAAGAGACTTTTAAGCCTCCTGACCTCAAAGGTGAGCAAACATCACCTATATTTTGTAGACTCAGAATCAGATTTGAGAGGGATTAGTTTATCCTGCCAAGGCCCCCTCTAATCCAAGTTGGCCAGAGGCTGGGCATTATCATGTTTGTCACTCAGATCATGAATTTCTTTTTATCACATCCAAGCCAGAGAAGAAAGACACCCTTGGATCTCCTGGCATGCTGTCCTAAACTCTAATCATTAGGTGAAGCTGCAGTTTTCTTTTACAAAGCCTCTGGTAATTCTCTATAAACATCCAAAAAGTACAGGGAGACAAAGATCACTCATAATGGGGCAGCTCCATGTTCTTCCAGTTACCAAAGCATCATGTCCACCAGCACCAATCTCTGTTTCTGTATATTGCAAACCAAAATTCCTTCTGGATCACTATTTTTCATTGGATGTCAAAAAATGATTCCCCTCTTCTGCTGCTCCAAGAATGTGCCACCTTCCTCAGACCTTCCTCTTTGTTACCAGGAGTGTAAAGATTTATTGTGTTCTCTGACCTGGTCAAACAGGTTCTGTTACAAATAGGAGCCAGCCTGTACTTTATGGGGAAAAAAAACCCTTTATTTCCCTGTTGTTTGGGCCCTGCCACAAAGACTCTTTTTAGACCCAATAGAAGCACCAGATGTTTTCTACCAGAGCTACAGAATGTGCTGTGAGAGGCAGGAGAGTCCCATTTCCTTTGCATGAACTGGAGCGTGTTAGAAGATCAAAGCTGAGGGACAGGAGCCAGGATGAAAAGGTTTCCTATCTGAGCCCAGGATTTCAAAAAAGATTTCAGTACCTACAACCCAAGCTGTGTTTAATGGGAAAGGGGAGGGAAATAAGCTCCAATTTCAACAGTTAGAGAAAAGCCAGGCTTTTAAAATGTCTTCATCCAGAGGTGCATGGAGGTGGATTGGACTGCTGGCGTGGCTCTGGGCACTGACCACCGAACATCCAGTCCTGCCACTTTGGTTTCTCAGCCTTTAATTCTCCAGAAAAGCAAAGCTATCCCCATAAAGGCTCTGACACTGTAATTTAACCTAGGGCACACTTTGCCAGAAGATCCCAAGAAACACGGGGTCACCTACAGCCCACTGATTTCCAGTCACTAAAGCAGCTGATGAGATGTAATTCCCAGAGTGCTGAGCTCTGCCAGAGCTGTGCTGCTCCACGGGAAGGTGTGGAATAGTAACAATTTTCCTGTGTAAGGTAGGAGTGTGGAAAAGGTAGGAGGCCATGGACATTACAGCTAGCTGCCCTCTGCTTCCTGTCAACTTATGTATGCTTTTAGCTGAGGAAAGGCTTCAACCAAAGCCCCTGCCTGGCCTGACTTAAATACCACAGTAGTGGGCAGAACATAAATACACAGCTCAACCCCCTCAGCACATCATGTTTCATGCAGGGGAATGGGCTGTTATCCTGTCCCTGGGAGAGCACTGGAGAAACATCACTGATCCCTGCTGTCATTTCTCAGTAAGATGTTAAAAGCTTTAAAGAACTGGTGTGATGTCTTTATAAAAAGGAGATTATTTCTTTATGGAGAATTAGTATTTCCTGTGACAGGAGAGTAGCAAGGATGTCCCAAATGATCTCTGGGTATTGCTGCAGTGACTGCCAGGTGGAAAGGGCAGCTGTGGCTCCCAGAAATCCCAACCTTTCTAAAAGGGATATAGAAAGGTTGGGAAAGCCTGATCCTTTGCCAGGTGTTCATTTTCATTTTCGAATATTTACTGCAGAAAATCCTCTATAACATGGATTTTGGCTGTCAGCTGCCATGATATAACCCAGATCCAGGAACTTACACACACTTCTTCAGTTTCCTGTCAATTTAGTTTTATTAATTGCACTACATAAATTGTGTTCTATGTTCCAGTAAGGAAGAATGACTGTGAGAATGCTGCCAGTGTGGCTTTCTATAGAGCACTCTACAGGGAAACATGAGAATTGGACTCTAATATAGTTTCTGGTTTAACTGCTGGTGTAAAATGGAAATTCCTTCAATCTCAACAACTAACAGTGAAAGAGGAACAATAATACCAACCTGATCTGTAAAAGCCTTTGAGTGGACCAGACTAAATGTGGAAGGTACACATTAAAATAGCTCATGCTGCCTACTCTGACTCAGTCCTAAGTACTGACAGACAAACTCAATATAATATACAACAAATAGAAAGTTAACGAGTGGAAAAAAAAACCAAATATGAAGTTAACAAGTGGAAAAATACAATTAAGTTAAATTAACCTGTGGAATTCAATGCCAGAATATATTAGAGTTAATTAAGATAATTATATTGCCGCACTAGGTATGTTAATTCTAATTAGAATTAAAAAGTGCAAGACAACCCTTCACTCTTGGAAAAAAGTAAACTTCTCTGAGCAGGTCCTGTGATTGTTTGGTATCACACTTAATACTTTCCTCTCTATTTTCTTTGAGCCTGTGATAACAGCAGAGGGAATGTTGCCTGAACAAGCTCCTGGTCTGTTCCAGTAGGTAATCAACCTGTACCTTTCATTTCCCATTCTTTGCAATACATCTAAGAATGTTTGTGGCAGCAGAACAGAAATAGCAGGTTACTATCTGAGATATTTACTGAAGAAAGGAAATAAGTAATTAATAGAGTCTTTTGTGCAAAATGTTGAAAAATAGGAATTAAGCTATGTCACACCCATCTAGCATTCTAAGAAAAGAGATGAAGATATTTACAAACTGGGCTTAAAATGTCATGGAAACAGCTGCCCTCCCAACAGACTGAACTTCATTTCCTTGTTGTATCCAGGCAAGTTTGGCAGAGAAACCCACTGCAGCCATACCTATATATCACACTAAAAGCTGTGATATTTAAGCAGATTATAAATACCAACCCAAAAACCTAAGAAATTATCATATTTTGCTGGGGGTTTTTTGATTACAAGTGGGCTTGTTTTAAGAGACTATTAATACTTTGTGACATCAAGGCCGTAAAACAAAGCCATATTGCAATTCCAGAGAAAATTGCCTGGAGAATGACACACTGCAGTGACCTTCAGGTCCCCATAGTAAAGGGGTTAAATTCTGACAATATCCCCACTTAGAATCCCCAGGCCATGTGGATCCCCCTTCACAGGGTGATGTGACTGATGTGGGGAAGAACAGCTAAGGAGGTTTGTAATGCAAGGCTCTGCCCTGGAGTTGTTTCCATGGGAAATAAGGAGGATGTTAGAACTAACCCCTGTAAACAGCACTTCAAACTTGCAGGGCAGTCTCACTCCCCTTGGCCTCACATTGCAAAAGACCCATATCACTGTATTTAAAGACTAGCTTGTGTCCCTGGTAGATCTGGAAGTACCTAAGCGGGTCAGTCTGGGAAGGAGATGAAAAGAAACTAGAATCTTGCTGGATTCATTCCATCATCACTGCCTTAGGACTGTGCTGTTTTGAGAGGTGTGGAGTGCATAAAAAGTACTGTAAGCCTGTCTCCCAGAAGCAGACAGAAGGGTGAAATACTTCTCCCATACCAGTGTGGGTTTGCAGGAGATGGGTGTCCTTCCCAACACAAACCAAGACCTGTCCCACAACAATTCTGGATTTGTTTTCCCAGATTGCCAAAGCCACAGGCTCAGCAAGGATGTGCTGCCACTCAGCTCTGCTGGAAGGCAGTCTCTGATCTCTGCAGCAGCAGAGAATTTGCAACCATTTCCCACCTGGCACAACCTCCGGCTCTGGGCTTGTCTCAGGGAGAAAGATGGTTTATTCCCCATTCCAATGAAACCTCATCCAAGCCCCTGTCGTGCTCCCAGCCTGCTGATTTCAACAGGGAACTGAGGCCCAAATTTAGCAAAAGTCACAAGTTCAGGTTTAACTTGATGTACAGGAGCAATCTCCGTGCAATTAATGAGATTAGACACGTCAGGAAAGTCAGCTCCAGGCCAAGTGTGCACTGCTGTGCTGCCCTTGCAGGTGCACAGCCCCCTAATCAGGATCAAGCCTTCCCCTGTGTTACATTTTGTTGAGGTGCAGTAGGATGCCATTAGAGACAGCACAAGCTTCTAGTTTGTAAACCCTCTGTTTCTTCAGGAAAGATCCACCTTGCTGTAGCATGTGATTTTCAAATTACATTCCTGCCTTCTACCCCATTTTCCAGCTGCATAAGGAAGTCAAATGCCTTGCTCAAGGTTACACTGACTGATGTACTGGGGAAATAAAATCTATTTCAGGCAGCTGAGATGTCTTTTCAATCATTCATTTCCATAAAATTCCAGGTCTAATAAATGGATTTATAACCTACAGTCTAGACCAGATGAGGTGTGTGAGGTGCATCTGTACAGCTTGCACTCAACATGCTTGTGTGTGCACACAACAGGCTGTAGCACTATATCCTGAAGTTATTTTCAATAAGTAATAATATTTCCATTCTGAGATGAGATTTTCTAAGCACAGTTGTGACTATTACAATGCACTGAGACAAGGGATGATCACAAAGGGCACTTTGCTGTATTCTGATTGTGTGGGGTCAAAGCATCCACTCACAGCTAAGCCCAATGAAGCATCTGACTGACAAACTGTACAATCAATCCCATTTGTACAGCTGCTATAGATCCATTTTACAATAAAGATGGTGAGTGCAGCTCTGTCTTGCTTTATTCTGCTCCAACATGACTCCTACACCGAAGGAACTCAGTGTAGGAGGTGTTTGTGTTGCAGTATCACCCGTGTACAGGAGATGAACTCCTGGAAGGCAGAGAAAGAAACAGCTCAAGCCCCACTCACATCCACCCCAATGACAGCATGGAACATGTTCTGTCCTTTCAGTACCTTTGTCACATGATGTCTCATGCATTTCAGGAGGCTTTCAAATGGGAATTCAGCGATCAGACAAAGAGGGATGTCTCTGCATGACGGTATAGTCACAGAGGACTTGGAGCACACCCAATTTATAAGCCCTACTGCTCGGGTAGCACCTTGCCTGCTTAAGAATCCTCCCACAATGCAGCAACAAACAGTATTTTACATTAATGGTAACTGAAATACTAAGCAAATACTTTGAACAACTTTGTTTAATTTTAGCAGAGAAGTGGATGAAATAACCAAATAATCACCAAATAACCATTGTAAGGCTGGGGGAATCTGCATTTCTTGTTTAGGGATTAAAAGCAGTATTTTTCAACATCTAAAACCTTTTTCTGAGGTGATGATCAATTTGTATTTAACCAAACCTATACAGAGTCACACACAAATATCCTGCATGTTCCCCAGTCTTGGCTCCAGGCAGCACAATTCCCACTGCAGTCACTTGAGTCCTGGAGCCTTTCCTTCTCTGCCTGTGAGGGAGGAGGCATCAGCAACCACAGCAATAAAAAGCAGTGGCCACACCAGCTGGCAGTGGTTTCCTCCCTTCGGGGCTCCATGAGAGCAGCTCATATTTTATTCATGAAAAACGAGGCCTCTGGAGGTCTAACCATAAAGAACAGGAAGTAAATATTTCTTGGGGACACTGGGTCACAGGCTGGCGAGTGTCCAGGACATCGAGCAGGAGGGGCAGGGGTGCAGGATGGAGGCACGAAAGCTCCCCTTCCTTCCAGCCTTCCTGCCATGGTAGGAAGGAGGATCACAAAGGGCAAACTGCACAGAGAATGTCCTGCGTGGTGACCCAGTGCAGCAGGGAACAGACCCAGCTGGTGTCCTGCACTGGGGCTCCTGCAGGGAGTTCTGGCATGCCCAGAGAATGTGTGCTGGGTGGGCAGCATAGATGAACACCTGGGTGGGAGCCCGTCAGGCTTGGGCTGGGAGAGGCTGTTCACCCCAGCAACTTGCATAAACTCTTGCTTTGAGTCCTCTGGCTAATCTCTCTCCCCACTTTAGAATCACAGAATATGCTGAGTTGGGAGGGACCTCTCAGGATCATTGAGTCCAACTGCTGGCCCTGCACAGGACACCCCAAGACTCACACCATGTGCCTGAGAGCATTGCCCAAACACTCCTTGAACTCAGACAGGGCTGGTGCTGTGACCACTGCCCTGGGGAGCCTGTTCAGTGTCCAGCCACTCTCTGGGTGAAAAACTTGTTCCTGACATCCAGCCAAAACCTCCCCCAGCTCAGCTCCAGCCGTTCCCTTAGGTCCTGTCACTGGTCATGAGAGTGAAGAGATTGGTACCTGCCCCTCCACTGCCACTCATGAGGATGCTGAAGACCACAATGAAGACCACCATTAAAGCAGGATTTACTGATACTAGACAAGAGAGGCAACTTGTCTCACTGGGTGTAAAATGTGCTGTTCTTACATAGCACTTGATGCAACATCAGTGAAGTGACAAATTACTCTGCTGCTTAAATCTAGCTTTCCCAATATTGGAATTTAATGCCCTTTCCTGTCGTATTTATGTTTCAGAGGAAACCACCATCTTGCAGTGGGTCAGCAGAAAAAGAGCTGCAGGGAAATCAAGTATTTTCAAGGAAGTGACTAAACACCAGGAGATATTCCAACCTGTGTTCAAATCTACAGGTGAGTCCCACTTGTTCCATAAGGCACATTCTGCCCTGGTTTGTTCACTTGGAAGGAGAAAAACCCAGGTGACTAATGCAGGAAAGAGAAATGTTTTTTTCCCTCCCATTCCTGTGTCCTGTCACAGCTCCTTTGAAAGAGGCTGCCTGGAGCCCCAGGGGCTGCAGCCAACTCTGCTCCTGCAGCACCTGGGCTTTGCTGGACTTTCACCCCATAAACCAGGACACACCTCCATCCACTCACACAGGACTGTTCCCTTTCATATCCTCCCAGACTAAGGAAAAGTCACCCTTTCAATCACAGATTGAGATATAGCCACTAAAACAAACCTCAAAAGTCCTATTTTTCATTCCATATCTAGGTAAACCACACCAAACATCTGGAGTAAAATTCACCTCTGCACACAGAGGTCTGAAGAAAAGAGCCACATTTTTATTTTTGTCAGATTTTTCTTACTTCCTCTATCATAAGCACTCTACAATCAAGCCAGGCTCCACCCTTACCTTAATTTCTAAATTTCTTCTTTATGCTTTAGGAACTTCCTGGTTTGGAATATAGCAGCTCTTCCTTCTGATATTTCTAAATCCATGCTCTGCAGACTCGAATGAATCCCCAGTTCTACAGCCTGGTAACTCCTGGGCCGCTGACAGACAGCATTCTTGCATTTCCATCTGTGACATGCAGAAAATGTGTACAAGTGAGTGTTATTTAAGATTTATTCTGTTCCATTCAGCCCAGCAAAGTCTCTGGTCAAGTTTTGCTCAGCATTTAAGAGACTAGATAAGTTGAACTGGGTTGCATAATGTCATGCAGTACCAATTAGGGGCAGCCAGTGGAGAATATTCCCAGACAGCTGATGCAAGGAATGAACACAAGAAAGTACAAATGCACCAAACAGGAGTATCGTGCTGTATCATGGCTGCACAGTGTCTGACCTAAAATAACATTAAAAACATGCAGTCAACTTTGTATCAAATTTATTGCAAATGTCTTTTGATGTTTCTGATAAACATCAATCAAATCAGTCCACATTCCCATTATTATGGGAAACAGGCCACATGTTGCATCTGAAAACACAAACTAAGTGGCACATTGGTAAAAGGATGGATGAACCCAGACTGTCTACCTCCATTTCAAACTCTTGGATGGCACCACTCATGAGAGCCCTCAAGTCACTCCTCTGATTCTGCACCAGCTCAGGGTTGTCCTTCAAGCAGAAGGCTCACAGAGCCATCAGGTTCCTTTTTCTTCATCAAGATCCTTCCTCTCACACAAGGGAGCCCCAGCAAGGCACTTGCTCTGCCAGATGCTCTTTGCAGCAACCACATTTGGCTACAGTCCCTTTCTCAGCTTCCTCAGTGAAAAAGGGGAGTCCACGTCCTCCCTGGAGCCAAATAGAACCCTGCTGGAGTCACTAATGGTGACATGAGATCCTGGCACGGAGGAGAAAAGGTGCTGCTCCACGGCAGCCCCAACTGCAGCTGCCAACAGCCAAGTGCCCACAGGGAGACTGCACAAGGAGAACAAGGACAAAGGATCGTTCCTTTCTCCTACACTTCCATCTTTAGCAACAGCGGTAGGAGCCAACAGCTGCATTTTGGCATCTAGGAAAGGGTATGCACAGAGAATTTACCAGGTTTTGCAGACAAAAGAGGAATTCTAGGAGAAAGTCAGTTCTCTTGGCTGTCACGGGTGACCCTGCGTGGCTTAACCCAGGTGTCCGTACTCCCTCTGCTGACTGAAGCTGTAACCACGCGGCTGGCCTTGGGCTGGACACTCGTCCCTTAAAGAAGAAAAAGAAAGGAAATTTCAGTCATATTTTCAGTCTCAAGCATCCAAAGGGTGGGAGGGTAGGGCTCTGCTGCTGAATCCTTATTTTGCAACCTAGTGTAAAGCACTAGACAAATTGCAATTTGCTCCTTAACACAGCATAAAAATAGTAATAAATCTTCTCTGGTTTAAAATGGCAGTGATCTAAATCTACTCTTTTTTCAGGTGATTATAGAAAAGAATTGTAAACATGTGCAACTTTAGAGTCTCCTGGTAGCAATAAGCTGAACTTGATCTTTCCAGCCCCTCCTTGCCTCACTTCTAGCAGTATGAATTTCCTAACTGCAGATGAAGGTGTCATGCTGCCTATAATTTCGTGTAGCAGAATTTAAAAAAAAAAGGATTTAAAGTACTTAATGAAAATGTAAAAAGCAATGAGATGGGGTAAAAAGTGCTGAGGTAACAGGGTTGGGCAAGTGTATTTACCCAGATTGTACTGGTGAGCTGCTGTTGCTCTGCAGCTACTGGAGATGCTCCCAAGAGAGGAAGGATGAGGCAGTGGATGGGCAAACAGACAGGGAGATGAGAGTGTGCTGGTGGGAATGGGGACCTCAGCCATTATACTTAGGAAAAAATTTTAAATGAGCACAACTGTACCTCCCAGAGCCCACATGAAGAGTGGAGGGGTGCTGTGATGCTACAAGGACGGATGAATACCTGCATATCCTGAGAGCATCATCCCAGCTGTGCTCTAGAGCTCAAGCCCAGCAGCTCTGCAGCAATCAGGGCCCCTGTCAGTCTGGGTGCAGACATGTCAAGCCCAGGAAACCTCCTAATACGATGATGCCCTACTTCATGAAGCACCAGCCCAGCTTCCCTTCTAACAGCCCCAGCATTACTTTCACTCCTGCTATTTGTATCAGCTCTACTCTCTTGCTTTCAGCCTCAGCAAACACAACGTAAAATGGTTGGTAGCATCAGAATTCATTGCACTGTCTCCAGCCTGTGTGAAAGGAGAGGGAATAGGAATAGCCTCTGAGGGGGCTGCAGCCTCCACACATCCCTGGCAGCGAGGCCATCTGTGCTGTGTGACCTACTTGTGGCTGTGGAAGAGCAGCAGAGGAGGGGACAGCCTGCACGGTGGCTGTGGGGCTGGTGGGGCTGGGGATGGACAGCCCAAGGAACTCTACACTTCTCTTAACACTGCAGTTTAAGATGTCAGCCTGGCCTTCTAGACCTGCAGGGTAACACACATTACTGTTAGCCCTGACCATAACGGTAAGCTGAACTCACAGATTTAACCCAAAAGCAAAATGACCTTGAACACTAAACGGTTCTCCCCCACACACACCTCCTCAAACCATTCTATATAAGAATTTTTTATTACTGATTATACAGATCCATACTTTTTACTAACCATTGCCTAAAGTTGGTTTCCTCTCATGCTTTATTTTTATTGCCTTCTGGATTTTACAGTTCACATCCCCCATCATAACTTCCTCACTGTTGCTCTTTGCTGTCTTCAACTACTGCCTCACTTTTAGTGTCTTCACTAATTTCAGCTTGTTGTTCAAGCTCCAAACAAGCCACCCTCACTTTCACCAACCATAGCATGCAAAACAGCAATTCTTCTGCCACAACTTCTGCATTTACCCAACCCCTTGATCAAACCAGCTGCATTGGACTTTAGTTTCCCTGTGGGGACCAGAACATGAGCCCTTGACTAGAGCTGGTCTGAGAAGAGCCTTTGTACTACCTTTAAAGGACCTGTTCCCACCTCAAGCACCTGCAGCAGGAACTTCCCTCTATACTGATTAAAGCTTTTTCTATATATCTTTTGGAGTGGGAGGGCCAGAAAGAATAATCTTAAATTCAGGATTATTCTCCTTTCAGGATAATAGAGTACATCTCCATGCATGTGTATTTGGGCAGTGCTGATGACACATGAAAAGTTCTGCTATTCCATCACTGAATTTGGCATTCATTTTACCTTGGATGTATCCTGTGATCTCAACAGATGGACTAGAATAAAAACAGTTCAAATTTTGGGGCATGATGGACTCAGCTCACATCTGCCTGTCCACCTGCCACACATGCCTATCAATATTGTTGTGCCTTCAATAAATACTCATTCTGTGCTTGATAAACCACTGTGACAAGTTCCTGCCTACACAGGGGCTGCAGCATTTACACCATGCTCCAAAGCACATTTATTTCAATTATTAGCAAAAACCTATCACAAAATCTGTCATCAGGCTCTCTGCAACAATTCTTATCATTAGCCTTTTTTAATGTCCTTTGGGTGCTTATCAGCATCAATCCTACACATGGAGTGGGAGAATTAACGCTGGCCAAGAAAATGACATCTTATCTTGAAGCTGGTACTTCCCAAGAGCAGAACTACCGTTTAATTTGGCAAGAAACCAAAGCATGTCCAGGGTGCTGCACTGACAGGCTGTTATGACCAGCAGTGCTGCAGTATTTCACTGTCTCACGTTGGGTTCTGCTGAGCACTGCAAAAGTTAAATCCAAAGACAAGGGAAACAGAGTGAGTTTGATTATTACAAGAACAAACAGTCTGGGAAAAAACAAAACAAAACAACTCTTGCCCTCATATGCCACATAATTGTGTTATTTAATTTTCTACTTTGCCTCCAATGGAGGCAAAGAATCCACTGTTAATTCAGCCAGGCACACGAAGGCTGCTGATCACTTCCAAATTCACCCTTACATAACCTTTATCCTAAAACCACTAAGAACCACTACAGCTATAAAAACAATATACAAAAAAAGATTGAAGCACTGATCACCCCACCTACATAAAAGCTCAGGTATGAGACTGCACTTTGCACAACAGAAACCTCACGCTCCAGAGTTTTAGAGCCTTAGGAGAAACTCAGCAAACTCCATCACTGTCAGCCCACAGGCAGAACCAGTTCTGCAGGCTGGAGGCAAATGCTGTTATGCCAACCTCAAAATACCAATAACAGGCACTGACAGTAACACTGGAATACAAATGTTGTGCCAAATGAGAGGAAGTTACTCCCTTCAAAGAGCATTACTGCCCACACAGGGCTTCAAACATGGTCAGTTCCGAGGTCCTGCCTCCCACCAATCTGAAATTAGAAACACATCCCAAGGAATCAGAGCCCAGACTGAAGGACAGATGCTTTGCTCACTGAGCCGACACAAATGTCATTAGCTATGTGGAGCATGAGCAGAGCTGAAAGATGCACCAAGGCCCCAGTTAGTGAGGCTGAAATGAGGAATGATATCCAAACTCTAACGCTATGGATGCCACAGCCCAGTTCTCTGTTCAGGGCTGGCAGTATGCAGGGGCACCAGTGATCACCCATATCGTGACACAGTATCCCCAGTATCGTGATACATCATCAAAATTACCATTAAGACAAAAATCACTGGGTTTGATTCGGGCTCACCCTTACTTAACTCAGAAACATGTAGAATCATAGAATCCAGGATGGTTTGGGTTGAATGGGACCTTAAAGCTCATCCATGGGCAGGGGCACCTTCCACTAGCCCAGGTTGCTCCAAGCCCCGTCCAACCTGGCCTTGGAGACTTCCAGGGCTGGGGCAGCCACTGCATTTCAGGGGGCCGAGCCTTTGTTTCTTCTGGCTACTTGTATTTCCCTTTATAAAATGAAAACATTAAAAGGTGCGTGGCAAAATGCTGTTCCACTGTTAAGTAGCTGTGCTGTAATGGGGGGGCGGAGCATGTGGTGCTATTTATTGAAGACAGAAAATGCATAAAGGCTGCCCAGAGCAGCTGTAGCTGCCCCATCCCTGCAGTGTCCAAGGCCAGGTTGGACGGGGCTTGGAGCAACCTGGGATAGTGGAAGGTGTCCCTGCCCATGGCAGGGGTGGCACTGGATGAGTTTTAAGGTCCCATTCAACCCAAACCATCCTGGATTCTATGATTCTACATGTTTCTGAGTTAAGTAAGGGTGGGCCCGAATCAAACCCAGTGGTTTTTGCCTTAACCCCTCGGCAGGGCAGGCAGGGTAACCAACCAGACCCCCACCAGCCGTGCCGGGACCTGCCCCGCTCCCGACGGTCCCCGCCGCCTCCCGGACCTGCCCGGGCCGTCCCTGCGGGCCGCGGATCGCTCACAGAGCCCAGCCCGCCGCCTCGGCCGCCCCGCCCCGGGGCGGGCCCGGCGCGCCCCTCACGGCGGCGGGGCAGACGGGCCGTGCGCGCCAGCCGCGCCGCCATGGACGTGGATGTGGCGGAGGAGGAGGAGAAGGCCGGGCCCTCATCAGGAGGGGCGCGGGGGCCCTCGGAGCCCGCGGGGGCCAATCCCGGCGGCGGCAGCGGCGGCGGCACCGGCACTGGGCACTACGAGCTGCCCTGGTGAGCGGCCCGGGCAGCGCGACCGCCATGACAGCCCGCCGGGGGAAGGGGCGGGGCGAAGGGCGCGGGGCGGGCGGTGATTGGTGGAGAGGCGCGTGGGAGGCGGGGCCTGGCGCGCCGCAGCCAATGGCGTGATGGCGGGGCGGGGCGCGGTGTTGGCGGGAAGGCGCTGAGGGGGCCGTGAGGGTGTCAGGGCAGCCATGGCCCTACCCGCGGTGTTCGGGGCTGCTCCCCTCGTCCCGCCGCCCTGCAGGAGCTCGGTCCGGCTCAGAAATGGGGGCTCCGTGACCTGCGCCGTCGGTGGCCACGACTGGGAAGGAAGGAGTCACCAGAATCGTAGAATACCTTAGGTTGGAATGGACCTTAAAGCTCATGTTCTAACCCCCCCCACCATGGGCAGGGACACCTTCCACTAGCACAGGTTGCTCCAAGCCCTGTCCAGCCTGGCCTTGGACGCTTCCAGAATAAATAGTGAGCAAATTGTTTGGCTGTGTAGCCCAGGCAAAGCCCTGCCCGGTGTTCGCCATGAGGGAGCACAGGGCGGCTTCTCCCCTCAGCCCCCCTCACGCTGAGGCACCAAACTCCTATCAGAGCTGAGCGGTTTTTTCTGCCTTTTCCTGCTTTACACTAATGGAAGTAAAATCTTTGAGGGTTGCCCAGAGAAGCTGTGGCTGGCCCATCCCTGGAAGTGTCCCAGGCCAGGTTGGATGGACCTTGGAGCAACCTGGGCTATGGAAGGTGTCCCTGCCCATGGCAGAGAATTGAAATGAGATGTGCTTTAAGGTCCCCTCCAACCCAAACCGTTCTGGACTCTCTGAGTCTGTGATTAGTGTTGTGGAATGCTGTGCTTAGCAGTGAGGGGGACCCTGGAGAACTTGCACTAAAGGTACATCGAGTCATCCTGTCCTGTCTCAGCATAATCCTCCTTTTCTTTCAGTGTAAAGAACTGTTAAAGCATTATTAGATGTGTTGAAGTGTGTGGGGTTTTACGTTCACAGGGTGGAAAAATACAGACCCATGAAACTGTCTGAAGTAGTTGGAAATGAAGATACTGTGAGCAGGCTGGAGGTGTGTGGCTGTCACTGTCTTCTTACAGGTTTTCTCAAAAAAACATATTTCAGCATAGATCCACAGGCCAGTAAAACACTATTGTGTTTTTACATTTGTACTTGGAAGAAAGCTTCCTGGTTTACTTTAGAAATTACAAGTTTAGGACATATTTGAGTGGTATATAAGGAAATACACCTTCCTCAGTGGGGATGTTTAAATTGGTCCTCTTTTTTTTACAGCTTAGAGAATTTGTAGCTGTTTTAACAATAGTGTTTCAGTAAATAAATACAATTTGTATAATAATAGAGAGAAACATTATGGTGTTTTGGAAGAGAAATGTCTTCCACATTGTGGTCAAGGCCAGGTTGGACAGAGCTTGGAGCAACCTGGTCTTGTGGAAAGAGTCCCTGCCCATGGCAAGGCGTTGAAATGAGTTGGGCTCTCAGGTCCCTTCCAACCCAAAACATTCCAGAATTCTGTAAAACTATGAGAAATCAGCCTATGAACTGTATTTGTTAACAGAAAGATTATACTAGCAAGTGTATAAATAAAACAGATGCAAAGGAAAGGCAAGAGTACTAAAGGCATGTGGGATTAAATGCTTTTAAAGTTTTCCATATTATCCTAGAGGCCGACTTCTGAAGGTTCAATTAAAAAACACCAACGCATCTAAAAGCATCAAGGTTCAAAAAATGAAAGCGGGGGGGAAAAAAGAAGCATGTTTCTGATGCTTGAAGTAGAACAGAATTGAAACTATTTGTTCCTTTTATTTTCTTCTGTAATTTCTTATTATTCTTTCTTAGGTCTTTGCAAAAGAGGGGAACGTACCAAATATTATCATTGCTGTGAGTATTGCTGTGTTGTGTTGTGTTTCACTGTGCTGGTCCTGGATTGGAAATCTAGCCAGGATGGCATCCCAGTACAGACTGGCTTTGTGCTTGACTGTACTGGTAAGGGAGATGTATAGAGTATAGCTCAGAAAATGACATTAAACTTACCAGAAATTGCTGCATTGTTGCATTTTTAGGGTCCCCCAGGAACAGGTAAAACCACCAGTATCCTCTGCTTGGCTCGTGCTCTGCTTGGTCCTGCATTAAAGGATGCTGTTCTGGAGCTGAATGCCTCAAATGACAGGTGAGAATGAATAAACCTTATCAAACTTTTAATGAAGAAACAAGCAGCTCTCTTAATTCTTAAACCAGCCCAATTTGATAGCCTTAGTGCTAGAGTACAGTCTCTAAGACCCGTTTTAATGTAGTTTTTCCACCTAAAAGTTAAGCCGTTTTTGATGTCCACCTATCAATACAGATATTATTTCTTGATGTTTTAAGAACTTTATAGATGTTTTCATAAACCAAAATACAAACAAGTGGAGTGCAGAATCCATAACTGCTTAGTCAAATTTACTTTAAAGAGTTAAGCTTCCTCCTGCATTCATGAGGATCCTCCTAACAATGAGAAGTGAACAGGTCATTTATACTGAAACTCTTCAGTGCTTAAAATGAGAGAAATTAGGGCTATAAGGGCAGTTAGCGTTAAAATATAAGATATGGGGTTTAGGTGTTGTTTAAATCTGTATCAGTTAGACAGTCAGGCTTACAGCATGGTTCCACAGCAGGTGTACTGCACAGCTGAAGGGGCAGGAGCAAACAGTGGGAGAATCAGGAGTTCAGGAGTGCTTCAGATGCTGTGGCTTCTGAATAAAATCTATTCTGTAATTTCACCCATCTGATCATGAAACACTTGAATTATTTTTCCAGAGGCATTGATGTTGTGAGAAACAAAATCAAAATGTTTGCCCAGCAAAAGGTCACACTTCCAAAAGGTCGGCATAAAATAATCATCCTTGATGAAGCAGACAGGTATGTTGTTTTTTCTTTACCTCAGCTGCTGTGTGAAATGTGCTGCATCTCTCCTGTCTGCAGAGCTGCAGTCTTGGACAGTATTGAGTGTTCTATCAGGCTATTTAAAATAATTTGTTAAGAAATGAAGGTGCATTGAACAGTGATCTTATGAGGGTACTCATGGCAAGCAGAGATCATTGCTTCAAAGGAGATGCTGAATATTGAGGTGAAACACTTTGGATATGAAACAGCATATTCCAGTTCACTGGGAAGAGGCCCCATCCCTGGAAGTGTTCAAGGCCAGGTTGGATGGGGCTCTGAGCAGCCTGGTCTAGCGGGTTGGGAAAAGACAAGCATTAAGGTCCCTTCTAACTCAAACCATTCTAGAATTCTGTGAATCTTTCTCTTTGAAAATGGTTTGCCTCATGTAGAGAATTTCACTGGATGAAAACAGGACGTTCTCCTCCACTTGCATAAAGTATTAGTGTTCTTAGAATTCAAGCCAGAATATCAATTCATTTAAAAGCACAGTTTAACATCAGTAAACTCTAAAGCTTGTGTAAAAATAGTTATTAGGCTGCACCTATGAGTCAGTGAAGGGCAAAATCCATCCTGACTTCTTCTCTGCCCCCCAGCATGACAGATGGAGCCCAGCAAGCCTTGAGAAGAACAATGGAAATTTATTCCAAAACAACGCGCTTCGCACTCGCGTGCAACGCCTCTGACAAAATCATAGGTAAGAAGGTGCTGCTGCAGCTCCCTGGGTGTTCTTGTCATATGTTCCCCATACTGTTGGCTGACTTCCCAGGCAGTTTCCAGAAATATCTTGGACCTGCTTGTTGCAAGAAACCGTGGTATTTCTGCAAAACCAAACCACCTGTGCATCAGCTGATAAAAGAGTTTATTTGTGTAGCCAAGGGAACCCTATGAGCAGCTGGTTTGGATGGATAGTGTGTAAGTGACTGCAGAGGCAGATTTCTTTGGGCTTCATCTCCATCCAACTCTGCTACAGTTTAGTTTGATATATTGTTTACTTGGTGTTGAACACTTCTGTTGTCCTTTCTGAGACACCATCTTAAATTTGCCTATGGGTGAACACACTGTAGACCTTTAGCCTTCCCTTGGTTAAAATAACACAATAAACATCTACATTCAGAAATCAAGAACAGAGAGGAAGCTGAGCTTTGTATATATTTGGGAAAACTCAAGTAGCACATTTGGGCTCAAGGGAAGGACTGTAAAAATCGTGTGTGCTTAAGGAGGTGCTGTATTCTCTTTGGAGCTGAGAAGTGCTCTTTCTTTAAAAGAAGACAAAGTAATTCATGGAAGTGAGATAGCTTTTTCTGAGTTTAAAATAAATATTTGGTTGGGGGTTTTTTAGAGAAAAGAGGGAAATGCTAATTAGACATCTGTGTCCTCAGAACCCATCCAGTCCCGGTGTGCAGTGCTGCGTTACACCAAGCTGACAGATGCACAGATCCTTGCCAGGCTACTGAAAATTGTTGAGAAAGAGGATGTGCCGTATACAGATGATGGACTAGAAGCCATTATCTTCACAGCCCAAGGAGATATGAGACAGGTAAAAGGAGAAAGGCAGTGAAACAAAGGCTTCTGTTTAAAGGGAAAATCCTTTGAATTGTGGCTCTCAAGGATTTAACTCTAGAGAGGTAAAGTGAGGGGGATGTGACTTGTGTCTCAAGAGTAACTAAACTGTTTGGGTTTGTGAGGTTTTAAAAATTGGATCTGCTCCTTAAAATGATTTGGTGGGAACTGGATACCAAATTTGTGCAAGGAAACAAAGTCTGCATAAATTTGTGATTTATTCTCTTGTTTAATTGAAAACTTTATTTTGCATCATTTTCTGAAATGCATTTCATCCTGAGGAGGGGAGTGACAAGTAGAGCACTTCAGAAAATAAATTAAATCTTTTTTGTTTTCTTTCACAGGCATTAAACAACTTACAGTCCACACACTCTGGATTTGGCTTTATAAACAGTGAAAATGTCTTTAAGGTCAGTAAAGGCTGAAAACAGTGATGCCAGGAGTTTAGTCCTACACCTGTGTGAGATCTTCCGTGGGATGTATAAGCCTTTGAAAGTACTTTGCCAGTTTGCAGAGAGCCCTGTGTGTGTAGCAATTCCAGCATGAGGCCATCAAGAAGTCCATGTGCCTTTTGAAAAGATGTTCCTACTGGCATATCTGAGGCTTTGTGGCTTTGCAGCTCTCCCAAAGCACAAGAATCACGTAACCCCTGGGAAATTTCACACAAATGACTTGGGAATCTATTACCTGGGTGTTCTCATTTCATGCTACCAAGTCTGCTATGGCAGCATAGCTGAAAAGTCATATTATTTAAAGTTTAATCTGTATTATAGAATGTGTCTGAGTAAGTACTTCAACTGCATAGAAGCTTGGTGAAAATACCAGAGGTTTAATGCAGAGTGTTCTCATATTTTAAGTGTAATATTTCTCTTTGATATAGGTATGTGATGAGCCACATCCTCTGCTTGTGAAAGAAATGATACAACACTGCATAAATGCAAATATTGATGAAGCATACAAGGTTGGTTTTCATGTGTTGTGTTGGCATAGACAGACTTTTTCTCTACAGAATTTTTTGCTTTGTAGGATTCACAATGTGTGTTTTCTTAAGAGAAAGGCATTACCACATAGATGAGTTGATGAGTTTATGTAGGGGTTTGTTCAGATAAAAAACAAGCAAAAAACTAAGTTGTATTGAAATTTCTTGCTAAACATTTGAGGTTAAATCAGCTGATAAATAGTACATGCAGTTCCAATAGTTACATACAGCTGTTCCAAAATTGAAGATCCTGGTAAGTTTTGCAGATAAATAAGGGATTATTCTTGCCTGCACAGATTCTTGCCCACCTGTGGCGTCTTGGATACTCTCCAGAAGATGTTATTGGCAATATCTTCCGTGTGTGTAAAACCTTTCCAATGCCAGAATATCTGAAGCTGGAATTTATCAAGGTTAGTATCCTGTGGGGCCTTTTCAAGGAGATGATCTGATTGGGGGGCAGCCTTGGGGGTTCCTATGTGAGATTTGCTGTATATTAGCACAAAGAAAGCATTTCTTCACTTATTGCTGCTTCCTTGCCCAATCTGCATCAGTTTGCCAGTAAGAATAGCCACTTGAAAATCAACATCTAATCAGCCACAGGAGTGCCAAAAGTCACTTTAGTGATCAACTAGAATAGGAGATGTAATGCTGAATTTATTATTTATATCAAAGCCTCAAATAACACTTTGAGAATGTTCTTCACAGGCATACTTGATTCTAGTCCAACAGATACGAAAATATTAAATTATATTAACAGACAGTTGAGAAATGGTAAAGTGGTGATGTGGAACCACTTTTCATATCTGAAACCTGTCCTCAGATGTGTGCACCTTGCTTCTTATAAAGGAAGTGGGAAAACACAGGCTTTGACTTAAAGGCATTCTAGTTCCAAGCTGGTCTCTTAGTAGTAAGGGATCTGTTCTATTTAGTCATTAATTAAAATATACACAGAGTGGGGGAGAAAACAGAAGGTTTGACAATGTCTCCATCACCAGGAGATCGGGTACACTCACATGAAGATAGCAGAAGGTGTGAACTCCCTTTTACAAATGGCTGGGCTGCTGGCCCGGCTGTGCCAGAAGACTGCAGCCCCTGCAGCCAGTTAAACCCCTGCCTGCCAGGAGGGGAAGGCCTGGTGTGTGAGGGCAGCAGGGCCATATGAGTCCTGTGCCCTGGTTCTGCTAAATCTCAGAGAAATAACCAGTTCTATTGTAAAAATGTTTTGTACTGTTTTTATTTAGACCAATAAAGCTTTAAAATGTACTTTAACCTGAGAATTCATCTGTGTCTCACAACCAGGGTAGAAGAGTGGACTGTGACAGGCCAGAGCAATAAGGTCAGTCCAATGCACTCAGCAAAACTGCTTATGTCTGTGGGACTGGGACCTAACAGCAAGAAAAACAAAGATGGAATCCCATTGTTAGGGATTACACTTCCAGCCTGGTCTTACCAAGACCAAGAAGGAAAATCTTTTTGCACAAAATAGGGCATTTAAAGAAGTTATAATTGAGACACACTGAGCAGGTGCCACTCCTGGGTCCTGTGGGTAGGGAGGGTATTTTCACCAAACATATAGGAGGAATATTATACATTTCTTTATGGTGCCAACTATGTATTTTGGATGTTCCTTTTGTAATCTTTAAAAAACTTTACCAAATTATGGGATGCTCTGCATTGGAGTTCCCTTTTCTGTTCTTGCTTGTCAGGTTATGCAGTGTCACTTTTACTATAGTTTCAGCCTGCCAAAAAGCTACACCATCATGTTTTCCTGTCTGTTCTGTTTTGGAAACCACCTTGCCAGGGCAGATGAGCAATAAAGTGTGAAATGCAGAGAGAAAGCAAAAACAAACTGAACTACAGACAAGCCTTTGTAATTCAGTGTGCAGGAGAGCAAGGGAATTGGCAGCTAAAGTGCAGGGAATGCAGGAAACAGCTCTTGGAGTAATGGATGTAATGCTCAAAGTACATTCTTCCTTCACACTATTTCTTGAACTTACCTTTTGGTTCCCAGCCAGTGAATTGCCACCAAGTGTTAAATGCACAACTAATAGTTGAATATTAAGAGGCTTGGGCTGCTGTGTCCTCTACAGAGACAGCATCACAGGTTTTGTCCTTAAAACTTAAATAAGGTTAATTTTCCTTTGGCTGCACATCACAGCCAGCCTTCTCTGCCTTTGCTTTCTCACTAAATGTATTCATTGCTGACTGAGGAAGTTTCAAAAACAACAAACACTGTACTTGGAGGACTCCAGGCTGGTCTTTACTCTATGGGATGTACCTGCCTGGGGTGTTGGAGCCAGGGGAAGGGTGAGGAACATGCAGTGTCACAGTTCCTGTTCGTACCAGGTCTCAGTGGGTTTTTCAACCATATTAAGTAGCTACATTTCACAGCTCCAGTTCAGAGCAGATTCCTCTGCGCTAATCTTTTCCAGCTCTGGGGGGACATAATCACACTTTTCATGAGAAGAGGAATAGGATCAGTCCCAGAGGCCACCAACACTGCTCTCCAGAGGTGTTTGCTCCCTGAGTGCAGAGCTGATGCTTCTTGGGGCTAGCACAGGCTCCCCAGCTCCATTTGAGAGCTGCACCAGCAGTGCCAAAACTGCTTTTCTAATGCATCTTAAATTGAAAACAGGAAGTGAATTGCTCACTTGGCTGCCTACCTAATGTGAGGAAAGAGAGAGGTGGACCCAGGGGAGATGATGTTTCTCCTTGCATTATGTTTAGACAACATGGGATCTGGCAGCTGTGGTTGAGCACCAGAAACCCTTGCACACCTAAAGCCAGTCTGAAAGGACAGTGTGTCAGTGAACACTCACATGTACATTCTCACCCCTTGCAAAGGAAAACTGTGAGGTGGTTCAGTGCAAGACTGACATCAATGAGAATTCCTGAAACAGTCCCTGGATACCTTCCAGTGTAATGAGATAAGTGACTGAGAAGTGCTCCAGGAGCTTTTCATAGCTAAGGATGGATTTGCCCCTCACTACAGCTGACTGTTCTGGAAAGCTGCAAGGGGGAATTTGCTCAGACTCTTGGTAAGAGGAGGGAAGACACCCCACATCCAACTCCTGTCCTGCTCACTTTGGCTCCACAACTTTCATACTTAGACTTTGGTAATGGAGGAACCTTCTACCAGGAAAATGTAGTTGGTGTAACCCACTTCCCTGCTTAGTGATGAGCAGTAAATCTTGTGTTTCCAAGTTCTGGCCATGCACTGACCTAACACCTTGAAGTCTCTGGGAGCATTCCAGCTGCATCTGTTGCTGTGAGCTGAGGATCTTTCAGTGCTGCTAATCTCTTGATCATGAACGGCTCTCAGTTGGGAGATGAATCACCAGCGGGTGTAACATCCCATCACTGGGAATGAGCTCGCCCTTCCCCTGCAGGGAACAATCCACAGTCTGCAGCACTTCCAGGAAAGTGGGAGCTTCTTTGGGTGCTGGGTTAGTCACCAAGGATGCACCCAGGGTAACAGTTTCAGGCTCTGTGAGGGCCAGGCACAGTTGCACTTACAAGGGCACCTCCTTGTTCCTTTGCCTGCTGTGCAGAGCCAGCACAGGCTGTAGCTGTCACTGTGTCTGCCCCAGGCTCACAGGGACCCTGATGTCACCCACCTGCAGAGCATTTACCCATCAGGAAACCTGAGGGTCTGAGTAAAAGCTGTGCTGAGATGAGCAGAAAACCAGGCCGTAGCTCCCTGCCTGTGTGCATCCCTGAAGCACACCAGATTTTCTCTGTTGTAAAAGTCCTGTGGAAACTTCTAGCATGTGTAGCAGATACAAGTAAACTTTCTCCTAAGCCAAACTCCAACCCACCCACTGTTTCAGCTACACCAACGGTGGGCACCTGTGCTCTTGTCATCTCTGCTAAAAACAGAGCCAAGTCATTTGCAGCAGGAAGCACCTGACATCCCTTCTCCTGCTCCAGGGCTCACTCACCCTTAGCTCCCCTTCTCTGCTCACTCTTATCAGCCCAAAGAGGGGACTGTGGGCTGTGTTCTTTCCTGAAGCACAGTTTTCTGAGCCAGTTTTGAAGAAAAAGGATTTTAAGGAGCAACATTTTCTCCCCCTAAGATGCTGCACGTCACTCTGTGTCACCTCATGCACTCCCATTTCAGTGTCACTCAACCCTGCAGACAACATCTGCATCATAGCAAACCATAACAAAACACCACATTTTCTTTGGAAGCTTTTCAATTTTAATAAATAAGTGGTCCAAAGGTGCCAGATCTGTGCATCAGGGCTCAGGAGATGGGTTCTGTTTCAGGGCTGATGTTCCTGCAGCCCTGCCGAGGGGCTGGTGCAGTTTCTGAGGCTGGTGGCTGTGGATCTGATCCTCTCTGTTGTTGCTGGTTCTTTGTATTGTTATAAAACAGATACTGAAACACGAGGAAAACTGCCACAGATCGACACTGAATCACAGGCTGTGGATAAGGCAGGGATTAAATCCTCTTTAGCTTTTGTGAACAGGTTGGTTTCTCATTCAGCTCCAGAGAACTGCTGCTGTTGTAAATACAACCTCTGCCTTGTCAATTCCTCTCTTGTAGGAATCTGCTTCTATAGGAGAGCACAGGAACTAAATCAGAACATAATCCCTATAGTTTAATACCATCATGCATGAGTCACCCTGACAAATTAAGTAACTGGCTGCATTACTGCTCAGCAATTTAAGGATTCATTTCATGCTTGACAGGAGAAAACATTGCACAGACTGGCCACCCTCCCTCGAGTGGACGTGCAGGGAAACGAGCTGATCTGATGAGCTGGGGGCTTGGCCCTGGTCATTGTGAGCAGAGTGCTTTCTCCAGTTGCAGGTTTGCAGTTGGACTTTTGTGGGCCTTCAAGCAGAGCATTTCTTTCTTTCTTTCAGTAATACCCCTTCTATGTGATAGTGGGCACAATTTGGAGAAGAGATTTCACTGAGGGATGGAAATCTCCCCTCTTCCCCTGTGCATGCTCGCTGGATGCACTCCTACAGCTCAGCAGTGGTTTTCTTCAGACTTTATGCAGAATACTTGAAATAAGAGGGGAAAAAACAGTGAGTTCACTGACTTTTAATCCCTGATTTCAATTTACTCTGCTGCCTGTTACATTTTCTTTCCAGGGATAAGTAGTGACATACCCTACAAAATGTCCATGCCCAAGCAAAAGCCTCAGTCATGCTCCCCCAGAGGATGATCCCTGAGCAGAACAAGAGGCACAGAGGTATCAGAAGCCCGTTTCCAAATTCAGCTTCCCTCAGTGGGAACTTCTGCTGGCATTTCTTGGTTGGACATAGGGATTTTACAGCTTTACTCTGCTAGCAAAGGCTACAACAGAGGCATCCCTTAGACTTCTCGGCTTCCGGGGGACTGCACAGACCATGAGGGTTTGGGGGGCTCCTCTCCACAGCACAAAGCAACATCACCTCAAGCTGCTCCAAAGCAGCTCAGAGTTCCAGTGCCTGTTTGAGGAGGGCAGCACTGGGGCTGGGACATGGATTTTTGACAAATTTTTCTCCTTGGTCAGAGTTAATCAGTTTGGCATCAGCCAGAGATGGGGCACAGCACAGGGCTGGCTCCTCCTGCTCCCCCACTGCCCACATGGGCTGCTGTGCATCAGCTGGTGCTCCCATTGAGTGAGTACCTTTGGCATAAACCCAATCCTCCCACCCCTAAATAAACACCACAAACCAAATCCTCCCACCCCTAAATAAACACATCAACCATTTGCTCTTTTTTTACCTTTGCTGTGATAGCAGGGCAGAGACTGCTGCAGGAGCTGTGTTGATGTAGTCTGGCTCCTCATCTGGGCTCTCTGTTTGCAGGGTTGTGGGTGAGGATGGGAAGCACTGATCAGTGAGTGGGTTCATGTAAAAACACACACACCCCACAGACACTCTGTGTGTCCTGCCAATATTTAGCCTTTGGTGCTGATATGTTTTTGTGCCTGGGCTAAGAAACCTCAGATCAATGTCAGGGTCTCCTTGAAGAGTCGTCAAAAGGGTCAAGTAAATTTGTAAACACTCTGCAAGCAGCAAGCCTGGACATCTCTTCAGAGCCTGAAGAGATGGACTTGGATTTAATCCAGAGTGTGTGCAAACAGGATAACAACAGCTGGCTTAGGCAGTTCTCACACCAAGGACAGAAAGCTCTTAAATGTATATGTGTGCATTCACCACTGTCTCCCAGGCCAGGCTACCCCCCCTCCTCACAGGAAGCCGCACATTAAACTGTGGTTAAAAGGTCAGCTTGAGAAATAGGCAGCCCCAATTAGAGCAGGAGAGTCACAGGCTGACCCACTGCACGTGTGCTGTCTAATTCTTTGTCAGAGGGGATGACACAGCTGTGCTTTCACCAGGACAACTTAAAATGTAGGAGGATATAAGATACGAAAAGCAACATTACTCAGTACAGGTCAGGGTTTAGGCACGAACACCTACACAGTGGCCTTGTGAGTATGAGAGACACCGAATCACAGCAGCATTCAGACACAAGAGTGTGTAGCAGTTTACACATTGCCTTGGATGTTCATCACAGATAGTTGGGGGGGAAAAAAAAAATCAAGACAGGTGATGCATTGCCCTGGCATGGCCTACACTGTTCTAGTGCACCAGGCACCCTGCTCACAAACCCCATCCCCAAACAGCAAAC
Organism: Xenops minutus; assembly: GCA_035221455.1. NCBI lineage: Eukaryota > Metazoa > Chordata > Aves > Passeriformes > Furnariidae > Xenops > Xenops minutus. The sequence continues at coordinate 8,121,600 of JAWWEE010000048.1, read as the reverse complement.
AACTGCTGAGTACATACCTTCCTCCTGCTGCAGTTTCCATGTGTGTATGGCCACGCTGTTCTCGTAGTCTGCAGCCTCATCTGTGACTGAGAAGAGTTTGGACAGGATGATGCTGAACAGCAAGTGGACTAAAAATGGACCTTTGTGAAAGCCCCCTCCTACCACTGAGCCCTGACCGCGCCATGCACGTGGCTGTTCCCAGCCAGCACTGCCACAGGTCTGCTGATGCTGCCTCATCTCTTTCCAGCCCTGGCCACGTGCCTGGATAACTGCAGGCACGGATGGGGATCAGACGGGGCCCTGCTGCTCCTGCCTCCTCTAATCGCTCTGTGCACAGCCAGGCAGGAGCAGTGCAGGCTTTGGCTGTACAGAAAGCGTGTGTTAATTCGCTGAAGGAAACCAAACCGACTTCCTATTTTGATTGCAACATCCCAGGACTGGCTCTGGAAGCCATGAAGCAGACACTGTGGTCCAGCAGCTTCCTGGCTTCAGCCTTCTTGAGCTGGACATGGTGAGAAACCTGAACTGAGGGCTAGAGCCATGATCAGCCAGGAGGTAACAACAATAAAAACCTAGAGATGCAAATCCCAAAGCCCCTGAATTGCTGCAGAAACACCAAGTCAAAGGGATGAGCTTGGAGGTATCACAACACATTTTCTTGCAAAAAGGGGAAATGCTCTGTGCCTGCAGCAGCCCCGGCACCCCAACTCCACAGCTCAGAGCACACAGGAAGACCTGAGCCCGAAAACAACAGGATTTCCCTCAGCTGAGCAGGTTACCATCCCTCTCTTCACTTCCAGATACTTTGTGTGACACACACGAACCATGACAGCAACACACCTACCCAGATCAGAGCCATAAGACACTCCAATGATGACATTTTCATAGGAATAGGAATCCTCCTCTTTCTCTGGGGGAGGGAAGAAAGAAGGAAGACAAAGGACTTAAGAAGCGTAAGTGACTGGGGAAGATCCCTCAGCACCTGCAGGAGGGGGTTGTTTCCCACAAAGAAACACATTAGCGAAAGAGTCATTAGTCTTTGTGCTGGCCTGTGCTGACCCAGAGATGGGGTATCCCAGCATAGGTGAACTGGGTGGTTGCTGCCCCAAAGGAGCACCTGGTGCATTGGGGTGACCCTGTTTACAGGCAACAGATGGACTGGTGGAGGCTTGGACATCCCTCAAGCCCCATGGCTCTGCTACACCCTTTAGGCCATACAGTGATGCACAAACCTGGGCAAGAACAGTCTCACAAGCTCCCTGGAGCCGTGGAACAGCAGGGCTGCAGAAAAAACCCACCTCGCTCTCCTGGAGACCTACCCTTGGGTCGAGTGAAGAACCTGGCACCGTCATTGTAATCCAGAGAGATGGGCTCCCTGTGGGAAGAGCAGTGCTGTCAGCTCTGCTTGCCCAGGCTTCCCAGGCTGAGCTGTGGGAGCACCAGGACAGCACTGGGACTAGTATGGCTCCACTCAGTTGTGCTGGTCGGCAGCACTGGGTACTTACACATAGGTGGAGTTCTCTTGCAGATAGTCCTCTACAAGAACAAGGGTTTGGTGTCAGCACCCCACACCAGGGCAGGGCATCAACCCAAACCACCATCCCTCCCCGAGCACAGCTGGACAAACCCCTCGAGCACAGCCATGGCACCTGTCCCCAGGAGCCACAAAGCCCTGGCACAGCCCTGGAGCCCATCCACAGCAGAGCTGTGAGAGTGGCTGGAGCAGGGGAGACAGCCCCGATCCAACCCAGGCCCTGAGAAAACCCCAGCTCACCACTTCTCATGGACACATCCTGCCAGCTGGCAGGGAGAAGGGGAATATCCTCCCCAGCCTGGGAAAGGAGAGCACAGCCCCACACACCAATAATCCTCTTAGGGCAAGCACCAGCTCACGCTGCCCTGGGAGGGAGCAGGGGGCTCCGGAGCATCCGTCCCCCTCTGCTCTGCCCGTTAATCAGATCAGTGAGTGTCTTACAAAGCAATCTCTAAATTGACCAGGCAGCAGCTCTGCCAGCTGCAGTGCTGGCTGGCTGTGTGCAACCTGCTGGCTCCCATTCCCAGGAAGTTCCCATCCCTTCGGCAGCCTTCCCTCCCAACCCCCAAATGTGTGGTTGCAGCATTTACCTGTCAGGAAATTCTGGTACCTGGAGTCGTCCCTGCTCCCTGGGGACAAGAGAGGGACACATTACACTTGGGCCCAGGCTGAGTGATGGGAGCAGGTCAATGATAAAGCAACTGACCAGCTCAGCACCAGCAGCTCTGTCCTCACTCAGCTCTGAGGTTGGGGAACATGGCTGAAAGGTTGGACACTCCAGTGTAGGCGTGTTGGGACAGCCAGGGGTGATATTTAAATAATCTGTCCCTGTGGGACTGGTCAGGCATAGGAGCATGAGCACTAGATTTTAAATTTGGACCCAGGCTAGACCCAGATCATCCAGCTCAGGGCCTCCAACATAAGATGGATATGGACCTGTTGGAGCAAGTCCAGAGAAGGGCACAAGATACTCCAAGAGCTGGATCTCCTCTGCTATGAAGACAGGCTAAGAGAGCTGGGGTTGTGCAGCCTGGAGAAGAGAAGGCTCTGAGAAGACCTTAAAGCCGCTTTCACTGCCTAAAGGGGCTCCAGGAGAGCTGGAGAGGGACTTTGGACAAGGGCCTGGAGTGACAGGACAAGAGGGAATGAAAAAAGATGATTAAGTTGAAAGGTGCCTTCCAAGGCAAACCATTCTATGATTCTGTGATTCATTGAACCTGGGCCTCTCCCAGGGACAGACTCACCATATCCAGCGTGGTAGGAAGCACTGAGCTGCTCAGTGGTTTTCCTGAAAGAGAGAAGAGACCGAAAATCCCAGGTCTAAGCAAACCCTACCAGGGGTTACCAGCCACCAGAGGGGCCATGCACAAAACCTCCCTGCAAGGTTATGGCAGCATATACATGGAGCAATGGAAGATAAAGGAATCTTAGGTCAAATCCCAAAATGGGAGTAACTGCCTGAACACTGCAGCAGTTATTGTGACTATGTGGTTCTTGGGGGTTTTAGTGATGGGGAAAAGGGGATTTATCACGTCCAACTGTGTGTGACCAAAGAATGGCCATTTCTTTTCCATGATGTACCTCCCACACACAGCCACAGCCTGTTCCTTGGGTTTGATTCAATGGGTTGCCAGAAGAATGCAGTCAGACTGAAGGAAGTTCAGAAAAAGTCTAAAGCTACAACTGACCATCGATAAATGAAGGAACCTGATCGAGTTGAAGATGTCCCTGCTCTTCACAGGGGGGTTGGACTAGATGGCCTTTAAAGGTCCCTTCTAACCCAAGCCACATCTATAGGGCCCAGAACCCAATGCCAAATCCCAAACATTAACATATCTTGGGTGAACTTCATCCAACTTTGGCTCTACAGATAGATTTTGTTTGGTTCTTTTTTTACCTACCTTGCAACTGATAAGTTTTCAGGTCCCTTAGTTTTTTCCAGCCTTTGGGTTGCACCTGGCACCAAGAACAAAACAGGTGTCAATTGTTACAGCCAGCAGCAGATACTTCAAAGAGCACGGAGCATCCACCAACAAGGATTCCAGGGACTGGCAAGCATTTTCCTAAAATAGCTTCAAAATTATTCCTTGAACATTCATAAATGGTCAAAACGGGAGACACCTAGAGGGAAAGGGACCACAGCAGGGTCCCAGGGCAGGGCAGAGTGTTTCACACAGGCCCCGGCAGCAGCTCCTTGTGATATAAAACTCAAAAGGTCATCACCAAACCCAACCTGGTGCAGGAAGCAGTGAGGGGGGATGATGAATGAGTCACTCCTGTCACTTCAGACTCACCCACACCTTCATTTTCACAGGGTGCTCAGCGTGGTTCGAAGGGCCACAGTTACTGAGGCGTCGCTTTTCAACAGCATCGCTTTAGTGACTTATCTTCAGTGCAAAGGGAAATCTTTTCCTAGAGCTCAGAATTCACATCCCTAGAAGCATCTAAGGTGGCTTTGACAATCCAGGTCTCATCATTTCACTGCCTGGTGTCAAGGTGACCCTTCGAATTTTAATTTCCCCCTGTTGTGTGCATGCAGGACGCCCAACCCACAAGGCAGGAACCCCGTGCAATGCTGATACTCACTGTATTGGGGTCGAATCACCTCAAACCTCTGCTGGCTTTCCAGCCTGGAAAAAATAGCAGTAGAACCTCAGCTGAATTTTGGGGTTTATGATAAGGAAAAGAAAAGCAAGAGACCTGGTGGTTTAGTGAGTGAAGGGCAGAGAGCATGAACTCCATACTGGGTTTGGTGAAGTGCCAAGAGGCAGGACTCGTATGAGCTGGGAGCAGTATCCCAGACTTCTCTTTGTAACTTTAAAGTCAAGATGTGCTTTTGGACCACTGGTAGGGCAGCCAACATCAGCTAAGGGAAGGACCCAGGAAAGAGGAAGACATCATTTAGGATAATTCCTACTCTAACTCTTTATCCACCAGTTAAGGCCAGACGAGCCTTTTTACCCACAGAAAAAATGGGTGTTCAGCTATGAAATGGCTTCAAACCCCATTGCTTCACCTCCACTGCTGCCCCTGCTCCCCCATCATCCCTTAACATCAAAAAATAACATTACCAACATGTTAACATATAAAAAATTACAAATAAAAAATATAAAGATAACACCCATGCCCAGAAACCTCTTTACTTCTTAGTTCAGAGGAGAGCTGATCATCAGAGTACAAGAGGATCCCACATCTCTCCTACGGCAGGTGCACACAGGCACTTATTAACACAGATTTTGGGAACCCTTTCCCCCCCAGTTTCACTGGGGTCACCCCATCCCCAGCCAGGATTCACAGCTCAGGGCTGGTGGGAGGTGAGGTGTCAGAGGACCTCACTACAAATGTGTGGAGCCAAACCACTTCACGTGCAAACACCCCAGCTAACCCAAACCAGACCTATGAAAAAAGCACACACCACGAGCCTGAAGTTCAACCACCTAATCCAGATAGAAATTTCAGGAAGTTGGGACAATTCAGCAGGAGCCCATGAGGGATGAAGCCTGTCAGGGACAGGACCTGCACTGGCTGCTCCAACAGTCTGTGATGGATCACACCAGAACCTTTCCCTGCAGAAACAAACACCCAGACCCCTCAGGGGCCTTTGAGAGCCCCTTTGCACCTCGTTTGCTCCTGTAACAAAGGTTACAGCCCAGCTTTTCATTTTCTTTATATAATTTACTGTGGTTTGTCTGTTGCTGAAGGAAATAAGGCGGGGTGCGTGTGTGTACACTGCATTTCCTTCATTTCTTGTGCTCCAGGTCAGTGGTTGCTCTGGTACAGGGTCCCTCCAGCATCAGCCAAGGGCAGGGGCTTCTTTATGAAGTTACCAATTTCTCTACCACATCTCGGGCCATGCCAGGTCAGGATAAGGACTTGCCCTTCTCTCCCAGACCTCCCTCCTACTACTGAACAACTCACTGGCATCGCAGGCAGAGCTTCAGTTTCATTTTGGATTATTCTTTTTAAAGGCATTATCCCTTTAGCAGTGCCCTGGGCTGAGACACATTGTTCTGCATGCCCCATCTTGGTACTATTTTATTTTAGTTTATATAAGTCTGGATTTCAGCTTGGGTCTTGCTCTGGCCAGGGTCCCAGCCCGTGTGAGCTGTTTGGGGGAGAAACACGATTGTGAAAGGCAACTTACTGGTTCCTGTGCTCACTCAGCTGCATCTCCCGCTTGGTAGCTGGAAGACAAGGGAACACAAAGCTCTTAGATAGTAGGTTTGGGAGTTAGAGATCAGAAAGACCAATAAAACATATTTACAAAACTTCTTGAGCACTACAGGACAGCAGAGGCATTGAGTGGCAGTTGCAATAAGACTTTGATTCGTTTTCTTTAAATTGTGGGTTTTGTCTCAGACCCCGCAAAGCAAGGCAGCGATTCCTGTCCCCAAACCCCAAACTGCAGCCTCTCTCCCCCCAGATAAAGCCCACCCAGCGCTCAGGGAAGGCCTCCAACCCCCTCTGGGTGTTCACCCCACCCTGTATGAATTTACCCTCCAGACTCCCCGTCCATGTCTGCCCCAGACCCTCTGCAGGATTTGTGCATCTGGTCCTCCTGGATGGGATGTCCCAAAGCCACCACCACAGTGACCGTGGAGAAGGGTCTGCAGCCCACAGTGTTACACCCACCCCAGGGAAGGGGTGCTGCAGTTTTGGGTGGTGCTGCCCCACCAGCAAAGCCCATTCCCACCGGAGCTCTTGGCATCATCCCCGTGAGGGCAAAGCTCCCGAGCTGGCACAGGGCTGAGCACAACCAAACCCACTCCGGGGGGATGTTCCAAGGGGAAAGGCCATCCCGGGGCCTCGGGCAGGACTCACCAGAGCACTTGATGCAGAGGCTGATGGCCGCCCCGAGCAGCATCAGCGCAGCAGCCGCTCCGAGCAGCTCCGGCTGCACCATGGCCCGGCCACGTCCAGCCTGGAACACAGCAGGGAGGGCAGCCCTGTGAGCACTGGGGCTATGTGGGGCTGTGAGGGCATTGCTGAGAAAGATCTGCCCCCAAACAGCCACGTGCTGTTTGCCCTCACACCCCCGTGGAGCCAGGGGGTGCTGAGGATGCAGAAGAGACGTTCAGAGGCAATGCCCTTTCCCCAGGCCGCTCCAATTCACTCATTCCCACTCCCCAAACCCACAAACATGGCCAGCAGACACTGATTTTTTAGTATCTCGAAGAGAGGGCAAAGAGGGAGGCACTTGGCAATATTCAAACTGCCAAAGCCTATACACAGTGTGCTCTGGCTGTTTCCTGCAGCCCAGAGCGACTTTCAGTGTTAAATTCCCCACACTTTTTTCCGTGTTGAGCTGGCTCAGCCACCAGCTCTTCCCCTGCTTTCCATGACAGGCTCTTCCACAAACAGCAGCTAACATTTTGTAATAATCAGCATGATTTGGCTTCAACTTCTTCCTTAAAAATACAAAACATCCTATAAATATCACAGCAAACAGCCTGCTGGCACGGAGACGGATCGTTTAGCCCATTCCTATTCCCCAGGGCCAGATTTTCTTTAGTTGCAGATTATTTTAATTTATTTTTGTTTTTAATAAGCTTCTTTTTTCCCTAGGGATGGAGATGCTTCAACTTGCCAAAGGCCAGTACGTCATCGCTCCTGGCAGGAAGTTTTCCTACTGCCTACCTTCAACCTCCCTTGCTATGGCTTAAACCTGGTACAGCCACTGTGGATGGGTGAGGAAAGATATATATATATAAGAACTAATAACTAAAATAATTCAAACTATTTAAACAAATGGCAATAACAGACAATAGAAAGCAGCAGTCTGATTCTGCCCTGCCCAGAACCTTCTGCCTCTGCTTGTGTAAAGCGGAATAAATAACCTTTCTCTGCCCAAAACACCCCATTCACATGGAAGGAAATCCAAAGCCTCCTGTGGCAACTGAGCCTGTGGGTGCTCAGCAACATCCTCTCATCCCTGCTATGGTGTAAATAAACATGATGTAACTTGGGGCAGGGAAAGGAGAAGGAAGAAAGTCCCTCATTTCTGCTCTAAACAGCCCCTTGAGGAAAGCAGGGAGCAGTGGCCAAAGGGGTTTGGTGTCAGCATCCTCTCAGTGGTTCCCAAACTCAGCCTGGCCAAAGTGACCCCAACTTGGCTTTGAGACCACCCTCTGTCAGGAGCAAGCTGGGTTTGTTCCTCCTCCCTCCAAGATTTCTGAGCCTCCCAGGACATGACAGCTCCCAGCACTCACCCCACCATGGCTTTGCTCCTTACAGACCCCTGGGGGCTTCTCCCTGCACAGTTTCTTGCAGCACTTTCAGAATCAGATGGCTCCAAATTAACAATGTGCCCAGACCCCCACGGACCTACCCTGGAGATGCAAGACCAGCAGCCTCAGCCACAGCAGGAACATCAGGGACAGAGTCTGGTCAAAACCATGTGGTTTCTCACATCAGTTTTCCTTAGCTCAGAATCTCCCACGGAAATCATGGGCTGGAGATCATCTCTAAAGCATCTGCAAGAGGCAGCTGAGGGAAGTTGACCCAATGCTGATCACTGAAATACAAAGGGCTGCAACGCTGCTGCTGCTTTGTTTGTGGGGTTTTTGGCTTCTTTTTTTTTTTCCTCCTTTTTTTTTTTTAAAGTGAAGGCAAGGCAGGGCTGGAGGCTCCTGACAACATTGACCTAGTTTGTCCCATTTCATGATAGGCTTTCATCTCCCTTCTAGAGCCAGTTTTATTTCTTCTGCAAGCAGTGAGGCAGCAATCCCCAGCTATTCCTGAGCCCCCCACTCAGCAGGAACACCAAAGGTGGTTACTGAGGGGCTGCCAAGCAGGGCACAGTGTGTCCCACCCCATCACAGTAAAGCTCCCAAGCCACAAACACACAATGAGCCCAGAGGTCATCTATGCCCCCCAAACACCCAAGTCCACGGAAATCCTTTCTTTTGGAGCAAACCCTGCTCTGGTAAGAAGCTGACAGAAGGAGGTGATGAACAGATTTATGATAAGCAGAAGGCTGGAAGCACTTACTCACGGCTGGCAGGATATAAATAAAATATTTGGAAGGCTGAACGTGCTTCCCTGTGCTCTGCCTTGGGGAGATGGAGAGAATAAATAGACTTGAGCCACTGAGGTCTCAGCACAGGAGGATGTGTGGAGTTCATGGCTGGCCAGCCTTGCCTTCAAGATGCTAAATCCAAACCCAGGGAGCAAACAGGTTCCCATGGAGTTTAGGAGCGACATTTGGATCTTGTCACAGTGCCCTGTGCTGTTCATACGCTTCCTTCTTCCCCTTTTGCCTGTTTTTCCCCTTTTTGTGCTGGCAGGAGTTTCTCCCTTGCACAAGAAGCTGGTGGGGCTGTGGCACCCTGGCCACCACAGCCCCACAAATCCCCTGGGAGCAGCTGCTCCACACAAGCAATTCCCAGGAGAGCAACACCCTGGAGCCTGGATCCAGCTGTGGTCTCTGTGGCACCTCTCCTCACAGGGGAAGCCTTCCCAAACAGGAGCTGCTCCTTCTGTAGCCTCAGATATTTTTACCAATAAAGGAGACAGGCCTTTTTTTAATTAAAAAATAAAAAATGGGAAGCATTAACAAACTTGCAAAAGCTCATTCTCTCTATGCCAGGTCTCTCAGCCTGGCTGCTGCTGTGGGAGGTTTCTAGTCCTAAATTAAGGATTCACCCCAGGGCTCATTCAGAAGAGCCAAGGGAAGGAGAGGTGGTTTTATCCAGGAAGATCAAAAGGGCTTTTAAGAGCACTGAAGTGGAGAGGGAGAGGAAATGGTCACTCATGTCCGAGAGCAACACACCAAAGTGAGAAAAGCTGCTTGAATTGAAATAAGACAATTCTGGCTTGTAAAATGAGTGGGGATAAACTGCATATGCACAGGCTAGAAATAAAATTCCTAATGGATGGAAAGTCTGTGAGAACTTTCCAACATCAGCAGAAGAGGAACAAAACTCACCAAAAAACCCCTGGAAGAATACTTAAAATGAACTTAAAACTTTTTGCTGAGAAACCAGGAGAATGAGGAATGTGTTGATGTGGCCTCAGCCATGTCTGGTTTTCCATGACATAATTTCTCATGAAGATATTTCAGCCCTTTTAAGGTGTCAAGTTCACGTTGCAAGATAAAGACCCAAGTTGCAGGTTTATGTCATCAATTTAAACTCTTTATCAAAAAATACCCAAAAGGCAAATATAAGCCAGTCACCTTCCCTCCCCTCCTGAAAGTTTTGAGGTTTGCACCAGTTTGCAGTAAATTAATTCTAATTCAGGCTGGTGGGATGAGTCACTGGTAAGAAATATAAAGTGGAGAGCGTATTTAAAGCCTCGCCATATGAAATTCAGCACACTGACTTGTTGAACAGATGCAATATTCAGCTTGACTCAATGTCTCTAACATGTCTAAGAAAAGCAATTCTACTTTCTGTTTGCCTGTGTGGCACAGATTGCCACAGAAAGTCCCATGAATTCAGAAATTAAAGTCTCAGACCAAGGGAGCTCCTGTGGCTGGAACCACTTCAATGACCAGCCCTGAGCCTCCAGAAAAGCTCCTTTCCAGAGGTCTGCACATCCCATTTCCTACCAGATTTATGCCAGTGTGAGGTTTCTTAGGAAAGCTGATGCCACAGAGCTAAAGTGTTTTTTCACAGCTATTCAGGCAGATCAGGGTTTATTTTATGCCAGGGGAGTAGTAGATGCATTTCAGTAGAACACCAGACAAGAGGGGGAAATCAGAATTGATGAACCAAACTTTCACATGGATTATCACTTTGGAAAATGCTTTTTATAAAAAAAATCAGGTGGAAAATAGGATGCAAATCCCATATCACAACACATGCCAGCACAAGGAGATAATTCAGAGAACTATCTTATGTTTGTGACTTCCCCTGTTCCAGGCAGCACTGAAGCCACACAACATCCCACTGTGAGCCCGGGGACGCCACGTTAGCAATACAGGCAACCCCCATGTAGGGAACTACATACTCCAGAGCCATGAAAATGAGCCAATCTCACACAAAATCACCCCAAAATTATCCTCTTCTGCTCAAGTAGCTGCCTCATGGCCCATATTAGACGGAACATTGATCACAAGAGAAAACCGATGCAAAGACAAAGCTCTTCCCATCTAGGATTAGCAATTTCAAGCACTCACATGCAGTAAAATAAATACACTCATTTCCACAATACCAGCGAGCCCCAAAACCAATGGAAAACCCGGGAAGTGCTGTTGGAATCAGCAATTTCACAGGATTGGACTTTTGGAGGGGGAGCAGCAGTCCAAGAAGCCACAGGCAGGAGCCAAAAGCAGGACCGAGCAGATTTGGGATGAGGGGAGCTCAGCACACGCTGAATCTTCCACAATACTTTAGTAGATGTGAATGCAGAAATAATGCAATTAAAAACCTGCCAGATGGAGGGGGAGATGGAAGGAACAGTGCTGGAGTCCAGTCTGTATGGGACAGATCATCTCAGGTCCAGAGGGGTCAAACGCTGCTGAGAAGAGAGGTGATAATCTCCTACCTTGGACCATCCAAACATCCAGCACGGTGCTTTTCAGCGAGGTTTTACAGGGATGACCTTGGACCCTCTTTGAAGGGTCACCGAGCCGGGTGGGACACCCCACAGCCCCCACAACCCCAGGCACCTTCCTCTCCCATCCCTCCCTCGCCCACCTTGCCCAGGGGCTCAGCTGCTCTCGCCGGGCTGTGCCATCCCCTCCTGCCCCTCGCGGCCGCAGCTGGAGCGGGTTCCTGCAGGGCTGTTTCACCAGCCGCTGGTTTCCTGTCCCCCCATGTGAATCACTAACCCAACATCCGCCGCCCGGCCGCTCCAGCCCCTCCTGGGCTCCCCAGAGCCTGCACAGACCCACCCAGGCAGCCCTTCGGGGGTTCCTCAGGCACAAACCCACCTGGTCCAGCCCTTCATGGGCTCCTCAGGCACAAACCCACCTGGTCCAGCTCCTCGTGGGCTCCTCAGGCACAAACCCACCTGGTCCAGCCCCTCGGGGGCTCCCCAGGACACTGCTTGCTCAAACCCACCCATTCAGCCCCTCGTGGGTTCCCCAGAGTTTGCACAAACCCACCTGGTCAGCCCCTTGTGGGCTCCTTAGGCTGGTGTTTCCACCAACCCACATGGTCAGCCCGCCCTGGGCTCCCCAGAGCCTGCATGAACCCATCCATTCAGCCTCCCATGGGGCTCCCCAGGATGGTGTTTCCACAAACCCACCCAGGCAATCTAACAAACTGGTTAGAGAGTTTATTTCCCAGTCTGCAGTGACAGCAGGGAACCACATCCAGCACCGAGGTCACTTCCCAAGCAGCCCTGGACTTTCAGATGGGGCTGGTGCCCTGAAATAGCTCAAGTCTCCTTTTAGCAAAGTGCCTTTGCAGGATTTGACACCACTCACTGGAAACAGCAGATGGTGCCTGGAGAAACTCAAAGCAGACACAGCAACCTGCAAATCCTCATAGTTTTTACAGAAAAGATGATATCAAGTGTCAAAGGCAGCAAAAAGCCCAGGGTCACCACTGCTAATGACCAAACCTGGAGCTGCAAGAATAAAATCATTTCTTACATTGGCAGTTTGCAGGCAGCAGCCACAATTCCACTGCACTCCTAAAAAAATAAATTAAAAAATTCCTTAATTTAATTTTATTTTGGTGCCTGAATAGAATAAGGAGTGTATATGGACAAAGTGGAATTTATACACTTGGATCCCCATCACAGACCATGAAATAGAGGTGCTGCTCCAGCAGGAGGAAAGCCTACACGCACACGTAACCGTGTAGTTGTAGCTCCTCAGTGCCACAACCACGGGACACACGAGTGACAACCACAAACCAAACACCCCGTGCTGCTCTCACTGAGGCTCCACAAAGCCTCTCGTACACACAGGCATGGAAATTATTCACTCAAGGGAAATTTCCTTATATTTACATTAGGGCACTCCGAAGCTGCCACAACCAGCCACCTACACCCAGCTCCCTGCGAGGGAAGGTGACTCTTCTCTCACAAAAATGATGAAGTAGCCAAGTGGTTACAACTTTTGCAATTCTGGGATGAAATCTGGCTCTCAAGCTTGCAGAGCAAATGTTGCTTTGATAAGATAATTAACCATTGTAAGTGCAAATAGGCTTTCTTTCAATTCTAACCTGAGATGCAAAAATAATGCTTTGATGCACCTTCCAGAGCTGTTCCCAGGCAAAATCAGGGTGCAGAAGCTTATCTTAAAATCAGTACCTATAATCTGAAGGAAAGATTGGAAGAGGCAGGCTCAGCTTTGAATTGCTTGCATGGTTTCTGGCTGGTCTCTGTGTGAAGGCCACTACAAAATGTGAAATGCTGTTCTGACTGCCAAAACAGTTACCACAAAATTGGCATTTCTAGCAGAGGTCTTAGCCATGAAGTACCTTATTCACAGCTTTCTAGCAGGGCTTTTGACATGCTCAAAGATCAGCTGACAACTGGAGTTTTGCAAAAGAGTTCTCTGTAGCAGAACTGATACTCTGAATATGCTGGAGATATTCACAGTTCATCTTTCGCATCAGAAACCGATTTCATCAGGAACGGCCACTGCTAAAAAGGTGCCACGAATTTGCTTACGGGTTCTCTGGTGGGTGCCACAGCTCCAGGGATGACTCAGTGCTGTGGTACAGACGTTACCACAGTTGGCATGGGCTGCACCTCCTGGGAGTGCCCAGATTGTCTCCTGCTTGGCCACTCAGCCTCTCCAGAGCTGGCAGAAGCTGCTGCAGTGCCTGAGTGTCACACAACAGCTCGTGGGCAGGGTGATGACCTTCAAAGATATCAGTCCCCTCGAGAGGCAAACCACCTGGATTAAAGGGTAATTACTGCAGTAACACGCACTGTGTAGATTCTGTCTCTCTTCTGCCCATTTCCCTTGAGCAGGGATGGGTGTAGGGCTTTAGGATGAGACCCCCAGTCCAAGCACCTCCCAACACAGCCACGGGCTCTGCTCTTTGTGAGGCCAGACCAAGCACCTTCCAACTCACACAAATAAACCCCTCAGGCACCAAATCCAGCTTGGGATAGCAGGCTCTCCCCTGAGTCTGTCCTCTCCCTCGTGGAACCCCTCTGCATCACCTAGACCTGCTGCTAGAAACCACTTCTGGGCAGACAAAAGTTCAAAGACACAGGAGTACCACGTTTTTATCTACTACAATCAGTTAGAGAAAACACCTCGTTAAAATTTCACTTTTCATGTCCTCTTCAAAGCTCACACATTTCAGCTCAGGTTTGTTCCCCCCCTTAACAAACACATAGTCTCTAATCCCTCAGGCAGTTTCCCCAGCAAACCAAACCACCTTTTTCATCTTTTGGTACAAAGCTGATCAGCTGCAGAGAGATCTGTTAATCCAGGGAGGTCAGGAGGACCCATCTCCCACCTACCCAGCTTACCTGGGCTCTGGGAGGCCAAGTGCCCGAGGGCTGGTTTACATCCTGTCAGATAAAGGTGGGGGCTGCCCAAAGACCAGCAGGCTCTGCTTGAACCAGGTGTGCTGACTAACACTGATCAGAAATCAGCAGTGAAACAAGGACTGGAAAACAGTGCATCGCCTAAACCAAACACGCCCAATGCTGGAAGCTTTGAGGAAGCTCCAAAAAGTTTTCCAAGCTCCAACAGGCTCTTCCTCCTCAAACTCACAAGCTTTGCAAGGCAAGTACTGCCTGTTGTGGGGGAGAGCAGCACCGAACCCCCCTGTGCTTTGGGACAGAAACTGAGCACGTGTCTCATCCCAAACACTAATTACTCTCACGGCAGCTTTAACACAAGCCACGCCTTGGAGGAAATTTCTTGGCGTGCTGGATATTTTTGTATACACCACGAAAGGGCTTTTCGCTTTGCTGGAGGGGAATGAGCCTTTCCCCAGGCAAAGGGGAAGTGCCACCTCCTCCCCTGCCCCAGATGCACCGTAGCATCTCTCCGAGCTGAAACTGAAAGCGGCTCCGCTCCTGCTGAAGGAGGATAAATAAATGCTGCTACCACCCAGTGGAAAGTCAGCTCACAGCCCTGGGTGCCTCACAGAACTCTACCCAAGTAAAGTTTGCAGAGACTAATCCTGAGCATCCCTGTGGAGCCACAAAGCTTCTTCCCGTTCTTAGTTCGTCCTTGTAGACAAAATAATTCTGAAATGTGAACACAAAAACCTAGAAGGTTTGAATGCTTTTATTTGAATTTTTATACAGCGATACAAATTATACAGATTTGTTACAGTACAGGTTTTGCAAGGGGTTTGTAGAGGTACTTTGTGAGTTTTTGGTTTATTTAAAAGAAAGAGGCAGATCTCAGGAGCATGGTGACATGAACAAAACAATCTCATGGCAGGAAGCAAATCCCTACCACGGGGAACACTAACCTGGCTGAAACCTACTGGGCAGAAAGGTGGTGGCAGCGCTCCCAGCAATAACATCCCCAGAACATCAACCCTGGGATACTCTGGAGCTTTATACAGGAATTGGTGAGTGTACAGGTAAGCAGCTTTTCCTGTAACAGCACTGAAAGTCCTCACAGCCCTTGGATGCACTTTGCTGCAGAGGGGACAGGAATGAGGGAAGCTGAGCAGGAGGTGTCACAGAACAGAGTCACTGCCACGATGGAAAAGGAAACCATAAAATGCTTCAGATTTAGTCACTCAAACAGGGACAGTAAGACGAGGAACACCGTCTCAGACTGACACTGTGCACACTGTGCCACCAGGACCTGAGTGCCCCTTTCCTGTGCCCATCTCAGTGCTGGGTTCAAGTGATCAGACACAGGAGGAACAGCAGAGCTCCCCTGCAGCCCCTAACACACAGGAGAGGTGCCAGCCACATGCCCAGAGCTTTGGGAGTGTGTTTCTCCAGTTAGTCCAGAGCATACAATGTCATTGAGATATTGCTGTTACTAACGTGCATCGGGCTTGAGAGTCAAGTGTCTGGCAATGAAGGATTAAAGCCTTTCACAAAGCAGGGTCAAAAATATGATTAAACCATTCTAAATGCTTCTATCCAGTTTGGTTTAATAGTGCTATAGCAAGTGGTATCACGAACAACAGCATAAATTATAGAGAGAAAATGTATGCACCAAAGAAAAGATGGCTCTCTGCCACTTTCAATGCACTTCATTCCTGCAGAGGGTAAGTGGCATTGGAGAGGAGGAAGTCTGCTTCCAGATGAGAAAATTCCAGTCTCAGCTGGAAATCAAATTCCTCTTCAGCCACAGAAACTCCCCTTTTTAAAAATTTAGGACAAGCAACACTTACTAAATTTCATCCCGAGAGTCCACCCCAGAGAAGCCCTTGAGAACTACAAAGGTAACTGATTCTAGGCTGGAATATACCAGGATAGAGAAGCAACCTCATTCCTTCAGAGCCTTTGTGCTCATCTGGTAGTGAAACACAGAAACCATCAGAATACAAAACATAAAACTTAACAGGGATTTTAGGATGCTCAACATTAACAGCTCGTTGCCCTCGTTCCTGCTGTGAGTGTGAACAGCCAGGAGAGGCTTCCACACACCGAGAAGGAACGAGGTCAGGACAGAAAACCAGTGACTGGAGCCAATCTGGCGCACACAGCCTGTGCATAAAACACACCCGGGGGAACAGGGGGATTCCTGGTGAAATCACTCCAAGCAGCTCTGCCCAACTCAGGCAGTGGGACACGGGCTGCTCTGGGGTCTGTGACACGCCAGTGCTCTGCTGGAGGGGTTGCACATGCACTCCAAGATTTGCTGGCTTTAGTATTAAATATTTCCTACAAAGGGAGGGATTACAATATCACAAGATTTGCTCTAAAACTCTCACCATTTTACCATCTTTCCCAAAGAAAAGTCAGCAGCCAATACTATGGGTAGCAAATGCTCCTATTAGACTATGTGCCAAAGGCAGGGTTGGAACTATCATAGTATTCATAAGACAAGTGAAAAATATCAGCATTATCCAAAACTGCCCTGGGATGGCAAGGGTTGGCCACCAGCCCTGGGACACTTGCAGAACTTCAGGAATTCCTGGTCAGCACTGGAGACTTCCAGTAGTGCCAGCACATCTCAGGAGCAGGTGAACAAGGTGTTGCTGCTTTAGGAAGGCCAGTAAAGCCACACTTGAGGGCATAAATTTAACGTGACTCTACCACCACCAGCCCATTACTGGAGTGTGTGAACACACCTCCACCTCTTTCTTCAGCCATCAGAACAACCGTGATGGCCACAAGCACAAAGAGCCCCCTCAGGGGCTGCTCCAGGCTTGCACAGCCCAGCGAGCTGGCAACACCCCCATGCCAGCACTGGGTGCTGCCCTGAGGACTGGGATGAGCCCTCCCAGGGGCCTTCCTGGGCTTGGGAGCTCAGTGGGGTTTCGTTCCAGGTGGTTGCCACAGAATTTTGCAGCACATTAGATGCTGCTGTTCACTCCTGCGGTGTCCCACAGCTCTTCCACACACCCACCTTCCCCACCTGGAGGAACACACCAAAGCACTTCCTACAGCAGCAAACTCGATTCCAATTTCAAAAACTGCCTGCTGCCTTCCTACCTTCAGTTTTATTTTTCTAAGTTTAAGCTTCAAGAAAGCTCTGCACAGCTACTAGAAATAACTCAGTGAGAACATGAATAGCCACAGAGTGAATGATCCATTTGCTATGCTGCTGGTACCTCCTTGGTCTGGGCTTTGCCATGCCAGGCTTAGCTTTAAGCTACAGGTAAAGTTAAGCATTACAGGTTAAAC
Source organism: Xenops minutus (assembly GCA_035221455.1). Lineage (NCBI taxonomy): Eukaryota > Metazoa > Chordata > Aves > Passeriformes > Furnariidae > Xenops > Xenops minutus. The sequence goes on along the minus strand of JAWWEE010000048.1, from coordinate 8,104,376 downwards.
CTCAACTGCTTTTTTGCTGGTGGGATGGGGAGAAAATAATCTTGCTTCCTCCTACAAAACCTAAATGCCACATCCCTGTATTAAATATAGTTGTGTCAACTGTTGACACAAGCTGGTTTGATGGGCTTCTGTATAGGAATATGTTCACCCATTAAAATTTTGAAGGAGAGAAAGGACTGGAGGAGTCTGACCCTGACTGCATGGGAAGCAGCACGTGGAATGCTCCAAAGAAACCAGGCAACGCATGAATGTTTGCACATGAAGAACTACCAAAGGGAAAACAAAGGTACTAAATGATGTTAGCATCAGGCTGCATTCACTGCTGGGAAACCCTCGACCAAACCAATATTGGCAGATACAGAAAAAGATTTCTAGAACTAAGATGAGCCATTTGCCACCTCTGTCCCAAAGGAGGGTTCCTGCACTCCATGCAGTGGTTCCACCAGGGGGTCTGACAGAGCAGCTGCAGGACAGCAACTCCCCCAGCCAGCCCTGCCCTTCCACACACACCTGGGGGGTCAGGGAGGACACCCCGGTTCTCCACCCTGGCTCCAAGGCAGGACTGGGACTCTGCTCCAGCTGTGGTAAGAGCAGGTCTAAAGAGACGGTGGATTGAGCAGCCAGAGGAAGGAACTTCCCATCCTTTCAGGCCACGGGAAGCAGTAAAACCAGCAGGGAGGTCAGAGCTCATTTCCTCAATAAAAACATGGCTCTACCTCCTTTAAACTACTCTGCAATAAGCACGTATTTCAAAGCCACAAGGCAACAGTCTCTTTCACATTAAGTCTAGTGGGAAACAGGTCAGTTGGAAAAGTTGGGAGAAACCCAGCTTGTAGGACACAGCATGAGGAGCTGCACCACTTCCAAATCCCACCTGGCAGCCTTGGCAAGGGCACTGAATGCACCCTGAAACCACAGGGTGAAGAACTTGGGCTCATTTCCACCCATAAACAATTTTTACTACACTGTTCCAGCACTGTTTAGATTAGATTCCTCCCCTTTATCTTTTCCTCTTCCCCCCTTATTTTGTATCAGAATGGCTCTGGTACAAATTAACACATTATTTGAAAACTGAGGGGGAGAAAACATGCTAGAGCAGACTCAAATAAAGACCAATGTTAAATATTACTTAATGTTTTCTTTTATTTAAAAGATCATTCACAAAATACCATATCCATAAATTTATTTTGTTATGAAGCAGAATGTGTTAAGTGTTTGGAATTCTGTCTTTTTTTTTGTCTTTTACATTTAGAAGTCAACTGTCTTGACTAGAGTTGAGTTTTTGTATGGGAATTTGTTCTTAAAATCTTTTCCACATTTAAGATGTAAATAGATCAATTATTGGTTTGGAATACAACCACACAAATGCATGTCTGTCTTAAATTAAGTATTAGTGTTAGACAAATGGTTCTTATCTCAGAAGCAGATTAAGTGAAAGGCAGAAGGAAGGAAAGAGTAGTTCTGTAAATTGCTGGGACTCTGACTTACAATAGGAACTTTAGGGAAGAAATTCATCACTAGCAGTGGTGCTGGTAGTGGGGCAGCCATGCTTCCAAACTCCTCTTGCAAGTACTCTGGGTGCTGGCTGCTCTGTCTGAAGGCTCTCAGCACTGCCACTGGGGGCCCAAGTTTTTCCCCATGCACTGGACACATTCACACCTCAGTGTGGTAGAGCCAGGTTTTGAGTTTCAACATTAACCATCTCTGCTTTTGCTCCAGCCTCCCCTCCCTCCTCCCACACAACACCAGCAAGAAACATTTCCAAGTGAAGAGAGGTGCAGCAACACAAGATGCTTTTTACCCAACCTTCTACAGGAGAATCTACAGCAGAAGGATTTCTATCTGCCCCATTTTCAAGGTATTCAAAAAGCTGAGGTCCTAAAACTTTACCCCACTGGGCAAAGAAATACAGGGGATAGTGGCGATCAAATACTATATGGCAAAGTATACACTCCTTCAACAAAAATTAAAAAGTCAATTTTATTTGTAGAAATTTCATTTAAAAATTTACTAAACATGTAAAACCCAGAAAGTAAGCAGAAAGAGCCAGTGAGCAGTTGTGCTCAAACAGGCACGTTTTTGCAGCACTAACCTTGAGCTCAGAGGTGTAGTAGTATCGTACCATTTGGAAGCCAACAGCCAGCAGGGAGAGGCTGCTGGCAGAGGCTTTATCCATGCTGATTCCACCAGCTATTCCCAAGGCTTGTCAGGCAAGGCATCCATTAAAATGATCCTTCCTGGCAACCCCTGTGAAAGGGCAGCTGCCCCTCAGTTTTGTAAGGGGCTCTGTTGTGAACAGTAACTATCACCAATTGTCAGAAATGGTATTTCACTGCTCGGTTAGAACTGTAAATTTCTGTTCAATTCATCTGGACTCTTCAGTTTTCCTCTTCAGAGCCACAGCAATACAGAACGAGACATGCAGGTCAGAAGAGGAGCACTGAGAAGTAAAAGGAAATGATACAGGGAAATAACTAAGTCTAACCTGTGCTTCTAAAGTAAAACAAACCCAGAAAGGAAGAAGTGAAGCAGCACCTTTGTCCAGAGACCTCCACGCTCGTGGAAGCAGCCACACTGCCTTTTCTACTGGCAACTGTGCTGCTTGGAAGGAAACAGAAGAGGGAAACTCAGCACAAAGCAGGCACTAGATACAGCAAAGCCAAGAACGTACTAAAAACCACTTGTTAACAGCTGACATGCATTCACAAGCTCTGTGTTTTCGGTTTCAAAGAGGACAAATACCAGATGGCAGGAATGGTAAACTGCAGGGTTGACATTCCAGCAGAGCTAGTCACTCTGTACTGTCTTGCTTTTTCTCCCGCCTCCCCATTCCCTCTCAACCCCAGGCTCAGTCGTGCTCTTTTACTACTTCCTCCCGGGGCTTGGCTCCGCCGAAGATCGCAGAGTTTGGGTTGGCTACTTGATTGAGGGGAGTATCGACTGTTCGAGGTTTGAGCTGCAGTCGGGGTCGCTGTGCCCTCTCCTCTGAAAGAGAAAACAGCCCGGCTGTCAGGGCTGGAGCGGGACCCGACCAAGGAACCAGGGGCTCCCTCACGAGGGAAGGGCTGAATGGCAGAAGGCAAAAGGAGTTTACCTTCTGTTGGCTCTCTGAAGTCCATGGAAGACCCACGAAGGGGAGGCCCATCTCTGAAGCGACCGGTGCCACCGCTTCCCATGGAGGCACCCGGTGGTCGCCGGTCTCCTGGGCGGGTTCCTCTACCCCGACCTCCCAAGAAGTCATCGTCCTTGAATCCTGAAGATGGAAGACAGTGAACTTAAAGAGCATATTTTGCAAAATGGTTTTAACCTAGATTTTTATCTGGATGACTGGAAAACCTCTCCAAGTCACTGCTGTCAGTCCAAAGTGGTGCACTGAGCCCCTGTCTGCAGACAGATTTGCTTCACAGAGGTCTAACACGTTCTGGAAGAGTCACTCAGATTCCATTTGAAACCAGGTATACTATGCCAAGTTCAGAAAGTGCTTTATCCACTTAGAGGCTTATTGGAGTCTTGAAGAGTGGGTCAAGTGAGCTCAAAATATGAGCTTCAGCTGCAACTTCAGATTGTTAACACCATTAGCTGACTTCAGAGACAACACGAGTACTCAGAGTACTTCCACAGCCAGAAGATCACACTGGCTGCAGCCTAAGCATGACATCTGTGGGAGCAGAGCAAATGGGAAAAGAGCTGGGGAGTAGTGAAATACACCATCCTTCCAGAACAGAGCAAAACCCCAAGGCTTTTTTAGTTTACTCAAAACTGACGAGGCAGTTTACTAGACTAATTAAAGGGCAGGGGGGAGGGGGGAAGAAATTCAGAGTTTAAACTGACTGCATTTCTTCAGTTTATGTGTCAAAAAAATTAGAAACTGTCTATCACTGAGCAGAGTCCCAGTCTGTACCAGTGACTATCCTGGAGTATCTCTCCAAGCCTCCACTGCCTGCACTGAACTGGAAGAGGATACTTCAGGTTAACAGCACATGAAAGGGAATACACTCAGATTTTCAAAAGCTGCCTGGAAGAGAAAGTTGTTTGGTTCCCAGCTGAGATTTTCCTTCCCACTTCAGTATTTGGCAGAGTTATAGAGCTGTCCCTTACTTACTTCAGTGCCAAACAAACCGTCTTTAAAGACTTGATCCAGAGCAAGGCTGTACAACCTGAGAAGAAAAGCTTTTGCAGCAACTAAGACTTAAATGCTAAACTTCAGGCTCACGAATCACTCATCCAGCATTTAACAGGCTGAAATACATCCACATTTGGAGAAGCTGCCAAGGAAGGTATGAAGCTGTGGCACCAGAACGCTTAGCTCCAAGGGCAGGTTAAGCACAGTGCTGTAGCAAGCTCCTCTCTCCAGCATCACGCTTCCAATCCACGCTGGTGGCAAGGGCACACTTTGGCACCGCTCCTGCATCGGCCATTCCACTCACGCAGAGAGCAGACATTGCAAAGTTGCACTTGCCAACATCTCCCCATCAGAAAATGGACCAAACCCACGAGTTCAGAGGACAAAAGCAATTGTGTTGATGCCACCCTGGATGCTAATAGGTAGGAACTGACTGGAAGGCAAGAGCTAACCTTGCACTCAGCAGGCTCAGTCACTTGCTGCAGCTTGCATTATTGTAACAGGTCTAAAAGTTCAGGAACATTTTGCATTTAAAAGTACTTTAGAACACTAATCCATCCTTGGATGAAGTCAGTTTCTTCAGAAACACATAAAATGTCACACCTCCTTAAGGAGGTGAAAGCCTCTGCTCTGAAAGAGTATCAGCTTTCCCACATGATCTGTCTGTTTCTGCTACTATTGAGAAATTTACTTAGCCATAGGTTGGAGAAATGTTTAAAACAGACAGCACAGGCTACACATCTGGACAAGTATTCTGTCACTTTGGGTTATTTCATAGAATTTACAATCAAGACTCCCTCCTCTGTTACAAGGCAATGGAAGATTCCCCCCTGAGGAATCCCACCACGGCTGCAGGATGTCCAAAGTTGGCACATACAGTAGATTCAATCAAAGCAATAATGGGGACAAATGAAAATGAGAACATTTTGGTGCCTTTTAGGCTTCCTCGCTGTATAAGTGTGAATACTGATACCAGAATTGAAGTCATCTCTGGAATCCCATCCACCTCCTCTGGATTCTCGGGAACCTCCTCCCATTCCTAGGAAAAAAGCCACAATTGTGTTCAGATCTGAAGCTGTGGGAAAGACTGAGCAAGGGGATACCAAACCAACGTTTCAGTCCTTCAATGTCCAAAGTCATGCTGCTGGAAAATCCTTTCCTTTCCATACTACCAAGTTCCATTGCACAGGAACAAACAGTCTATTGGAATTAACCAAGAATAAATGGTCAGAAAATGTGTATTTGTCTAATACACATTCAGTGGAAATCTTTAGTGAGTCTGGTTCAACCAAGCTTTAACTGCAGCCAAGCCTCTTTTCACACTGGAGCTGGAGACAAAGTCCACAATAAGTATCTGTCTACTTGTGCTTACTCACTTTTCTTGCATTATCATAAAATAGTAGCAGATCAGACTGCTGGGCTTATGATTGTCCTCTGCAAGACACAGCACATTATTAGGGGTATTGGTCTCACTTCCTGGGCTAGGAGTGACAACACATCCAGCCTTTGGACACAAAGCACAGCTAAATTCCAGACACCTCAGGAGCAGCAGCAGCAGCTGGTTAGAAACGTGTATATGCAAAATCTTTCCTTGCAATATAATTGCATGTTCACTTGCATGCCTTGTCTTAGCATTAGTCAGCACCAGAAGACACAACTACAACCATTACATTTAAGAAGCTACTTAGAAAAATGGAAGTCACCTCTGTCATCAGGCCCGCCACCTTTTCTGAAGCCAAAGCCACCTTTATCCTGTTTCCTGCCTTCTGCTATGTCCACTCGGAGTGATCGGTCACCCAAAAGCTGTTAAACCAAGGGAAGAATCTGTTCAGGATGTGTCACAAGGGCTGCCAAGCAATCTGAGACTTATGCTTATCTCTGAGTTCACAAATTAATTGCAAGGGTACTTACTGCACCATCATACGTAAGAGCTTCCTTGAGTGACTCCACCTCATCGAACTCTACGTAACAAAATCCTGTAAAAAACAAATCTCAAGTTAATAGCACTTTAAAAGGCCTTTCTAATAAGCTAGTCCTCCTGCATGTCTGCTAACAGCCTCCCTTCTCTTTCAAGCATGAGCTGTGCTAAGTGCAAGATGCATTAACACTGAGTGCATTTACCTGTGCCTGTTAAGGATGGGGCAAATTCTGAAACAGAACTCTGGGCACTATGGGAATGCCAAGACTTTAATTTGCTTTTCCACAGAGTTCTCATTACAGATCAGATCTGATCTATACCTTCAGACAATTGTTTAGCTGAATATTGACACTTGTTTCTTAATATTTTTAAAAACAAAGTTGAGATACCTGCTTGGCCAGCAGCCTGATTTTGTGTTAACACATTACTTAGTGGATTTATTACCTTCCAAACAGACCCTCTCCAGTTTAAGCCTTTTCCACCTCTAAAAGTAACTTACTAATGTAGTTCCTTTCCACTGGCCAATTCCAATGGAAATTGGATTTGCACCTTCTAAAACAGTTGCCTGAATGGCTTATCTACTTGCTTTTTCTCTTGTCTACTAAAAAAGGACAGAGCTGAAGCAATGGTAGTCTTCTGAAGTACAGAAAGATTGTGTAAGCACTCAATGCTTAAGGTCATGGGTCTTAAGTGGGTCAGACACTTCAGCTCTGGCAGAATTCATATAAGACAAGCAAGGTTTGAGAAAGTCCTTTTATGGCAGGGCAAATATTGACTTCTGTCACTCAGGTTCCATCAGGTGTATGTTAAGGTGATGAAAGTAACAGTGAAACTCATTCAAATGACACCTGCATAATTCAGCATAAAGAGCACAGATCAACTGTGCTTTAGACTGAAATTCCCCATTAAAAATGGCTTGATTTTCTCCTTCCCATTATCCATGTGCAACCAAAGCAGGTGGGAACACTGACCTTTAAATTTGTCTGTTTCCTTGTCCCTGACTAGCCGCACACTCCTTATGCTGAGATCCTTGAAGATGGCATCTATGTCTCCCTGGACAGTGTTGAAGGGCAGATTTCCCACATATGCTGTGAAAGGGGGTTCTGTTGGCAGCTCTTTATTTCTGCGGGAACCAAGGCCACCACCACGAGACCTGTGGGGAAAAGCACAGTGCCCTGGAACTGGTTCCCAGCACAGCCACCAGGCAGTTTATGGCACTGCTCAGGTGCCATGCCTGTCTGCAAGGGCATTTTCACACAGCTCCTTTTCACAACTCCTTTCCAGTGTTACCTGATGCAGTACTTCAATGGAAAAACCAAATGACCAATGTATTTAAATGCATTAGGGGAACTCAGTAACAAGGTGATGAATTAACTTCTCATCCCACAATTCATTAAAGAAAACCTTACACTGCCTGTCTCTACTGCCCCCTGCTCAAAACATTGCCTCTTCAAAACCACACCCTAGAATAGATTTTAAGAATAATTTATAGCCAGGAAGAAACAGTTGTATGACACAGCTTTGTCAGTTTATCCTGACATTAAGCTGGATCCAATGCTTTTAGCTAAACAGTGGATTATCAACACACACCAGTCATCTAAATTATTTCAGCAGCATTTAACAGAAACACTTTCTCCTAAATCTGAAGTTGTTGCCTGTCTGACACATGGACTAGAATGCTTTGAATCAAACACACAATAAAAAATCTAGTTGAGGAAGGGGTTTTAAGGCAGAAAACCCAATTTCAGTGCTGTCTGGATATTTACATTGTCCTTTGTCTCATAAATTACCAACTGAGGTAAACTAGGTGGGCTTTTCCTCTCTTCTCCCTCAGTCTCAGTTAAGCTCTTGGCATTGGGTGCTGAGGAACTGAATTGTCCCAGCTTAATTCCTTCCTTTACCAATGTAACACATCTGTGTGTGAACTTCCTGCAGAGCCTCATCTTCTAAAGCCAATGTGGATCTTTTGTAGAGAGCAAGGTGTGTACAAGGCAACCTGAAGTTAAAACTCCTGGACTTGCAGACTTCAGGATGCCACTGGTTCCAACACCACTTCACTCCATAGGCAATCTCTGTCTGACCTTCACTTGGGATGCCTCCCTCCTACTCTGCTCATCTTCCCCTTATCACCTTCCTTATTCTGGGCTTTGCCCATGTCTGTTCCCTTTCCCAGAGGCTCCCTGTGCATGTAAGGGCACAGTGGAACACAAGCTGTACCACAGCAGAATTGCCAATGTGACATGGACCACTTAGATTGCTGCAGAGTCCTACCTAAAATCTAGAAGGTCAAACAACTCTTTTATTTCCTTTCATTCTGGCTGGTTGCATGCAGCCAGAAAATCCACTGAGCAAGCAAGGTACTTGTCAGTATTTTTCTTCACTCCAGAATAAATATTTTATTACTAATGAATCAGATAATGCATTAAGCTTGAATAAGATTCCTTAACTTTTCCTAGGTGAGCCTGTCATTTGTTCCTTTTTATGGCAGCAGCTCCATGCAGGAATCATTTGTCACCAACATCATCAACATGCCGCTAAACATACTTGAATCACAACCTACATATCTTTAATTAGTGTCCACCCAGGTTTGTATTTTAGCATTTTTGACAATATTCCTCATCTGCCTTTGTCTCATTAACAAGTCAAAACCACACTGGGTTCTGTGAATGTATAGCAGAATTAACTTCAGTCACAAGAACAAGCTTTAAGCAGGAACTCAAAGAAAACTGAGTTGCTCTTCTAAACAATTCCATAATACATAGAATCAGTTTCATGGCTTTGTCCTTAATTCTCATCTATGGCATTAAGAACAGCTGTTAAAATATACGTTCAATTTGCAGCAAAAAAGAAAAAAAAAAAGAGAGAAATCAATGTTTATGCTCTACAGGAACATCAGAATTGCCCCAGCTGAGTTCCCTGAGCTGCGAGTCACACCCTCAGTGAGCTGATTCACCCAAAAACCCGCCCTGGAGTTGAATCCTCAGCCAGATCAACAAGGTGATCTGGACAGCTGCAAAGAGCCCCGTGCCAAGATGGGAAGGAGGAGGAGAGCAAGGGCTGCAACTTCAGCTTCCATCAGCAACCTCCACTCAGCCCCACTTGAGCCACTTCAGGAACCACACCCACAATCCCCAAAAGGATTTTCTGTGCTACAGACAAACCCCATTTCTACCACAGCACACCAGAACTTCCCAGGGTGTCTGTGTGCAACTCCATGACCTATTGTGCAATCTGACTGATTTTAAGTCAGAAAATGAAGCATTCTTTTTGAATTTGATATTAAGGCATCAGTTATCAGATACACAACTACATATTTGGTATTTAAGTTTCTATTTAAGAACAGGAGTGGCCAATAACCAAGTTCCAAACTGCTTCCTACTGAATCCAGGGTATAACAACACAAAAAGAAACTGGTTTTGTGCTTCCCTACATTTTTCCACTACTGAAACAGTGAAATAAATTTTAAAAAAAGGGCTGACTTCAGTAACCAAACAATGAGATTGGAAGAAAATTCTCTCATTTGCAACACAATAGGACAAAAGTCAAAAAATAATTGAAAACATCTCTAAACCAAGTGAACTGGGTCACACCACAGTGTTGAATGAATATCTGCATTTCCCACTCAGTGTAATTTACTCAGACACAATTAGGTAATACTTATGTCATCTCAATGTGGGAATCTGAAAGACATGATTTGATTTCCTTTCCAGAAAACCAAAGCAGAGAGCTGAAGAGGAAAGCTTGCTTCTAGAAAACACCCCTGTAACTGAACTTACCTTTTGGTGGGCAGAGTTAATGGCCTGGGCCATACTGAGATGAAAGAACAACTCAACTACTATTTTGAAGCTACTCTTTTGGAAAGTTTAGTTCTGTCTCTAGAAAACAAGATCTGCCAAAAGTCCAGAACAAAGGATATTCTGAAAGCCAGTGTTTGAGTATTTGATCCCTAGGGATCAGGATTTACCAGAGACAAGAGCCTACCTGGGTTTCAACACTGGAGCTTTTACTGGGGCAGCGTAAGGATCAGCAGGATGCAAGTCCAAGTCCACAACTCTAAATTCTTACCCAATTTATTCAAGCAATCCAGGACACCCCTATGACATTAGAGGTCTTCAACAAAAAGCTTGCCCAAGGGTAAAAATTAGGAGGCATTTATTCACACTAGATGGGTGAGACCCAGGAGCCAAACTGCCAGAAGAAGGACTAACCCCCCATTTTCACTGACCAGTGCAGCATTTCAGAGAGTGAATCTTAACCTTTAGTAAGGTGCTCAGTGCTTCAAGCCACACCTAAATAAACAGCCCAGCAGCGAGTCAGGAGTGGTAAACAGTTTCCTTCAACTCTGCAGATGTTCAGAGTTTCAACCAGGCCTCAGTAAGATTATTTACAGGGTTTTGTGTCAAATTTTGGGCTCCAAAACACTTTCTGAGAAGCCTTTATAGTAAGCCTTTAGTCATTAATGCCAGCAGCACATTCCCCAGCTGGAATAAAGTGACTTCTGCATCCCAAAGTGATATGCTCCAGCTCTGAATCCATGCACCACCAGACACCTGAGGTAGAGCAAAATCCTGTCTGGTCACACCACAGTCACATTGTGGTGCTCTTACACCATAATTTTGGAGATTATGGGAAAGAGACAGATCTCACATATGTTAGAACCTGTTGGACACTGATTTCCCATCTGTCACACTGAAATCTCACCCTCCATACACACCAAAGCTTATGCAAAATGCTACCTTTAGAAAAACTACCATATCTCAACTGAGTTTACACTACTCTTACAGTCCTAGAGCACCTAAAAATGAGTAGGAGCCACTTCAAATTACCATGGGATTCTTTAATCAGAACCTTCAGGAAGAACAGTCATGTTTTCATTACACTCCACATATTACAGGACTATATACAAAGTACAGAGAGTTGTTAAGGTCTGAAATCGTAAATTAGCTGTTAGCAACTTATTAGTGTCAGATGCAAGGATAAGTTGCACTCTAAAATTAGTATTGTCTGAGGCTTAAAACTGCAGCTAAATCAGAATAAGTACATTTTCTCAGCTGTAAATGCATCTACTAATTTGCAGGATGCCTTTAGTTCACCAAACAAAGACCCAGGTCTTGTCTGAGAGCAAGATGAAATTCTGTTACAGAAATCTGAATATGAAATAACATTTTACTTCATAGCATGTGCCTGCATTGACCAGGATACACTGTGCAGCAACATCGGAATTTATTATGTGTCAAGTGCCACTTTAGGCCACTGGCAAGGTTATTTTGTTACAGAATTTAAAAAAAAAAAAACACAACAGAAGTGTAAGTGGCTACATCATCTGTTTGCCCTGGGACATCTCTGGATTAGACACAAAGGGTATCTGTGCATGAAAATGAGCTCAAAAAGCTTAACGGTCAGTGTTTTCAAAGCCAAGAAAACTTACTGCTGTTCTAACCTCAGCAGCAGCTCCTCCTTGCTGCCCAAAGAGCCTGAAACGAAACTAAGGTATTCCTCTACGAGCAGGGAAGGACGGGAACAGCACTGATCAGGAAATACACCTTGGGAGATTAGACTGTACAACACACACGGGAATATCTGCTCACCAGCAAGTTTATTCCATACTTGTACTCCTGTTGTTTTATTTCGGTGCACAAAGAGACTTGCAACAACATCAGCCTCCAAGAAAGCCCATTGTTTGAGTGCACCTCCCTAACCTGATTCGAGACAAACTTCTAATTGCTGGTTATTGTCTCTGTAGCTCCTCCTCTACACGCGCTCTCCAGGCAGGACACAGGGACGAGCCCCATTGCCAATGATCAGCGACCCGGAGGCAGCACCCGGAGCCGCGGATAACGCAGGTCGGCGGCTCCCGGCGCTCCCCGAGCCGAGGCACCACAAAGCCCTCCCATTTCCTCCCGCCGCAGGCGCCACCGCAGCTCTCCCCGCTCCCGGGGGCGCCCCTGCCCCGCTCCCTCCGCCCATCCCGGCGCGGCCCCGCTCGGGCTCCCCGCAGCCCGCCCTGGCTCCGGCCCAGCAGCTCCCTCGACCCCCCGCTCCGCCCGCCGGGCACGGCGGGGCCCCCCGCTCCGCTCCGCTCCCCTCCTCCTGCTCGCGGCCTG
>JAWWEE010000048.1:8070508-8091946 GCA_035221455.1 Xenops minutus | reverse complement strand
CGGCCGGCCGGGGGCCGCGGGGCGCCGCTGCCCTCCCCCGGCGCGGGGGGAGCCCCGGGCGCGGCCCCCGGCCCCGCTCACCCGCGGCCGCCGCCGAAGCTGCTGTAGGCCCGGTCGTCGTAGGGATCGAAATCCGCCATCGCCGCCGCGGCCTCGTCCCCGTGCGAGCGTGACAGCACCGCCCCCAGGACCCCGCAACGCTTATATACGGCGGCGCGCGGGCCGGGGCTGCCCCGCGCACTGCCTGCCTCCAGCTCCGCGCCCGGACGGGGCTGCCCGCGCCGCTGCCTGCGCGGAGTCGCGGCGCGCTCCCGCCGGGACCAGGATGGGGACGGGGACGGGGACGGGGATGGCGATCGGGGATCTGGACCGGGCGCTGCCCCCGGGATCTCCCTGAGGTCTGCTCGGGATCCGCGGGGCTCCCGGGCGGCGCTGCGGTAACGCCTGCGGCGGGCGCGGGGCGCTCGGTGCGGACACGAGCCCGGCCCGCGGCCCGGGAGCGGCTCAGGCGGCCCGGCGGGTCCGGAGCGGCCTCTCGTGTGTCCCCGGGCAGCTCGCGGCCAGCGGTCACGGCGGGGCCGGGCGTGGAGCCTGCCCCGGGCGGACAGTCATCCTCTGGGGATCCCAGGGATGGATCCTGCACCAGTGGTCACGTTCATCCCCCAGGGATGGATCCTGCCCCACGGGTCACATTCATCCTCCGGGAACCCCAGGGATGGATCCTTACCCAGGGGGCACATCCTCCAGGGATCACAGGGATGGATCCTGCACCAGGGCTCAGGTTCATCCTCTGGGAATCCCAGGGATGGATCCTTACCCAGGGGGCACATCCTCCAGGGATCACAGGGATGGATCCTTACCCAGGGGGCACATCCTCCAGGGATCCCAGGGACGGATCCTGTCCCAGGGGGCACATCCTTTGGGGATCCCAGGGATGGATCCTGTCCCAGGGCTCAGGTTCATTCCCTGCACTCCCGGGGCAGGCACAGGAGCCTGGCAGGGCAGCTGGAGGATAGCACTGCATTTTACTGTAAATGAAGACAAGGCTGCACCCAAGAGCTTCACAGTGTCCTTAAAAAGTACCATGTGCACCAACTGGTTTGTCTCCTTTTGCCAGGCCACTATTTGTTTTTATAATAAATGACACATTCTCACGTGGGAGCTGTGCCTGCACCTCCTGTCCATCTTCCCCCACTGATGTGACTTGTGTGGACATTACTAACCAATCCTAATAAATGTGCTGTGCCTGGAAAGCTCCCCACTGTGAATTTCTGTGTATAAATAATGGCTCTAAAAGTCTGGTAGTTGTCCTTGATTTGTGGCACACACCAACCACGCAGGCTGAAACACATAGCCAAGGTGTCGTGTCATTGTGGGCTTGTCACAGGGCAGGGAATGAACCCGACTGTGTGGGATGAGGGGCTGAGGGGAGCGGGGAGAGAGGGACTGAGGGGAGCGGGGACGCTCGGGGGGACCGTGAGGAGAGCAGGTGTGGGGAATGAGGTGTGAGGGGCGGCCGTGAAGAGAGCAGGTGTGAGGGGACTGTGGGGCTGAGGGGTGGCCATGAGGGGAAGGAGGTGTGAGGGGATCTCGGGGATGAGGGGGGGTCATGAGGGGAATGAGGTGTGAGGGGTGGCCACGAAGGGATTGCAGGGATGAGGGGTGGCCGTGAAAGCAGTGGGTGTGAGGGCAGAAGGGCTGAGGGATGGCCATGAAGGGATTGCAGGGATGAGGGGTGGCTGTGAGGGGAATGAGGTGTGAGGGGTGGCTATGAGGGCAGTGGGTGTGAGGGGTGGCCGTCAGGGAATCGCAGGGATGAGGGGTGGCCATGAAGGCAGCGGGTGTGAGGGGAGCGGGGCTGAGGGGTGGCCATGAGAGGCTCACGGGGCTGAGGGGAGGCTGTGAGGGGATTGTGGTGCTGAAGGGGTGACCATGAGGGGATCGCGGGGCCATGAGGGCAGAAGGGCTGAGGGGCGGCCATGAGGGGATCGCGGGGCTCAGGATGTGAGGGGTGGCCATGAGGGGGGGATCACAGGGATGAGGGGTGGCCGAGAGGGGCGCTCGGGGCTGAGGGGTGGCCATGAGGGGACTGTGGAGCTGAGTGGTGGCCATGAAGGCAGCGGGTGTGAGGGGAGCAGGGCAGAAGGGTGGCCGTGAGGGGCTCTCGGGGTGGCCAGGAGGGGATGGCGGGTCTCTCGGGGTGGCCCATGAGGCGCTCTCCGGGCTGCGGGACCGCGAGGCCGCGGCTGTGAGGGCGGCCGGGCCCGTCCCGCGGCGGCCCCGCTGCCCCGGAAGGGGCGGAGCGGCCCCACGTGCGGCAGCGGCAGCGGCGTGGCCGGGATGGCGGGGATGGAGGTGGAGGGCATGGAGGAGGTGGAGGGGATGGAGGAGATGGAGGGCACGGAGGAGCGGGGCGGCAGCGCGGCCGTGAGCGACCCCCGCGGGGTGCTGCGGCAGGGCCGCGCCTTCCTCGACTTCTTCTGGGATATCGCCAAGCCGGAGCAGGAGGTGCGGCTGGCGGCCACCGAGAACCTCCTGCGGCACCTGCGGGAGGGCAGGAAGGTGAGGCGGGGGGCTGGCGGGGGTGCGGGTGGGTACCGGCCCGGCTCGGCTCGTCCCGCCGCTCCCGGCAGTGCGGGCGGAGCGCGGGCCGGGCCCGGCGCGGGGCTGTGCGGGCACCGCTCACCTGGGGCTCTCTTTGCAGGACGATGAGCTGAAGTACACCCTGAAGAGGCTGGTGGAGGGACTGGGAGCCACCCGCGAGGCCGCCCGCCCCGGGTTCAGCTTGGCCCTGGCGCAGGTCAGTGTTTCGCAGCGCTCTGAGCCCCCGGGCAGCCCCTGTTGGTTCCCGGGGTGCCTTTTGCTGTGTGTGCGGAGCCTGGAGGGCTCCCCTCTGCCAGCTCTGCCTGCACGTGGCAGAGCAAGGCTCTCACGAAAGGAAAGTGGGTTTGAGTGGTCCTAGTCTGCTTTAGGAACAACACACTTATAACCTATACCAACAGCACGTTCATTCCACAGATTTCTGTCCTGCTTCAAGAGCCATCCCTAATTTGCAAGCTTTGACCAAGTTTTCAAATATACTGCATTTAGTACTATTTTAATTTCTTAAAACTGATTTGCTCTGGCTATTTACATGGGAGATCTGACAACACAACTCTTAAA
This sequence comes from Xenops minutus, assembly GCA_035221455.1. NCBI lineage: Eukaryota > Metazoa > Chordata > Aves > Passeriformes > Furnariidae > Xenops > Xenops minutus. The sequence continues at coordinate 8,088,784 of JAWWEE010000048.1, read as the reverse complement.
CACTTCAGAGTCTGTTTTTTTCTTCCATGCCCGTGGAGTCTAACATGGCAAAGAGTTCCTGCAGTTGGGGTCACCAGTGAGAGCTGACCTCAGCTCTCCCGAGGAGTTCATAAAGCAGAAAAGCCTCTCTTCTCACTTTGATCAGGGCCTTGCCCATGCCAAAAAGTTTGCTTCTGTTAGGATCAGGCAGTTGCAGTAAAATGTGCTTGTTACTCATCTATGTCATGTACAGGGAAACAAAACCAAAAGGAATATCAGCAGGTATATTTGTGTGTACATAGAATCACAGAATGCTTTAGGTTGGATGAGACCTCAAAGCTCATCTTGTTCCACCCCTTGCCATGGGCAGGGGCACCTTCCATAGCCCAGGTGGCTCCAAGCCCTGTCCAGCCTGGCCTTGGACACTTCCAGGATGGGGCAGCCACAGCTTCTCTGAGCAACCTGTGCCAGGGCCTGCCCACCCTAACAGGAAGAATTTCTTCCCAATATCCTATCTCTGCTCTCTGTCAGTGGGAAGCCATTCCCCCTTCTCCTGTCCCTCCAGGCCCTTGTGCCAAGTCCCTCTCCAGCTCTCTAGAAGCCCCTTTAGGCACTGGAAGGGGCTCTAATGTCTCACTGGAGCTCAGCTGAACCCAATAAAACTTAATGAAATGGAAGAGCTGCAAAATGAGCTATTCCATCTCTCTCCTCAGGTTTTACAAACTTTTGAGAAAATTTCCCTGTGCAGCATCTTGGAACAGATAAAAGAAAAACACAATCTGGAAAAAGTGAAGAAGGTGAGTCAGTTTATAGCATTTGCCAATTGTTTCTTCAAATGAATTGTTCTCTATTCTTTGAAGTGTTGGTCTATACTGTAGTTCTGGAGTTCTTGCTAAAGCAAATGTCTGTAATGAAATAACAAATCTTTGTAAAACTGGAAGTTGGTGATGTCATTTGGCCCTATTTTAGCTGAGATTAGTCTGTGTGATGAAAAGATAATCTAGGACAGTTCTTAAATATGGTGCAGGGAGTTGTTTCAGTATGTTATTATCTGCCTATGGCAGAACTGTAGCTGAGAGAGAAATGTGAAGGTTTTTTTAAATCCCTTTTCTATTTTTTTCCTTTTCAGAAACTTGTGAGAAATGCTGCTTTTGGGAACTTCTTTGGAGTTATGGCTCTGTTCCAGTCTGGGCGGCTTGTGAAGGTAGCACTGCTGCTGGGTGTGTTAGTCCTGGTTCTGGGGCTGTCTGGTGTGCAAGGAGGATCCACAGAGAAAGGGTTCTTTACTGCATTATCCATGGACTTTTTGTGCCTTTCAAATGTGTGTTCCTGACTAGAATGTAGGAACTGTGTCAAATAGTACAGGAGGTTCCTACCTCTCCTGGAAAGAAGGATTCTGTTGTCTGCCAGAAAACACCAATTTGGGAAAAGCTGAGTGGCCTGTGAGGAAACAGTTGTGCATGTTTTTATTACAAGTAGGCATAGACATCTCAAGAGTGCATTATTACCTGAGCCTTCAGCTTAATCTCTGATATACATCCTCTGTTTTTGGCTTCTCTTTCCTCCCCAGGACCGGAAGGCTCTGCTGGAGAGCATCCAGCTTCTCCAGCAGCTGACAAATCACCAAACACACCTCCGAGACCTCCCGCGCAAAACTCTCATTGACATCACCTCTGAGGTACAGGCACAGCACGAGCTGGCTGCGAGCAGGGAGGCTTGGCTTTCCCCTTAGTTTGATCACAGCTGCAAGTTAAAGGGGATGTGGAAGAGTGAGTTTAAACTGTGGGAGCTGTCTCCTGCAGTGCTTATGGGCAGATACTTGTATTCTGGGAAGGATGCTCTTAGCTTAGTCAGATTTCCTCAGGGACAAACTCATAGTCTGTTTTTTCCCAGTTTACTTGCTTGAATGGTATGATAGACCATCTGCTCTTTTGAACAGAAGTATGTTGAAAACTCTGGACAGCAAACCTTCTGTTTTTATGCATCAAGCCTGGGCCTAAACTTGAATTTTGGGCTGTTGTGAGTGAAATGATGTTGTGACAAGGAGTAAAGAAACTCTGAGGATGTAGTTAAAGAAGAGACTTTGTTTATTTCCTTCTTTTAAGTGGATATTGTTTGTGGATGTGAAGACTACCAGTGTCAAATCAAAACAGAGAGTTTGCTCCTCCCTGGGCTGCACAGCTGTGCAGACAGGGGCAGTCAGACAGCAAGAGAACAATTGCAGCTGGAGTCAGTTGACCAGAATCGCTGTCTGATGACAACATGGTGTCCTACTCCCCATAGTTAAGCACCTGAGACTGTCTGGCACTACTGGACACATCCGCTGTTTATTTTTGGTGCTGTCACCATGAAGACTACTTCTAAAGTTTCCAGAGCACTGCAGGCTCTTAGTAAAATGCCCTGCAATGCAGATCCTTCAATATACTGCAATGAAAATTACTGAAACACCCTCAGATGTTCTCATATGCTCTCACCCTCATTCCTGTCTAGGTTCCTGAAAGTGTGTTTGAGGAGGTCCTGTTTGACATCTTGCAAGGTGACCTCTCTTCAGCCTTCACATCTCCAGAGAACCTGCACCTTTTGCTTGTGGGCATGCAGAAATTCCCTGGTGTTCTGAAACCTAAAAAGCTTAAGAAGCTGTTTGGCTCACCTACAGTTGTAAATGAGGAAAATATTCCCAGGTAAATTCTTAAATAAGGAGCATTAAACCTAACACTTGTCCTCTTGGCTAGCAATGACAGAAACGTGGCTTTGTATTCTAATACCCGTGTTTGCCACTGCAAGTGCTGTTAAGGGTTAGGTGTTAACTGTTATGCAAGTTCCTAAATTACAGCTTTGTCATTTCTCCTGGGAGGCACAGCCTGCAGTGCTCAGGAAATGTTCTTTGACCTTCAGCAATCCTCTTCTAGGCCAGATATCCCACATTATTTTATTTCTTCTTCTAGACTTGTAGAGCTTCTGAAAAGTGCTGCCAAGTCTGAGAAGGAGGACAAGAAATTACCCAGTGTAGTGTTTGATTTGCTGCAAGTTGCACTGAAGGAAGGTGCCTTTGAACTGTTCTGGAATGAAGTTGTGGAGAACGGGCTGCTGAAGGAGAAATCAGGACCTGTGAGGTTTGTTGTTTCCTGATTACCCTTCTCTTTCTTGACCCATAATTTTTGACTGCCCCACCACTTTCTCTCTGTCTTACTCCTATGTGTGTGTGGATTTACTGCTGTGCCTCAGCCTGAGGGAGTCTTCTTTGTTCCCATCCAGTTACATGTGCTACCGGCTGCTGGGCAGTGCTCTCCCCGTGCTGTCCCTGGAGCAGCTGCAGGTGGTTCTCAAAGGGAATGTGATGCTGCACTATGGAGAACACGTGGTAGCAACTCAGGTAAGTCTTCTGAATGTGCTCAGGGCTAAAGGCCCTGTCCTGAGCAGGAGTTGTCTCTGCTCGCCTTCTGATGTCACATCATCCTGTATAAAAAGGGTTTATGTAACTTTAGGCCTCGAACTCTTAGTAAAAGCAAGGTCATTCTATGACCACCAGTTGCAGTGGACTGAGTATAACTGTAATAAAATTGAAATTGTTTAATTGTAATGTCCTGTTTTAAGGGTTTTGAAGCTGTTCAGCACTGGCCCACCTGCTTTTACTGCAGCTGCTGAGAGAGCTGTAATGATGGGGGGAGCAGAGGAGGGGCAGCCCTCAGCATATTGACAGTGTCAGATGTCATCCTTTAGCAGTCCCTTTGATTTTGTGTGTCCAGAAGCTCCTTTTTGTCTATCATTGTACTGGGTGTTGTATGAACGTTCGAAGGCAAAAACAAAAAGGGGCAGCTCGTGCTTTTATTTGGTGGTGCTTGTTTTCATAAGCACATCTGAGGTTTAAGCACAAAATTGATTTGGAATTGGATTTGGAACTTCTCTTTGTCCTTCCCTCCTGAGAAGCCACCAAACAACACATCCCTGTTACAGAGAGAGGTAGAATGAAAGGGAAATACTGATAAAACCAGGCTTTATCTCAGCTTACTGCAGCCAAATTCTTTAAAGTGCTTTACACAGGAAGTGTCCAAGGCCAGGTTGGAGGGGGCTTGGAGCCACCTGGGCTAGTGGAAGGTGTCCCTTGCCTATGGCAGTGGTTGGAACAAGAGGAGCTTTGAGGTCCCTTCCAACCCAGGCCATTCTGTGATTTGTGCTTACAGAGCCACTCAGACTGAGCGTGAAGTTGCTAACCTGCTTGTTTGGCCATGTTTTTCAGTTTCCCCAGGGATTTAAGTTTGCTGCAGAGATGGAAGGCTATATAGATAAATTCCTGAGTGACTGTGATGACCCGGAGAGGCAGCTGGCTGTGATTATGGGCTTCTCTACCCTTACCCATCGGGGGAAGCCAGTGTTGCTGAGTGCTTCCAGGGTAGTCAGACACTTGCAGGCAGTGGCCTTGCAAAAATATGTTGACTGGCTCAAAGACATGTTCCTCAGGCCAGACTTGGACTGTTGTTTAGACTTCTCGGGTAACCGGCAGAAACAGAACCAGGAAAACGCAGACAGGTGAGTATGTGGGTGATGCACTTCCCTCTCACTGCTCTGTACTTACAGTAGTTGCCTCTGAGAAATCTGGCTTGGACAGACAGCATTTGCTGCTTCCCTTGCTGTGACTTGACAACTGGCTATTGTTGATTTCCTCTGTCCCAGAAAGTTTAACCCCAGCATCTGACTTTTTTGCTGGGAAAAAACTCAATTCTGCAAATAGCAAACATAGTGAGAACCAACCAGCCTGACCAAAGCAGAATTGACTACCAAAAGAGTATTTTCTCTTCTTTTTCTAGCCCTTTCAGCTGTTTTGGCAAAAACACCCAGTGGCTTCCTCTTTCACTACAGCTTCTCAGGTCTTTGTGGAAACTGTGCCTCTCTTTTATCTGTGAATTAAACTGGCCTGAGTGCCAGTGTGTCTGTGTGTTACCTGCACACCTATAACCTCACTCTACTGACTGCTGCAGCTCTTGAAGAACTTTTTGCTCACTTGCAGTCCCTCAGTGGGGTAAATAGAGTGTTTTTTGTACAGTAAAAAGCAAACATAGGAAGATTATATCTCCTCTTATGTACCTGTTGCTCCCATACTACATAATTGTCCGTCTTTAGTGTAAAGCCTCTAAATATCTGAAAATCACCTCTTGCTGCAGTGGGTTGTGTGGGTTGTGTTTATTTTGAGTTAGTGTTCAAACTACTGATTGTGTCCACTTAACTTTTTCAAAGAACACAACACAAGATTTCTCGACTGAGGAGGTGGATCATCCACAGACTAGTTAACATCACTGAAAGTGCAATGAGGAAAAAAGAGAGCCTCGTGATGGACATTGCCAGGTGAGAATGATTTAGCGACACATGTGTTTGGGATAATTCTGGTTAGCTCAACAGCTGTGTTCCAGGTAAGCTGTCCTCATGACACTAAGCAAATTCAGTAGTGGAAATACTCCATAACATAAATAATTTTTGACAAAGTTTTGTTTTCAAAATGCCTTCTTCCACTTTGGACTAAGCTGTGTCCTAAGTAGTTGGCACTTAAAAACACATTAGACGCATTTGTTTTAAGTAAATTTTCAATTATTGCCTAAAGTGCTTGAAGATGCTATTTGTAATATCAGGTCTTATGTCTTGGAGAATATGACCCAAATCTGACTGTTGTATTTTGTGGCCTCAAGTGCTGGCACTTCACTTTTGTAAAGTCCCAAGTATTTTTCTCTCTTCTCTCCCCTGTGTACCTTGAGGGAAGGATCTTCTAGTGCATAATGGCTCTTTTCATTGCTTGGACTCCTTTGAATAAGAAGGTAGTGAATATGGTGGTGGCCCTGTTTGATTTGCACACAGGGGCTGGTTTTGCCTTGTTATGACCAAGCTGGGTCTTCATTTTGTTCCTCTTTCTGTCCATTCCAGGTTTTGCTTCTTCCATGCTTTCTTTGTTGCTAAGAAAAATACTTCCCAGATAGGTGAGGCGAGTGTCCTTCCATCAGAGCCCCTAAATGAACAGGATCACGCAGAGACAGAAAACTACTTCTTTGGGTAAGGATTTGTTTGCGTACTCTAAGCTTGGAAATTTCTCTCTTTCCCTGAGGATAAGATCAGGCTGTGAATGGCAGGGCAAAACCTGAAGCGTTTCTCTGACTCCAGCACCAGGGAATGGCTTTTTTTAAGGAGGTCCTGGGTGTGTGTTCCAAAGATCCATGTTTTGTTCATGGCAAATCTGCTCTGTATTTGTGTGGTGATGAGGTGAGCGTGGAGTTGAGCTCAGACTGCTTTTTCCTGCAAGATTTCCATTGCCTTGGTTGCAAACTGGAAGGGGAGGGACCCCAGAGAGGTGGTGGGATTATACTGGTGAGTGTTGGCTTTCTGTCTGTTCTGTTCTGCTCCACAGCCCTCCCTATTCTGAGGGAGATGGAGTTGGTGATAATAGATGTTTTTAGGTGATTGCCAAACCTCAGTAGAGGGAAGGCAGAGGACATGGTGAGACACAGAATGGGAAATAGCTGGGAATAATAGTCAGTGGTTTTGGGACCACCAGGACAATGAGCTTTACACTGCTGATTTTGGATACAAGCGTGGGTTGAAACTTGGGTCCTGTGAATCTGGGCTGCAGTAAGTGACCAGAGCTCTCGGTTGAAGGTGCTCTACTGATAGGCATTATTTTAGAAAATGGGAGAAGGCCACGTGGTTCCTCTGACAATAACATGTTGGCTGTTTTCCTTTGCAGGTTACTTCAGACTTTAAATACCCTGCCTGTTTTGGGGGATACAGCAAAGGCTGCAGCCTTGAGGGAGAAGCATGTCCATGGTGTGACTGCAGATGGGAAACTGTGGATCTTTCTCCTGGCTGAGTATGCCAACAAGCTGCTCTCCAGTGAGCACATCAAAGCTGTGAAACCTTTTAGCAAGGAACAGAGGGATATCTGGGAGAGGTGAGAGGCTTGGGAGGCGGCTGAGTGTGGGTTTGGTGAGGTTCAGGTATGTTTCTCCCTCTGGTTTGTAGCCTTCTGGAAAAGCCTTAGTCTTGGTCTCTGGGCCAGTAAAAGAGAAGTTGTTTTCTCTTGTCTTCTGCTGTTTTGGCTGCTGCAGCAGAGCCATTTCACAGGCAGTGGCAGTTCTTTTTCTTCCCTTTGAGTATCCTGAAACTGTGTCTGGCTTCCAGAAAGCCTTTCTGTTTCTCATCCCCACATTCCTTTCTTCCTGTTCCTTCTGTATGTTAACTATGTGATAATCATGCCCTTTTCTGTTTTTGCATGTAGTCCCTCTCCAAACATGATTGTAACTCTGCTCATCTTCTCTCCTCCAAATACCTATACAAACTTCTCAGTGACCCTTTTTCTGAGTTTGATTTTCCATAAAGGTCCAGGCCTTGGCTGTGGTATTAGGAGTTGAGCCTATGCTTGAGTGCAGTTTTTTATAAGCCACACTTAGTAAGACACTGTTGTTGGGTTAAGATTGTGTACTATAAGTATGTCCAATTTCAATAATTTAAAAAGTACAAAAAACTGGTATTACAGTTTTCAGTCTGATCATAAGAGAAAATTTGCTGTTGTAATTGTGAAAAACTCAAGAGCTTTCTTTCTTCAGAACACTTCAGTCTGTGAAGAATCTGCAGAAGAAGGAAAATAAATCAGACACTGCCAAAGTTGGTGCTTTCCAGCAGCTTCTGCTTTCAATGGCCATTCATCTTTTCAAGGTAAGACCTCTGAAGAGTATTTCTGTGGTGTGAAATGGGCTGATAGCTGGGCCTTCTGAACACTTGAGTTGGAGGGTTTCTCTGTGTTCTTTCACAGCCTCTGGCTTCTGAAAACAATCAACTGGCAGCTAAATAAACTGTGGTTCTTACACTGACTGTAGACAGTAGGGGCTAATGCTTGGTCTGAGCACTAATTTTGCCCTTAATTTATGGAGTGGAACGATTTTCATTTCATGTTTTCTTCTGTAAAAGGGGTGTAGTAGCTGGTTGTAATATCTCTACTTATTTACAGTGATCCTTAGATTTGGAGTAAATGCCCTCTGTTGCTGATGATAGTGGGCAGTTCTGAGGGTGTTTATTGTGTGCTTGTGATCAAACAGGATCAGTCTGAAACAGTGGATGTTCTGAATGACCTCCTGAACTGCACAGAGAGGGCGTTCAGTAAAGAAGCCAAAAAGAAAAAGACTGGTGAGTCTTTCCTACAGGAAGGGAGTGGGATTGTTAGCGGTGTGTCAAAAGACAGAAGATGGCAGTTTTGCATTAGCGGTTCTGGTTACACTGGTTCTGGCTTGATGCTCATATCCCCAGGGGAATCCTCTCTCCTTCATTCTGTTTCCTTGCATTTTTAAATCTTTTATTCCAGGTCTTTGTCTGCACTCTCAATGTCTTGTGCTCCTGTGTGCCTCAGAAAGGGTAGCTGAGCTCCACAGCTGGCCCTTGTTCAGATGAGCAGTGTCCAAGGGAGGTCACTCTTTTTGGTGTGACCCCTGTGGAGATACAACCTATTTGCTCATTGAGGCTCGTCCTTGTTTAGGGCCTGCAGAGCCCCTGGGCTGGGACTTGACCAGGAAAGGACTTGGCTTGGTCTTTTGACTTCCTCTCTAACTGTGGTCTTGTTCTCCTGAAATCTGTGTAAATCAATTTGAGAGTACTGTAGAAATAAAAGCTGTAATTTCATGGTGGCTTGGTTGTTTGTAGATCAGGATTCTCAAAATTCTGGACTAATGGACAAGTTTCAAATACCATCCCTTTTTGGGGGCTACTGTGACTCCTGATTTCATTAGAAACACTATATATTTTGCTGACTAGCTGCTGGTTGCTTTAATCTGACCAAATAGGCGTTGCATGACTTGCAGAACTGCTCATCTAAGTAATGGTTTCATGAATAGTAGGTTTTGGTGCTTTCCAGTTGCCAAAAGACCATTTCAAGCATGTTTCTCCCTCTTGTTTGTAGTCTTCAGGTCTGTGTTGCTGAGTGGGTACTTCTAAGCATCAGCTAAGAAGGACCATCTTTATTCCTTGGTGAATTTTTCTGTAGCTCCTTACAGATGTGCAGTGCCCCTGCCTGTCATTGTTTGTTTGTTCCTGTGCAGACAACTCGGAGCCAGGATGGGTTGAGGTGATGGTGGAAATCCTTCTCTCCCTCCTTGCCCAACCCAGCCTACTCTTACGGCGGATTTCCAAGAGCGTGTTTGTGTGGATTTGCCCAAATCTGACCAAGAGGGGCTTGCAGCTGATCCTGGATGTAAGTGAGGCACTTGGAGGGCATTGTATTCTCTGCCTGTCTTGTCCCTAACAGATGTACAAGCATGTCTCTGCTTTGGGGTTAAATTAAAGTCTAGTTGATTTAGAAAATGTCTGACAATGTGTGTTACTGAATTTGAAATGTATCTTGGAGTTTTTGGGGCTTTTTTTATGGGAACCTGAGATCTGTGCACTTCGGTAGTTCTAGACTGAAGAGATTTCTGGGTCAGTTTATGTAACTAGAGATTTTATATGTGAATATAAATGGTAACAACCTTTTTGTAGAAAGGTTAATCATAGAGGTGATGAAAGTAAGTGACACAAGAAATCTGAATTGGTCGTATCACTGAGTATGGTGGGGTCTTCTGGGAGGGAATACCTGGGTTGCAAAGATGGCAGGTACTTTGTGATTAACCTAATAATTCATTTGTAACAAACCAAGATGTGTGATGTCACCAACCTTATCAGTTTTTTCCATTTTTGTTACTTACAGAAAGAGTTTGGCATATTATCTTTTTTTACAGGTTTTTGACCCAAACCAAGAGGAAAATGAAGAAAGTGCTGTCGTTGTGATGGAAGAATCAAACAAAAAGACCAAATCTGCAAAGGACACGGTAATTTTTGTACCATTTCCAGTGACAAATACTCTTCAGATCTTCACTGTTTAAAAATCAGGTTTCTCCTGATCTGTGATAACAGAGTTAGTTGCATTTCTCTATCTTGAAGAAAAAAGCTGTTGCTCTATTGAGATTTGTTTTAAAGGTGCAGCACACAGATGGCTCATTGGAAGTGCATGTTCGAGTCTCTTGGGCTGCTGTTGTAGGTGTGGCTGGTTGAGCAGATGGCTTTCTGAGAAAAATGGACTTTATGCTGCAATCAGCACAGGCCTCTCCTTTTTGCAGCCACAGACCAAATCGTGGCTCTGATGCACAGCCAGATGAAGTTCAGATCTCACATTGTAAGAACTACAGAGATTCCAATCAAAAAGCATTACAGGCATTAGCAGAGAGGAGAGAGTCAAATGGGGGCTGTTACCTCGGCTGTTCCTTGGAACCTTCTCTGTCACACTTATTTAATATGCCAGAGAAGTCTATATTATGTTCTGCTTTTAGCTCTTCTGAAGACCTGTTATCTCAATATCTGAGCTATCTTACTTGGATCTAAGGGCTGGAAGCAAGGGAGGGGGTAGGGGAGGCTTGAGGTTTTACTCCTGAACAGTGACACATGAGAATGGAGTAGGGCTTGAAGAATGGTGGGGTCAGGAAATGAACTTCTCTTCCTCAGGACGAGGAAGGAAGCGAGGACTCCTCAGACGAAGATGACACTGACAGTGGGGATGAGGAGATGAGTGAAGAAGTTGATGATGATTTTCGCAGTCAGCTGATGAATGTTCTCCAAGCAGGGAAGGCATCGGTATGTTTTCACTGCCCACCTTCATACAGGTACCAGGAGGTTTGGGGTGGTGAAAGATGATGTCATAACCCACATTCTGTGTGAACTCATGCAGTGACAGCCCTGGCAGCCAGCACTGTATGGCACTTGAAGCAGGAGGTCAGGACCTTAAGTGAGCTGTGGGAATAAGTTACTTGTTCCTTTATTTATTGTTAGTATGTCTTGAGCAGTTTAGCTTATCCACTCCGGCCTGACGTGGCCCATGCTCCTACTTGTAATAAATGAGATTGATGTGAGCTAAAGCACTCAGATACTGTACAGGGTGACTGCATTGGCTGGCCTGCTGCAGAAGTGATCCCTGAAGGCCACTCTGGAGATTTCTTGTAGCAGAAGTCTACCAACCAATAGAGTTTGGTTTAATGATTCTGATAAAGGCTGCAGACATACCAAGATATGAACCTCTTTACTGAAGGAGCAGCAGCACAGAGAGACTCAGGGTCAAAACCTCAGCCTCTTCCCTCTCCTGGTCCTCTGGCTCTAAGTGTTAGAACTGTGCAGCCAGGGTTACCTGACCAGAAATAACGTGAGATTTCTCATGATCCTCAGCATCTCTGTTCCCTCCTCAGAGGGAGTGTTATTTTTCTGGGTCTAGAGGCAGCTACATCCCTACTGTGAGTCTGGTCTTGGCTCTGGTTCTCTCCCTGCTGCCTTTTTGAAGTACTTGAGTTGACATGTTGTTTTTGTATCCTAAAAACCAAAGGGAGGAGATGGCAGTGATGAAGAGCTGGATGATGAGGCTATGATGGCTCTTGACAAGAACATCTCAGCCCTTTTTGCGGAGCAGCAGAAACGGATCCAGGCGAAGAAGGATGAGAAAGACAGGATGAGGAAAGAGAAGATCCTACGGAGGGATTTCAAGGCTAAGGTGGGAGAGAAGTGTTTGGTGTGAACACTTTTGGCTTAGTAGCCCCTTAGCTGAAGCCTAAGCATGCCATGAGCTACATGACACCATGTATATCAGGAGCTCCTGGAGGCTGAGACTGATTTGTTCTGAGTTTGTACAGTACCTGGCACAGCACTATTGTGATCAGTGACTGAGGCTTCACAGGCCTGCTTCAAAAAAAAAGTACTGTTCTTTCAGAGAGTACAGCATGGTTTCCATTTGCTGATCTGAAATGTTTTAATTTATTACATCCTTCCCACACCTACCCAAGGGTGTCAGTCAGTTTTTGTAAACTGGACAAGCTTGATGATCCTTAGTGGCATGCATACAATGCCTCAGGTAATTTTACAACATAAGCTTTTTTTTGGCTTGTTAAGCTGGTAAAATCGGGGGGATTGTGATGAAGCCCCTGGTTGGTTGTGACTGTAATGCTGAGTTCAGGCCACCTGGTGTCAGCATGGACCTGGGCATTCAGGAAGAGCTGCAGCTGCTCCCACACAGAAGTGTTTGGAATCAGGTTAACCAAGGTAAAGACTGAAGAGTGGAGTGAGCCAGTGGCTTTACTGCATTGCTGTTCTGATGCTGTTCTGTAAAAGGGTTGATTCTATGCAGTGCACTCTCTGGGAGTCAAGGGGAACTTGCAGTGGGAAGAGCTGTGAGCTGGTGCTAACAGAGACCTGTGCCAGGTTATAGTGACTGCAGGTCTGGCTAGGTGACAGTGATTCTCACAACTGCCCTCTCTGAAGGGTATCACTGCAAAAAATAGAGCTGAAATCAGCAGACAACCTTTAATCTTTACTAACAGGACAAGTGATGGCAGGAGGTATACAGATCCCAGCTGTAAATTGTTTTCTTCAGCCCACTCCAGTTTGAAGCAGCTGTTCTGGGTGGATCCATCTTGTTTCCCTGTCTGCATTAGTTCTCATGTCAGTACTGTGTTTGCAGGTGCTGGATCTTATTGATGTGTTCCTGATGAAGCAAGCAGAGAACCCCTTGGTGTTTGATATCATTGAGCCCCTGCTTCAATTGATTGAACAATGCATGAGCTCAGACTCTGACAAGCAGGAGGTCGACTTCCTCCGGAAAACAGCCAGTATCTTCAAGTAAGTGTCCTTAGCCTTCCAGATAATACACAATGGCTTTTGATAAACAGCACTGGTGTTGGTTGAACCCCAGGAGCTGGTCTTTCTAAGATTGGAGGCAGTTACTGTGCTTATACATTGTGTAGGATTAGTTTATCAGCACCACACATACACACAGTGCTTAGTCATAACCTGCAGGGAGGGAATTAGGATCTGGGGTTTCCAGTCTAAGGGACTTCAAGTGTCAAATCTCTTTGCAGGTGGAAGCCTCAAGAACAAAAATTGGTATTGCAGGCACGATCCCATGTCACTGAATATCTCTGCAGGTCTCTGACCTCTGAGTCAGACCATGCATGAACTCCCAGGGCTTACAGAGTGACTGGAACAAAACTCCCCCCAAGTTACTATTGAGACAGACAGAGTGGAAATTCTCTATTCACAGCCAGAAGTGAGGGATGATACCAGCAAGGCAGACATAATGCCTGATGTGTGTGTCATGAGTTGTCTTCTGTGCACCACTCCTTGACATCCTCAGTGCTGCTCTAAAGCATTGTCAGTCATTCTCTCTCCCCCAGTTGAGTAGCAGTTGTGAAGCAACAAAGTTTGAGGCAGCCAGACCCCTTTGTGGGAGCTCTGAAAGAAAGTTGGCTGCGATGCCTAAACAGGAGCTCAAAGGTGAAGAGCAGGGTGTCCTCACTCTTCTGACCACATCAATGTGCTGCCCACAGCTGACTCGTGGTTATGTGTTGTGGGTTTGTTCTCACCCACTCTGGTAAGGTGTGAGGGTTCCTGTTGGTGTGTGTGCAGAGCTGTGTGTAGGTAATGGCTCGGGGTTTGTTTGGCTGCCCTGCAGGAACTCGCTGTGCCGCAACAAGCAGTACTGCAGGACGGTGCAGGCCCTGCAGGAGGACGTGCATGCCTTGGTGCAGAGGCTGGTGAAGAAAGCCTGCAAGCACACAGACTCTGCAGTGGCTCTCTACTACTTCAGGTGAGTGTCCATGAGGAGCATCTCTGGGCTGGGCTGTGAGCAGGTGTGATGTTGCATGTTTAAATGATGTCTGAGAAGCAAGAGGATGGTGCCAGCATCTGTGTCTTACATGAGGACTAGTCAGTCTAAGACATTTTCAAATAGATATCTGTTTTTTGGTGATCATCATCCATGGGCTCTGTGATACAAAAAAGGTATGAAACAGCTTTGCTGATGAGGGTGGGAATCACTTCCTCGAGGCTTCCTTGGGGAGTAATGCAGTGTGTGATTCAGTGGTGGATGAGTGTCATTTCTAGTCAATCTGTGATGATGATTCTGTGAAGACAGTGTTTACTGTCTCCATGATAGCACAATGAGGACATTAATGATTATGAATTCTGACTCTGTATACCAGTGTTCTCTCCTTTGCTGCTGAATGCAGGTGAATTAGGATAAGCCAGATGGGTATTTGTGAGGAAACATGATCAATCTTGCTGTTCGTGGTGTGAGTGGGAGTGCCATTTACCAGCAGGCCCTCTTGTGGCATGCAGGCTGTTTCAGAAGGACTATCATACTTAGTGTGGGATGTCTCAAGTCAGTGGGTACCATGCTGCATGGTCAGCCCAGTATCACGGGGCAGTGTTGGCTCTAAGCACACCTGCCTGGTATTTCTGGCAGCCCAGGGCTGGCTGTGTGTGCTGCATGGCTTCCTGACAGCTTCCCAGCAGTGGCAGTCCTGAGTGGAGCTGTGCCCAGTTCATACAGTTTCCAAAAGCAGCAGTGTCTGCCTGGTCTCCCAGTTGATGTGTCCCAGTTCTCCAGCACACAGCTGCCTGGGCTGAGAGGCTGCACTGCAGCACTGGCTGAGACCTGCAGGCTGCAGAATTCTGGGTGAATGCAGAAGTCCTCAAGTGCCAGTCAAAAGCACAAGCTTGAGGAAACCAGACTGATACTGAGGATGGTTAATTAAACATGCAGCCTCCTAAGATTCATTTGTCTGTAGGTCTGGCAACAGTGGGTTAGACTTGAGGGAGAGAGCCCTCTCAGACTCTGAAACTCTTTGCTACAGAATAAGCTGCCTGTACCACTTGGCCTCTGCCCTCAGCTGGCTTTGCAGTGACACTGTGGTAACTGATACGGTCTCCCCTTTTCTTTTTTAGTGCCTCCTTATATCTGCTCAAAGTGTTGAAAGGAAACACATCATCAGCTGTTCCTCCCCCTCAGCCAGAGAAACAGAATGACAGCAGAGCGAAGCAGGCGTGTCAGGTAGGACCACGAGCCTGCTCCTGAGGATCTGTTTTTTGCTAGTGAAGTTGCATTACCTGATTTTGCTGAGTGGGCCTTGTTTGTTCAGTGTCACTGGGCCTGCTGCCTGCAAATACCTGTCTACAGGATTTCCATAAAGCTGATGAGTTCCCTGTCCCCTTCTGGCCCTCACCCTCCTGCCTTTCAGTGCCTACTTGCCCATAGCCACAGGGCTGCTGTTGCACAGTGGATCCAGGTTAATGGCTGAAGAAGCCTCATGTGTATTTGTGCTGCTCTCCTCCCTGATTTGCTATTTCTTCCATTAACCTCTTGGCACTCACTCTGAGTTCTTTTCTGGAGGGTGCTGAGGAACATGGAGATACAGGACAGGGGTGGGTGAGAGTGAACTCCTGACTCCCTGAGGACTGGGCTGAGTTACCTCAGGGGGAAGGGTGTGTGGAACAGCCCTGATTTCAGGGGTAGTTGTTTGCAGGGTGACTTCATCTGGTTGTGCTAGGAGTGTCCATTACTCAGGGAGTCTCAGTGTTTGGTCTGCTTTTACCTACTGTCTCTGCTGCATTTCATAGGTCTCAGAGCATGGTCTCAGACCCTTTATATTGGGCAGTCACCTCCACTAGAAACTCAGCAAGTAGTGTTTCACCAGCTGACCTGATACTTGCCTCTGAACCTCTCAAATTGAGTGCAGGAATTAATGCCTTAATCCTGTTGACATCTTGGGGGGGAGAAAAATAAACAAGGCTACCTCATATCAAGGGGGGGCCTGGAAATGACACACACTGAGGTATTATTGGAAGCTGAAAAGGCAGCCACTGTTTCTAGGGCTTAGTGAGAGGCTGAGTGTTAATCCAAGCAGCTCTTGTGCTCTGCTGGGCCTTTCTGGAAACAAAGTGGGAGATCTGCAGGGAATGTAAACAATGGACTTGATGTTGAGGCTGGAGTGGGACATGCTTCAGAGCATTCTTGTGCAGCTTCCCAGGGAAGGCTCTTCTTCCTCTGGGAACAGAGCTGTGGCCCTGCCCAGGCAGGAACAGAACCAGCTGACCTGAGCTGCTGGTTTGAGAGAAGTGACAGTTAAGTTACCTGATGCTGCTGGTGCTGACACTGTGTTGAGGCCAGGAAGGTTATACAGTGAGGAACCAGAGACAAAGGTGTAGTGTGTTTCCAGTGAGTTCTGCTTTCTGAGTGTCACCTGGAGCTTTTCGATAATCAGATATGGTGCACTGGCCAAATTCATGAAAAACTATAGAAATGTTTTTCCTGTAAACATATGCATGGGATGATAAATCAGTTTTTCCCCCTGCAGATGTGCATGTCACACAAGTGATAAATAGAGACACTCAAGTAGGGAACTGGGGTCACATGTTTCAAGATCCATCTGCCCTGTTCCAATTTAGCCTGTGTTTGGCTGCAGTAGGGCTGGGAGTTTGACCTGAGAATGGGACACCACATTAACATGGCTTTGTCTTGCCCTGAAGCCATGGAAAAATTCCTTGGGTTCACGTAAGGCCTATCCACTATTGTGAAGATCACAGGCTTGGGAAGATCTTCCTTTCCAAAGGTCTGTGCTACCATGGCAATATAAGAACAGCCAAGAGTGCTGGGATGTGATGCTCCACATTTGGCTCTTTATTCACCCTGTGTTTGTTTAGATCCGTATGGCCTGTGCAGGTCTTGGCTGTTTGCTGTGTCTGGGATCCCTGTTCCCCACCAGAGGGGGATATTGGAGCATGGACAGAGTTCTGGGGTTGCTGGATCTCTGATCACAGCTGGGGTTTCTCTGCTGAGTATCTAGGAGTCCTGGACATAGTTGCTGGCTGTATGTAGATATAGATACCTACACACTAACATCTACAGATTCAAATAGCTCTACAGCTGAGAACACCATGTACACAGCCCAGCTGCTGCAGGATGGTCTTGGAGTGCTCTCTGAGCCTCATGTGTTAGACATGCCCACCACAAACATAAAGCATGTTTGAGGCCGACTTGGTTCTTTTCTCATGGTTCTGTGTCATGTCTCATAGGCCTCTATCATAGAAACTACTCAAAAATATTTAGTTGTTGGAAAAAAATCTCTGTGCACTGATAAAAATTAATGTCTTCATTGCTAGTGATTCATCCTTGTGTTTCACTGGCAGTGTTTTTGTTGTGGTTTTCACCCCCAGCTGTTGAACCCAGGCTGTTTGGATGTGAAGAGGGTGGCTGTTACCTACCGACAGGCACTGACCCAGTTCTTCAGCAAGCGGAACAGTCCCCTCACATGCTCCATGTTCCATGACCTCTTCAAGCGCTTCCCAGTAAGTCTGGCTGACTGTGTGCTCGCTGTCTTCTACTGCCTGTGACTGTAACTCTGGGGGAAGTAGGGAGAGGAGCTTCTCTGCTTTATTGTGGGCTTTTAAACTGCTTTGAGACTTCCACGGATCTTCACCCCTCAGACTCTTAATACTGTGTGTTTTAACAGCAGCACTGCAGAAGGCCAGGATCTCATTTATGGTTTGGACTGGGATTCTGTGTCGAGAATGCAGGTGAACACAAAGCTGCTCTTTAAAGCATAGCATTAGAAGCTCTAATTTTTTACCAGTATTCAAGACAACGTGAATGAATAGGGTTTGCAGAAAGGCAAAACAGGCCAGCTTGTTCAAACAGCCAATGTATGTAGCTCCTGTCCCGCTCTGCTCTGACTGCATGCTCAGTTTCTCAGTTTTCTTTCAAGAAGGCTGAGGAGTGTAGAGACTAAGTGGAATCTAATCTGCAGGCCTGATGTTCAGACAGTGTCTGAAATGTTTGAGGTATTTCCTGCAAACTTGACCTGTGCCTGAGGCTGGTCTCCACTATAAGGACAGCCAGTTTTTAAGAAACAGGCCTTGGGCCCGAATGTCATACAGTTAGTTCTTCAGGGATTTTTAGGTCAGAGCGAGCTAGAGGCAGTTGCCAGAAGCCCTTTCTCAAAACCTTTTAGAATTGATGTCTGACATGAGGGTGGGAGGGAGACGGAGGCTTGGGTAACTGGGGGAAGATGCTTTCAGACTCTGAGGTGGTCCATCCAGTGGAGAGTTCTGCTTACCAGGTTTCTTAGGACACCCTAAGAAGCCCACAGTGCCACCCATGTAAGTTTGTGAATTTGTGGAAGAGCAGGGTTGGGTGCTGCCCACATGGACAGCAAGCCTAAGATCCCACGAGCAGGTCTAGAGCCTGTGGATTCCATGTGACTGTTCCTTGCAGAAATGTCTTTTAAAATCACCACATCCACACATCTTTTAAATACCTCCAGGGATGGTGACTCAACCACTTCCCTGGGGAGTGTGTTCCAATGCCTGACAACCCTTCCAGTGAAGGAATTTTCCCTAATATCCAACCTAAACCTCCCTGGCACAGCTGATTCCTCTCATCCTGTCCCTTGTTCCCTGGGAGCAGAGCCTGACCCCCACCTGGCG
>JAWWEE010000048.1:8056606-8070468 GCA_035221455.1 Xenops minutus | reverse complement strand
TAGAGTGAGAAGGTACCCCCTCCCCCCCTCCCCCCGAGCCTCCTTTTCTCCAGGCTGAGCCCCCCAGCTCCCTCAGCTGCTCCTCATCAGATTTGTGCTCCAGCCCCTTCCCCAGCTCTATTGCCCTTCTCTGGACTCACTCCAGCACTTTCTTGTCATGAGAGGCTCAAAACTGATCCCAGGATTTGAGGTGTGGCCTCAGCAGTGAGTAGAGGAGGATGGTCACTGCCCTTGTCCTATCATAAAGGAACAACTTTAGGATAGATAATCTGTCTCCAGGAAGGCTTTTCTCCTGCTATAGCTGTTTCTGGCCACTTTAGCAGGCGGTTTAGATCTTTCCTGGGTGCTGACGTTCTCCAGTCTAACTTGGCATGTTCTCCTTTGCCTGGGACTGTGTGCAAAGTGAACTGACACTGCATAAAGTGTCAGGCAGATGCAGACTCTAGTCCTCACCAGGCAGAACACAGGAGGTGAAATACTCACCTGATTTTTCCAGATGAACAGTTTTGCTGCTGATTTTTGATGTGATCAAGATTTCACTCAGGGTTTGTGTGAGAAAGCTGTTAATTTTCAAATAGGCAGTTGCTGGGTTTTGGGCATTTCTCTTTTTTGTGGCATTTTCTTCTTACTCAAGAAGCTGTGTAAAATACAGACTGTTTTGCTTGAAAAACAAACCTGTCTGTCAGCAAGCCATTAATAAGAGACTGTGTCTTTGTTACAGATCATGTGTAAGCCACTGGTGGATACTCTTGTCGAGTTTATCACAGCAGCAGCCAGGCAACATCAGCAGGTAAGAATGAAAGTAAACAAACAGAGCTGTATTAAACAGTCAACCAGAGAAGTCACTTCATCATGGCAGCTCAGTTATATGTCCCTAGGGCTGCCCAATTTTGGAAGTGGCTTCCGGGGCAGGGAGAATTTTTGCAAATACTGCCTTGCTGCTTCAGGTGTGTGACTGAAGTTGTGCAAGTGCCTTATATATTCCCAGTCATGGGGGTCCTTTGGTAGTATCTCCTGTAAAAACTGCCTGAAGCTTTCAGGGTTGAAGCCTGATTATGGTAGGGTCGCTTCTTCCTTGATTACTTCCTTCTTGGGAAGATGTTCCTCTGTGTTAATGGAGCATGTTGTAATCCCTGCCTCCCCATCCTACCCCGAGGTCAGGTTCTGGAGCCTCTTCTGTGCCTTGCCAGCTGTTCTGCATTTTCCAGGCCATGTGCTGCTGTGTTTAGTTTAAAACCACCTGTATCACAGACACGATTTTTGATGGTTGGTTGCATGTGCCTGACTAGCACAAAATTAGTGGAGCCTTATCAATAAAACATTGCAGGGTGAGTGCACAGCTCAGTGTTGCCAGAGAAGGGAATGAGGCCTGTCTGGATTTTCACTGCACTGGGGGGGCCTTCCACACAGTTAATAACCAAAACCCCTTTAGGCCAGTAGCACTGTCTCAAACTTTCCCACCCCCCAGCTGTACCCTGTGTCTGTTGCCTGCAGAAGTGCATCCTGGATTGATCTTTTTGTTTCATAAATAGCTGTTTTATTGTTTCTCATCATTGGAGGGAGTGTGAAGGGGTAGGTATGTGTTTACAGTAAGGCTGCTTTATGTTGCCAGTGTAAATTGCATTTCAGGCTGTTTTACCCAACAGGAATGGCTTTGATGTAAAAAAAGAAAAAAGGATTAAGCTATTAATGATTTCAGTGGATAAAAATAAGGATGTGTTACACAAATAACAAACAAATTAATTGTAAGGCACATACTTGATCCCATCCTCAAGAGACCAGGACAGCATCCCAAGCAGACAGCTTCGTTATGTGGGTATCTTTGCTTCCCCCCAGGGAACAGCATTGTCCTACCAAGGCTTCCACAGTTATCTCTGCAGCTTTGTTTGCAGCCCTGTTTATCTGTGGGTGGGGGGAGCAGGGGAGGACGTGTGGTGTGTGTGGGAGCAGAGTACAGAACATGGATATACTGCTGTTTAAACAAAGGCAGTGTGGAGGGTGAGCTCTGCCCAGCCTGTGGAGCCTGGAGTTGCAGCTTTACGTTTTTCACACACTGCTTCCTTTTCAGGAATTCTGGCTTCCCATCATCAAATGTCTAGTTTGACAGGTCTTTAGTTAAATGATTCTCAGTGCAAATGTGCTTTGGTGGCATCCCAAGGGTAGGGTAGGAGTCAAGCTATAGGTGGTTGTATGTGGCAAAGTGAGTAAATGTGGGTAAAGCAGGGGAATAACTTCTCCTTGGCACTCTCTGAGGGAATGAGGTGGAGAGACTCACCTGCTAAAAAGGCTGTCCTAACTCAAGAGTCCTGAAGACACCAAAAGTCTCATGACACCCTGAATTTAGTGAATTTAGCCAGCACTGATGGTTGAGGGGCAAGTAGGGCAGTCTCCCATTTTCAGCCCTGAATATTGGCTTCTAGTCATTAAACTAGCTTACTCCCAGCAACAGGAGCTTTAATTTCCCTTCTAACAGGCCTGTTATTAGTGCTGGTCGTTCTGGCTATGCCTGGTGCATCTGTATGGACAGCTAATCCCACTGTGACTCTGACTTGGCTCTGCAGATCTCTTTGGCAGGTCCCTCAGGGCCGTGCCGGGTGGGGAGAGCTGTGCTCTGCACGGGGAGGTGCAGGCTCAGCTCTGGGCAGGTGTCTCCTCCTGTTGGCCTGGCTGTGAACCCTGGGGCTCTGGCCCAGCAGGGCTGCTGGCCACTGGCCCAGCCAGCCTGGGGGAGAAGGAGATGCACCTTTCCCCCCCCCTTTTGCTGTGTTCAAGTTAACTTTAATCAATTCACTGATTGTGTTCAGGGCACAGGGATGGTCAGTTCAGGGCAGGAGTGGCTGAGTAAAAGCTGTGATTTATTTCATCAGAGGCTGTGCTCATTAACATGAAATTATGGCTTCTGTGAAGTCAGTACAAGAGTATTGGAAAGCAGAAATCGTCTGTGGACTCTTGGCTGTAGCTATTGCCTTTGGCAGCTGGGTCTTGCACTGCTGCAGCCTTTCTGTGCATCCTGTCTCTCTCAGTTGCTCACCTCTAAAACCTGGAGAACATCAAACCCTCAGCAGCAGTGTTGTGTCTGTAAAGACAGAGGTGTTTATAGCTGGTGGGTGGGTGGTACACGTTTTTCTGGGAGGTGCAATTCTTTGGCCTTGGGTGATTGCTGTAGAGAAGGTTATTCTGGAGATATCCAAAGGGTGCATCTTGAGGCAGAACTTAGCAGGAGAAAGGAAGCTTTGGCACAAAAACTTTGGATAGTGTGACTGAAATTGTCAGCTCTTTTCCTCTGACACTGTTCCTCCATGCCTAAAGCAGCAGGGAGGTTGTTCAGCTCCATGTTGAAGTAATTTGTGAGATAAAACAAACAGCACTTTGGGAGGTGAGATCTCTTAAGGCAGTTTTAAGCGTGGCTCACAGTGGTTGGGTTGGTAGGTTTCCTTAGCACTAAACTCAACCTGTATAACAAGTTTTAAACTGGAAGGGTGAATTTGCAATGGTCTTACTGAGACTGAAGCTTGTGCAGGTGGCCAAGTTCAGCTCCTCTAATGTTACTCCTGGAGCTCAGATGCCTGCAGGAGACAGTAATACAGCAGTTTCCCTGGAAAAGGAAAGAGATGGAGAGATTGGTGTCATTTGTGAGTGGGGGAGCAAAGGCAAGGAATTTTTGACCAGGGAAGGGAGGTTGTCCCCCACTCTGAATTCATTTTAGTACCTGTTTAAACCTATGCATCAAAATGAGGATCTGTGTGACAGTGGACCTGCAAAACCACTTTGTTTCAGACAATTCATGCATCTGAGCTGGACTTCTCACCTCTTGTGAGACCACACTGACTGCAGGACTCTGTGATTCACATTCTGCCACTTCACATGCACTGTGACCGTGGCAGCTCTGAATGCTCAGTGTTAACCTGTTGGCTGGCCTGGTTTCAAACTCTGCATTTCTTGGTGTGGAGCTCAAGTCCCAAACATGCTTGTGTGCAAGTTAAAGTGCTTCAGGGTTTGAAAAATGCTTGCCTCATACCTCTACAGTTGTCTGTTGTAGAAAGAAGTGACTAGAAACCATTTGAAATCACTTGATTGTTAGCAGCTGCTGTGAAGCTTTTCAAGAGGACCTTTAGTGTAGGAGAAGTGCTACAAGTTAAAGTAAAAATAAGAAAAAAGGTGATAAAGAATGACATTTTTTGTGCAATCTAATCCATCTTGTTGAATGCAGTTCTGTGGATTGGGGTCCTGAAAGTCTGACCTCGTTCTTGCTGTAATGGGCAGCAGGAATGTCTGCAGTGGAAGGAGAATGGGGCCAGTGCACACATCTCAGATCTGAGAGCTTCTCTTACCAGCAAGGTGCTCACACCTGAGCATAGCTGGCATTTCTAGAGTGCAGTACCCACACACATTCCTGCACACACAGAGGTGCCCGGAGTGGCTCAGGTATAAATGACAACTGGGGATAAGAGCCCTCAGAGATAAGACTGGTGTGGGAAAATCAGAAGTCATCACAAATGGTTGTGTTTTCCCTTTGAGTTGTCCTGGTGCTAATGAGTTGTGGTAAGTATCTGGCACAGATGATCCCACTGGCAGTGCAAGGCCTTGCAATCAGCCAGCAGAAGATGGTGCTAACAGGTGGGGGAGGCTTGTGCTCTTTGGTTGACAAAGGGTGTTGCTGTCAGCCTCAAGTCTTCCACAAGCACTTAAATGCATTCTCTCAAATTCTGTTGGGGAAAAAAAAGCCTGTGAGCTTGTCCTCACTTCCTCCTTTCTTAATTTAATTCATTCTTACTACTGCAATTGTTTTCCAGGAGTCCTTGACCTTCAGATTGCTTCCTTGTGCCTTGTTTCAGTGGGTGCAGTGTTGCTTTTTCAATATGCACAAAAGCCTGGTTTTTTGGTTTGTGCTGATGGAGCATAAACCAGGGATCAAGATGTATTTAATTTAATGATTATTGTGTGACTCAGCTACATACCAGAACCCTCCTGAGCCTTAGGTGAGGAATGTCTTCCTGGTTTATTTTTAGCTGTATCGGTCTGATGAGCAGAGCTACAGTAACATCTAATTCTGTAATTGTGCAGTCCTGGGCTGTCCCTCTGGTGCTATTGCAGCACAAATCCCTGCACTGGTAATTGTGGTGAGGTTCTCCCTGCAGTGCCCCCCATTCTCATACATGAGGACTGGATGAGTCCATGAACTAATGCTCCTACCCTAAAAACTCCCTCTGTGAGCCTGTTGATCAGGTGAGGAGGGAAAACGTGGCTGGTTGCATTGCAGTACCCAGTGTACTGCTGATGCAGCTCCTTCAGGCAAGGGCATATTCCACCTGCCAGCTCCAAACTGGGAACAGGAGGCTGAAGCACAGCCTCTCTGGAAGCCTGGCCTGGAACTACCATGCTTTTCCCTGAAAAGTCCAGGTTTTGTTAGCCAGTGGTACTGGAACCAGTTTGGAAAGGAGGACTAGTAAATGAAACAGCACTGCTACCAGGAGTAAGGTGGTGTCCCCATCTCGCTTGTGGCAGACCCTTAAACATCTTCTAGTCTGTAGCTTTTTCCTAGGATTTATCAAATGTTTTGATTTCTTCCCCTTGTTCTTTTCCTTTGGGAAAGGCACTGGCAATGTACACATCAGCACAATTGCTAAGAGCCTCTGCAATTACTTTTGCACTGTGGTCACACATCAATTTGAATACGTTCCTGTCTTCTTATTTACATTCAAAGCTATATTGATTGAGGATGTTGCAGTAGCTGGGAGCATAATGAGGCTGTATTTGTCCATCAAGTGGGTTTATTTTCTGTGATTTGGCTGGAACTCTGCAGAGCTGATGTAAGTGCAGAGCTGTCATGAAACTAATAAAAGTAATTTTACTTAGTGTGGAGATGAGAATGGGCACTGAGACAGAGTTCAAAATGTCATCTTATGTCATTAGTATTTCAGAATGTGTTTTTATAAAGCTGTCTGTGACAAGGAACCTTTTAAGATCTATCTAATAGAGAGTGTATTTTAGGTAAGTTGCTAATTAATCTTGGTGCTTTGGCAGTCTCCCCAAAGGGATCAAACATATATAGACATAATTTTAAAGAACTGAAGCAGGTCTGTGCCAGAGCTGCCATGACCAGAAGCGTAAAATATTATCCTAAAGTCCTGCCAGAGAGGTCTTGGCTGGTTGACAGTTATCCTTCTGAACAGTTTATGTTCTGTGTAAATATCTAAGTTAAAAAGTAATTAAACTTTAATACAGCAAGAGCAGTAAAAGCACTGCAAAGCCTCAGAAGCCAGCACCCCTGTGTGTGTGTGTTTGGGAGTATTTCACCTCATGCTGGGATAGATGAATGGATCCCTACATCAACACTCTGTGCCCTGCCTGTGTGCTCAGGATAGCTCCCAGCAGGTGGTAGAGGAAGAACTTGTTTTGGAACATTTTGCCTAAGCTGTTACTAATAATGAAGCAAAATAAACCTCCCCAGATAAGAACCAGCACCAGTTCAGCTCTGGCTCAGGAATGAGCAGCAGCCTGCTGGTGGTAGTGGAACAGCAGGCCGGGAGTGAAAGGCACCGTTCCTTTGGAGCATCCTCTGTCCCTCGGCACAGGTGGGACACCCTGTGCCTGTGTCCTGTGGAAAGTGTCACTGGGGAAGGGCTCGTGGGGAACAGACCTTCAGAGGGTGAGCTGTCCACAGGCAGTGGGAGCTTCTCACACAATACAGCGCTGGGCTGGCTTCATGCTTTCTGTCTTCCTCCGTTCAGAATGCACCCTCTCCTCAGTGAAATCATTTGCAGCTGGAAAATCTGTGTCAAACTGACCTGCTTTGGCTCCAGTCAATGTCCTGTTCCTGTTTGTGTTTCGTGTAAGGTGATGGTCAAGGATAGCCTGTGCTTTGCGAGGTGAAGCTGAACTATGGGTGGGCTCTTGAGTATTTTTGAGCTATTTCATCCTGAGCCAGCAAAGCCCTGTGGCATGAACAAACTCTAGGTATGTAAACCATCCCTCTGAAGTCCAAGGGGAAGCAGTTGAATGCTTAAGTGCTTTGCTGGGTCAGGGCCAGGGTGTTCTACATTTTGGGTAAAGATTTTTAATTCTCAGACCTTTAGGATGGTTGTGGATGTGAATTATTGCATCCTAACCTGTCATTTCTGAGAATGTCTCTTGTATGAGGATTGCTCAAAGAAACTATTTTGCTTTGGTGAGCTGGAGGGCATTGACAGCATCTATAAATAGTCTCTGATGTTCTTTGGAAAGGTATCTGATGCCACAGCAAAACATGTCTAACTGATGAACTGCTTTCTAACCTGTATTTCTCTCACTTGTGTGAGACTGTTGAAAATTTAAAAAGGTCTGTTTAAATTTTTCAGGTCCTCCCGACTGCATTTAATCGAAAATCCCACGGCACAGGTTTTCACTTGTATTTGCATTGAGAGCTTTGTGTGCTGGTGGTGTATTTCAGTTGAATGTGGGACCCTATCACTGAGCCTATAGGGTCTCTTGGGAGCATTGTGCATGTTGTGAGGTGTTTGTTTGTTTGTTTTTTCCCTTATATAGCTTTTCTGTTGTATTTCTTGGTGCCTTTTAATGGTCTGTGTCTTTTGCTAGAAGTGTCTAGGCAAATATCTGCCTTGCCCACAACTAAATGCATAGTGCTACCAAGCATTAATTGACTGGCACAGAGACACTGCCCTGTTATCAGTTCCAGTCTTTGTATTCCACCATACTCGATGCAGCACAAACAGAATGGATTCTGGAGATACAGGCTGTGTTTATTCTGCTCATTCCTGATTGTGTTGATGATCATGTAGCAAATCCTCAGTAGTGGAGGAAATATTCTAGTCTGTTGCTGGGAAGAATTAAGAAAATTAAAAGGTCATATACACTGTAGTTCTTACTGTAGACACAGCTGCTGGCAAGAGCTGTCCAAGGAGGGAGCTGCTCAGGAGCTTTAACAGCCCTGCGTGTCGGGTGGGCTTGCTGAGTTAGATCTACACCAGACTGCAGTGATTTTCCAAGGCTGAGTAATTTCCTAAGCCTACTAAATTAAACTTGCCATCTGACACATGGGGAGTTGATAGCTTTCAAGAAGAGAGTTGATAGTTTTGAAAGGGAGAGTGAACCACTCAAGTGTGTTTTGCTCAGCCTGCCAAACACAGCCCCTTCCACAATTTGAGGAGTGGATGTTTGTGTAGAGCAAATGGGACAAGTTTGCTGGGAAGACAAGGTCATTGCCATGTATTTAATAACAGCATAGCAGAAACAGGAGGGGAAGAAGTGGCTGTGGTGTGGTAACATTGGTGACTGTCTCAGTCATATGGACTTGAGTTATGTTTGAGTTACAAAATATGCCAAAAACATCAGGATAGAATCCTGTCGAAGTTCTGGGAAATGATTTTTGCTGTGTTTACAGGGGCCTGTTGGCTCTTGGTGTGACAAAACAAGCAGGTGTGTTGGCAGGGTGTTTTGTTTGCAACTGAAGAAGGGTTAGGGCTTCTGCAGTGTCAAATGAAGTGCCACCCTGGGCTCTGCTCACTGACAAGGATGTTCTCAGGTTTGTGTAGAAAGTCCATTTTGTTGTAGTTCGGGGGTGTGGGAGGAGTGGGCTTGGGCTGCTTCTCTTCCTGCTTTCCCTTGGCATGTATTAAAATGCCACTTTGCAAGAGTTAAAGGACAAAAAAGGAGTTTGGGTTCCTCCTCAGGATTTCTCAGTGACCTCAAAGCACAGCAGGGTCTCCAGTCCCATCCCTCTCCCCAAGGTCACTGTGCACTCTCTTGTCGTGGTGCTTCTGTCAGTGGATTCAGCAAAATGAAAAGAGGTCTGCTGATGAGCATCCAAAAAATGAATCTTCAAAGTCCAACCCAATATAATTTCCCACTCTTTTTTTTTCTGCTTAGCAATGATTTTTATTTCAATATTCCAAGCTAACAAAATTACTGACGTGTGAGTCTTTTTTTTTTTAATGCTGCTTGAAAGCTAAACTTCAGTGGTTGGCATTTAACTGAATTGGAATTCTAATTTCTCATTATCTGCTGATAAATGTTCTCAAAAGATGAAAACTTTTGTCCTTGCAACATCAAGCCTGGTCTGGTGAATCGGGGGCAGCAGCTAAAAGCACACAGTGTCTAGGCAACATGGGCTTTTTTGGAACGTGTACTGCTCTTAAATCTCCTAAATTATTAAATTTGACTTCAGCAAAGCCTCCTTAAATAGGCTGCATTATGCTGTAGCTGCCTCCTGAATTGCCTCAAGAAAATCCTATTGCAAGTCTCTCCTGAATTGAGGAAAATGGGCTTTGTTGTGCAGAGGAGACATCTGGCTTGGAAAGTGTTGGGAGGAGCAGTTGGGTGAGGCAGCTGAAGGGGACAGTGTTGGTTTTGGTCTTAACTTGAGGTGTCAGTGGAGCCTCTTGGTCTTTGATAACACAATATAAGTGTGTTAAATAAAAACTGACAAAGTGAAAGCTTTGGGGATAGGTTGGTTTGGGTTTTTTTCCAAGGGGAAAGCCAGGGTTGAGAGACAGGAGAGTGTCCCGGATGATTTCCCCAGAGGTTTCTTGGTACTTGGTCATGATTCCTTGAGCCTCAGCTGCTGTGGTGTTCTGTAAGAGACTTTGCTTCGATTTCTTAACAAAAGAACATTTTTTGCTCTGATGTTGAGGGTGAGTAGCTTGGAAAAGCAGAGTAGAAATGCTCCAAAATACACAAGGTCATATTAAGAAACCAAATTTTTTTAAAATTGTGACTGTGTTCTTAATTAGGGAGAAAAGTGTATTTGGGAGAGAAGGGGGAAATGGACATATTTCTGATTATTACGTTTTAACGTAGGAAGGGAGAGGCTTGGTTATACAGCACAGAATCCACTGCTGTTCTTTTCTCCTCTGCTCTCTATGCCCTGTGGTACCAGGATTTCCCAGCAGTGTTTCAGTCTTGTAATTAGGCATTACAGAAAGAGCAAGAAAATATCAGAGCTCATGGTTGCTCATCTGTGTTCTGCTGCTGATTTATCTCTTGTTCTCATTGCTCACTTAATTACGGCATCTTTTCATTTTTCAAGAATTTAGGATAATAAGATATTGACTTTTTTTTTTTTTTGAGCAAAACATTAAGACTGATTGGCCCTTCTGATATGGTAAGTGGTTACCCTGGGGAGAAATGAACCTCTGTGTTGACCAAAGCAGCAGACCAATATATGGATTGTTGTATGGATTGCTGTGTCCCGAGGGTCTGCCTGTTGGCCTCTGCTGGAAGAAGAGCACAAGGTTTTCCCCAGCTCACCAGCTGTATCTTTGTGTCATGCAAATACAATACTCAGAGCTGGTATCTAATACCATCAGCCAGGCCTGGCCCAGGGGTCCAGTGTGATATTTTACAGGTTCATTGTTTTGACTGCCCAAGTGTCCTGCAGACCCTTCATCTGAGGCAGAAATCCTGCCAGTGAAGCCCAGTTGAACACACAGGTATGCTCTGAAAAACTGCACTGTCAAATCTTCTCTCCATGTGCACTGACTCATATCTACTACCTTTAAAATCCAGCAACATCTTATTTCTGTCACTACTTCTTGTTCAATTGTGGTGACTGTAGGAGGGAGCTTTGATTATTACTTTTAAAATTATTATTTAATAATTTCTCCCCCTCCTTTCCCAGCTGAGGGAAGCAGCTGTATGTGTGCACACTTGTATTGGGTACAAATGTCCTGTTGCAGTGAGCAGACTCTCACAAATGGGCTCCTCTGGTTAGGCAAGTACAAGATGAGGCTTTGCTCTGACAAGAACATCCTCCAGAGCACTGTTTGCAGTGAAACCAAGCATGGAAAAAATCCACTTCTCAACAGCACAGGAGAGAATGTGATCTTCAGAGTCCCTGCTTAAAGCACTGATGGCTCAGGGCATGAAGGCACCTGAGTGAAAGTGAATGCCATGTATATGGTCTGCAGGCAGGCTGAGTGCTGTCCCGGGATTTCTGCTGCCTCAAATACATTTCAAACCCATCCTGGAGTGTCTCTGGCAGTGAAATCTGTGAGTATTTTTACCTATAGGGTCAGGACTGACAAAACTCATGGAGGTGCATCTGCATTATATGAGATGGTTTCTGGCAGATGTAGCTCATTCCACGTTTTCAGCCAGGTTGAGCAGTGCTGGTCTAAGTGTTTGTGTCTTGAAGTAGCTGTTTTCAGGTTGTGGAGGAGGATGTGCCAGTGTAGCTGATGAGATAAACATCCTGTGCTATAGACAAGGCCTTAGCTGCTGCAGAGTGAACTGAACAGCCCATCTGATCAATTGACAGCTGCTCCTCAGAGCCTTGGGAATAGTGGGGGAATTGTACAGACTGCTTAACTTCTCCTTGCTGCTGCTGCAGGACATCTGAGCCATGGGTGAAGAGGTTTATGAAGGGTAATAAAATTAAGAGGAGAGGGAAGTCAGCAGGAGGGGTAGGAAGATGCAGATTTCATCACAGTTTTGTTTCAAGTGCTGTCTTCCAGAGAGCTTTGTTCTGATTTAGAAGCAAGGTAGCAAAATCTGGAATCCAAAAGTAGAGTATCCAAAGTGGTAGGACCGAGATCTGTGTGTTTGGTTTTCCTCAACTTAGAGGCATTTTAGGAAGAGATTTCCACCAACCCTGAGTCACTGGTCTGGAGCCTCTCTCGTGGAGGTGAGATCCAGTTCACCTGCTACAAAGCAGGTGGACAGGTGATTACTTTTCCATTTTTTCCACTGCTGAGATAGTGACTGGGAGGTTGGCATGCATTGGGAATTACTGGGATGTGTGTTCCAGCAGCTTAGGAGGACACAGAAACCCTTGTGTTTGCAAACTGCTGTTCAGCTTGTCTAGAAAGCAGCCAGAGAGAGATGGTGGCTGTTTCAGAGGTCTAGAAATAAAATTTAACATAAAAAACCCACAAACCCAACAGAGTTCATTGACAGTTCTTGCACTCGAGAAAGCCTAAACAGATCATCTACATGATGATGATCGAGTGAGCAGAATGTGTCTCATGTGACAGTTATTTTCAATGTGCTAATATACAAGCTGTTGTGAGGGGTTTAAAGGTTTCTGGATAGAAACCACTGCCAGGACTGTGGAAATGTGCTTTTTTATTGGGAGGGAAGAACAGGTACAGGCAGCTTCGCCTGAGGCTGGGGAGCAGTGCAGGTAGGCTTGGTCTAAACCACATTGCAGGAGCTCGATGACGCAGGGTGTTTGGTGGGAGTGCACTGAGGGAGATTGCCTTTCTCCTCCAAGGTTGTAAAATGTGATTTAGGTGTCACTTAAATGCTTTACATGTTGTAATTAACCAGCCTTGCAAAATTTTTCTCATCCATTTGTCGCAGGAACTTAATTTAAGCTGTAAAACACCATTTGTTTTCATCACTTTTTGGCAAGGAGAATTTTATTCCTCGGTTCATAAATCTCCTATTTGGGTGGTTTTTTGGCAAGGCCAGACTGAGGGAGGGTGAGGAGGAACCTGCTCTCTGGCCCAGAACGTGATGTTTGGGGCATGGAGAAGGTGTGGGAGCAGGGGGTGCTGGACGATGGGTGGGGGTTCTGTTCAGTGTTTACTTCATTGCATTGTTGTGCCTTCTCTGTTCCTGGGGGCAGGAGACAGACCTGGAAACTGGCACCTGACAGTGTGCCAGCTTCTGTGCTGCCCAAACCCTATCCTGCTCATGTTCTGCCAGCCTCAGACAGCAATATTAACTTTGGCAGGGCTGGCTGAGGGGGCATCCTGAAAAAGCCTTTTGATGAGTCTGAGGACACTGGGTTGTAGCAGGAGTTACTGGATTCAGCTGCCAAGGCAGGTGATCATACAGGAGACATTTCCTGGCCTTCCTGGGCAGTGTGGGCTCTCTGACTGTGCCTGCAGGCACCACGAGTCTGGTGACTGGCAATGTCCCTGTGCCAGGCAGGGCAGAGGAGGCAGCCAGGAACAGGGTGCAGGAAAGGCACTCCCTGGGTCCCTTAATCAGAAGGATGACAATGTAAATTTGGGGTGAAGGTACATGTCTCATTTATGATGCTGCTTTGGGGCACTGGCAGCACATTTTAAAACGAAGAAATAGTTATGGAGGTGCTCAGGTGTCCTGGCATGGGCATGCCAGCCGTGTTCTCACAGCAGTCCTACTTACCCCAGAAGGCACAAGCACTTCCCACCCTGAAACCTTTTAGACAGCTGCTAAATGACAGTCTTGGCTGCACTGCTTGTGTGCACCTTGTTTCAGTGGTGGTGAGGAAGTTAAAAATTAATTTTTGTTCTCAAAAATAGCTTTATTAATTAACAGCCAGGGCTTTGCTTTAATCCTCCTTCCCCCTTCAATTTGAAATATGTATATGGAACATGTGTGTGTGCACATGCCATGTGTGGAATACTGCAGTTACAGCTTGGGGATTGAGGAAAAGTGATTTGCCAAATGGTTCTTAATCACCTCAGGTTTTCACTTATTATATCTAAAGCCTTCAAATAAGTTTTGTATGTTTTAAGTAGATAATTGGTGTTTGATCCGTGTTCTGTGAGGATACATGTTAAGGATATTGAAGGATAATTTTTTCTTTGTCCTTAAATTTGGAGAGAATCCTGTTTTGCCTGTCTTCTGGCCTCCCTCTGAGGAGGAGGCTGTGGAGATGCTCCAAGGGCTGGAGCCCCTCTGTTCTGGAGCCAGACTGAGAGAGCTGGGGGTGTTCAGCCTGGAGAAGAGAAGGCTCTGGGGAAACCTCAGAGCCCCTTCCAGCAACTAAAGAAGCTCCAGGAGAGCTGGAGAGAGCCTTGGGACAAGGGCCTGGAGGGGACAGGACACAGGGAATGGCTTCCCACTGCCAGAGGGTAGGGTTAGATGGGATATTGGGAAGGAATTCTTGGCTGGGAGGGTGGGCAGGCCCTGGCACAGGTTGGGCAGAGAAG
>JAWWEE010000048.1:8029403-8056506 GCA_035221455.1 Xenops minutus | reverse complement strand
GGGTGGGGGTGTGGCGGGGGGGGTGGGTTTGGGGGGGCATGGAGGGGACACTGCGGACACGGGGGGACAGAGAGGGACAGCGGGGGACAGTGGGGACACTGGGGACAGAGGGGACAGAAGGGGACACTGAGGACACTGGGGGACAGAGGGGGACACTGGAGACAGAGGGGACAGTGGGGACAGAGGGGAACAGTGGGGACAGAGGGGACACTGGGGACAGAAGGGGACACTGAGGACACTGGGGGACAGAGGGGACACAAGGGGACACTGAGGACACTGGGGACAGAGGGGACAGAAGGGGACACTGGGGACAGAGGGTACAGAAGGGGACACTGAGGACACTGGGGGACAGAGGGGACAGTGGGTGCAGAGGGTACTTTGGTGCGGGGACAGCCCAGGAGGGCGATGGGGAGCAGGGGACACTGACCCCCGTTTGGGGGGGGTTGGATTGGGTTGGCAAACACCGCCCTCATCTTCGTGCTCTCGGTGGTTCTGAGAGGTCCGGGTTCTCCCCGGACACCACCCCTACAGCCAGGCACACGAGAAGAATCAAAGAATCAGGTTCGAGACCAGGCACGCTTAACCAATCCTGCTGGAATATACAGAAAAGGCACGTCTGATGCAGGGGTACAAGGGAATCAATAACCCCACCGTGAACGATGGGCCACCGAGGGCAGCAGGGTCTGTCACACCCGGGACAAATGCCCAGGAGCATCCTTTCTTGGCAGGAGTAATGTCTTTTTATGAGAATTCCAGATAAATGTCTTTCTTCTTACAATACGCCAGCTTTGGCTTGACATTCAGTTTTGATGGATGTCTGGACTGCACCTTGCTATTTATTGAGCAGCAGGAGACTGTTATCCCATGAAAACATTCTATCCCTTTGACATTATCTTTTAATTAACATTTCTTTTGTTCTCCCCCTTTGTGTGCTGCCTCAGTACTCATTCAGCATATCTACCTTTTCTTCCTTGTTCCTGACTCCTTAATGCTCGGGGCTTAATTAGAGTCTGCGTGTTTGGTTAATAAGCTACAAACATAACATGTTCTTATTTCATTTTTGTTTATACTAACATTTAGTTAAATTAAAAAGCAACTTGCAGGCTCGTTTCCCTATTTGTTGGATGTCAGAAATGGTTTTTCATGTTTGCTTTCCCATTGACAGGCCCTGGCACAGGTTGGGCAGAGAAGCTGTGGCTGCCCCATCCCTGGAAGTGTCCAAGGCCAGGCTGGACAGGGCTTGGAGCAACCTGGGCTAGAGGAAGGTGTCCCTGTCCATGGCAGGGGGTGGAGCGAGATGGTCTGTAAGGTCCCGTCCAGCCCAAACCATTCCATGAATATGGCATATATAGCATACATTGAACTGCCACTGCTTCTGAACAGCCTGCTGGGAATTTGCTGTGTGGAACAGGTCCATTGTAGTGGGCATTATTCTCCCATCCCTCTCATAATTTGTCCCTTTGAATAAGCTTCAAGGCTGTTCCTAACTTGAATTCTGTGTGCCAAACTGTTATCAAACAGGCTCACAGCAGAAATGCTCAAATGCATGAAACAAATGTGGTTGAGAAATAAAGAGCCCTGAAACTCAGGAGTGCTCTGTAGGAGCCTTTGTCTCCATCCTACATCCAAAGTAAATGCAAAAATAAAGTAGTTTGGCTGTAAGTGCAGAAACAGGGGCAGATTGGCACTTGCTTCGTGGCTCTGCACGCTCTTTGTTTTCTTTTTACAAAGGCTTTGACAGTAGTTGGAAGAATTGGCTGTGGTGCTCTGGATCTCCCGCCCTGCAGGACTAAATGACAGGTTGTTCTGTAAACTGGAGCTTGTGGTGGGCGTGGGTTTTGGAGGGAGTTGGTTGGTCTTTTAAACATATAACAAGTTGCAGGTAGCTGGGGAATTTATTTCGGTTTGATTATTTGTTAAAATTCAAAGAAAGCCTATTTAGAGTTTCCCATATTCTTGGCCTGTGTTCTTTTGCCCAGCTTTCCTGGTGATGTTTGTCACGAAGGCAGCATGTGACTCATGTCTCAGAGGGCTTGGGAGGAGAGAATTTCTAGAAGTGCAATTATTTTATGCCATATCCCTGTTGCTGTAGAATAGTCTTAATGCTGAGGATTACACACTGAGCGCTGCTGTTTCATACCAGGTGCTGGCTCTGAGTCAGAGGTGCTGGAGCTCTGGGAGCCACGAGGGAAACATCAGTGCTCTGAAACTCCAGGAGCCTCTGTGGTGGGATACCACCTCTGTATTTTTGGCTCCTGGACTTCCAGGAGCACTGAACTGCTGATAGCACTAAAACTCCTGGTGCTTCTTCACTTCTAAAAATGTGGCTGAGTTCCACAAAGCTGTAATTTTCTAGGTAAGGTTTTCTTTATGTATATATATTATAAAAAGGCAAAAAGAGGCTCTTGCTACACTGATGACATGTTTCACGTTGACAAACCTTGTCCATGCTGCAAAAAAGTAGGCAAAAGATAGGGAAAATCCATCTTGATGCCTTTGGTAAGCATTTAAACTCCCCACTGCTTGTGTTCCAGTGTGCAGGGAGGTCTCATGGAGTTCAAACACTGCCCTGGGGTTACATCTGCGGAGAGTTTCTGTCCTGCCATGGGCTTCAGACAGGCCAGGTAGACTTGCTCCCTCTCCTGACAGCTGGAAATGCCACCAGGGAGTTTGGACGCTGTAGCCTGTAAACTATGTTGAGATCACCCAGCAGAAGGGTTGTGTGAAAACTCAGAGCTGGTGTTTGGTGTGTTGCAGTGCAGACACATCTTCAGGTTCTTGCTCCTCTGATGGTGGCAGTGGTTACTGCTGATTTCAGTGTCTTTTCTCATGGCAGTGTGCCAGTGGGATATCTTTTTTTCACTTGTTTGCAAAGCCACCTCCAACCAGCCTTGTAAAGCACTTAGGGCTCAAAACCTTTTCTTTTTGCAAGAGAAACAAGTGTCCACCTATTAACAGCGTGCTTTTCTTTGAAAAAACAACCCTGAATTTAGGTCATGCCTTCATCTCTTCAGGACTGCAAACAGAATCTCTGCACCATTGCAAAGGCTTGTTTGGTTCTGTTCTTTTCTCCAACTGCAGTAGTTGAAAGACATCTTGATCTGTTCTCCTCCATCCAGTTCACCTGGGTGGTGACTGGGGAGAGTGACTTCTGACCTTCCTGTGCTTGATACCTGCCTTATGTAAGAAAACAGTGGCTGGGTTGGCAGGGGTTTAGTCCAGTGCCATATTTCATAGTCAGGCCACGTGTCCTGTCCTTTCCTGAGCAGGGTAAAGGTTGTAGAACCCAGCAGCCCCCACTCACTCCTTTTTAGCATCCAGCTGAGGTGTGTGGGCACACCTGGGAATGGCCAGCACCCCTTGGTTACTGCAGGGAGCACGTTGCCTATTCCAGAAACAAATCTGCACCATCTACACTGACTAACATTTTGTGTAATCATTGTAGATAAGAAAGAAATTACCAAAGCCACAGAAAATCCCAGGGTCAGCACTGCCTTTAGTTATTGTTTGTTCTCTGCTCCCACGTGGACTGATAATGAGCCTTTCTGCCTCATTTAGTCATATGCTTGATAGATATATGTGGGAGTGTATATGTGTATCTACTACCTCTGCATGAATAGACTTCCCTTGTATTTTTTTACTATTTTATGGCTTTTCTTTTTTTGAAAACTGACTTTAAGGAGAAAATGTTTTGATTAAGAAACGGTGGCTTCTAGTGCACTGCAGCATTCTCCTCTCATAAAAAGCTCTAATGTCAACTGCTTGTAACTATTCTCACACATTGCCATTTCAGAGACTGTGCATATGGGAGGGATGACAGCCTTCCCTTCCGAACTGGACTGGAGTTTGGTAACTGGGACTCCTGAATTTTCTTCTATTTTTGCCCATTTGTGAAGTGTTGATAATACTTGGCTCCCTTGTTGGGCTGTCAGGAACACAGCAGGCTTGATTTGGCACTGAGAAAATGCAGAGAATACTCTGATACTTTCCGGAGCAGCCTCCAAAATTGCCAAATGCTTGTTAGACAATCCGAAATACCAGTGTTGTTGGGGAGGGCAGGAAGGGAAAGGGACAGCTGGGTAGTTGTTGAGCTCCAGGTCTGTGCTGGCTTTTGTGGGAGTACTTTTCAAATTTTAGATTGCTGCTGGTTAACCAACAAGTAATATTTCACTTTTGTTGTTTCAAATGAGCAAAGTTGTTCATGCTTAGTACTAAATTATCATTGGGTTAAAAAACAATTGGGAAACAAGATAATGTTGAGTAGAGCAATAGCAGTGTTTTAATTATGTGAAGCTCAAAACCTATTTTCACTTTACTGGAATCTAATACACAGGTTGGAGGCGTGAAAGCTCCGAGAGTGACAAAATTACTAAAGAGGGATAGCACCAACCAGGATCCTCAGATGGCTGGATATTCTGACTTCCTCACTGATGACACACAGAAGGGAATGTTTGTGCAGTGGTGGGGCTTTTTTCCCTTCTTTTAAAATTGTTTTCAAGCTCAGTGCTGAGTGAGGACTATGTCTCATTCAGGGGCTGTTCTGTTCTCAGGGAACCATTTGAGTCTCAGGTCCACAGAGCTCCAGTTCCTTTGGATGGCTTTGACTTCCTCACAATTCTTTCCCTCCTTGACTTGCAGTGCTCCCACCCACTGCTGCCCGGAGCAGTTCCTGAGTCACTCTTGTCACTGGTACCTCTGGAGTAAATGTGTAGTCCTGTTAGGATACCCTACTAGGACCCTTCTCTCTGCCTTGTACCCACTTGCAGCATGAGTGTGTTTGTGACTGTCAGAGAACAGCCGGTGCCTGGAGCTCTGTGACCCTGCCTGAGCCTTTCAGAATGAATTATGCTCTTTCATCTACTCCGAGGGTCACATTCTCTTTGTAATTGCACTGAAGTGACTTTCCACTACATTTGGTACATGCATGCAGACATGCCATAATTTATTCTGTAAGACACAGTCTCCCCATAATTGCAAGGAATATGTGAGCCTGCCTGCCTTGGAGATGGCATTAGGATGTTCTCTCTCTCATTAAATCAGCATAAATCCTTGACGTGGTCTTGTTGGTTCCCTATGCATTTTTGCCCTCCAGTAAAGAGCAGAATTTCTGTGTTTGAGTGAAAGCTCTTTTTGGGTAATTCTCTTCATTGGCCATACTGGTGCAAACTGGAGGTAAGTTTACAAGGATTAATGGCCTTACACTGTGCTGGTGTTATTCAGTGAGGGATCTGTGTTCAGTGTCCTGTCCCTTCAGAAGCCTGGAGTATGTTGTATAGGAAGCACAGACCTCCTTGAGCTTGTGAGGTGTTCTGTCTGACTGCTCTCAGGAGATCCAGGGGTTTCTTCTCTTTGCTCACTTTGAATTAAGCAGTAAACAGTTCCCTAAAAACACTCCAGTAAAAGTGTTGCTGCTGTATAGCTGGTTGGAGCCTCCTGCTCCATGTTTTTAGGTTGCTTTGGACCCAAGGGGTACCTGGAGGCCAGGTTAGGTATCACCAGGCTGCTTTTATTCTTGACATCTCTTAGACTTCTGATCTCAGTGATGTCTTTGATAAGGAGCTTTACAAACTGCTGTATGTGGTTTAAGAACAGCAGCCCTTGCTTTCCTTGGATGAGATTAGCTCTTACTGTAATTCCCTGGGATTTTTGGTATTTGTACCTGTGTTCAGTTTTGGCTGTGTGATGGCAGCTAGAGGCAACATTTTGTTCTTTACATATGAGTAAATTTGCCCACTAACTCCATGCTGCTACAAAAAGTTCCCTTTTAAATCCTCTAAGCTATTTGCACTAATCCTCATTACTGTATTTTGTGCATTTCTATAATTTGCTTTTCCCTATTGCTGCCCTTTTTTTTCTTGTACCTAAGAAAGCCTTAAAATAGGAGTTGTGGAATAGAAAAGGACATGTAAGAAGGTTGCAGATTGCTGTTGGTTTTCTAGTGGCCTTTCTTTTCATTGCTGTGTTAATGTGGGGGCGTAATGAGCAAGTTTGACTTCAGGGCAAGGCTGAGTGCTGCTCTGAACAGCAGTTTCCATCAGGGTTCCTTTGAAATGAAGCAGCTTTTGGTTTTGGTTATTGGTGCCTCCTGCCTTCATCAGGGCATGGTAAAGGGTGCAGTCACACAAAGGTGCTGCCTGGAACTCAGGGAGACCAGCAGTGATGCACTTGGAGCAGCTACCAAAGCATGTTTTGGAGATTAATACCTAAGTCTGGAAGTGACACGATCCCTGTGCTGCTCTTTGACCTTCTGTTTTATATATGTGCTTTCAACCAAACCCCACCACCCTGTTCCCCAAGGAGTGACTCTGTGAGGACCTAGAGAATGTTTCCTAACAGAGCCTTAAGCTGATGGAGGGTGGGTTTAAATGGGATATGGGAAGAAGTTAATCACTGTGAGGGTGGTGAGGCCCTGGCACAGGTTGCCCAGAGAAGCTGTGGCTGCCCCAGCCCTGGGAGTGTCCAAGGCCAGGTTGGAGGGGGCTTGGAGCAATCTGGAATAGTTGAAGGTGTCCCTGCCCATGGCAGGGGGTAGAACAACATGAGCTTTAAGGTCTCTTCCAACCCAAGCTCTTCCATGGCACACATGTTGGTGAGGATATGCAGCATTTGTAGCATGACATCCCCTGGACGGGCTTAGCTCTTTGCTCTAGCAGGGTATTTACATTGCTAAGACCTTCCCTAGAGAGTACAGAGTTTCATGTTCTCCTCTCCCCTTTCTCTTTCAGGCCATGGCTTGTTTGCTTCTCCACAAGGTTCTGCTACTTCATGAACTGAAGCTCTGCATGACAGAGGAGGAGTGGGAGGAATTGATCAGCAGAAGCCTCAGCCAAGTGACAGAGGTAACAAGCTCTGATGTGTTACATGTGCCCATAGCATGAAATGGGTGCTGCTGTTACTGCTGTGGTGCTCGGCCTCAAGCTGCACTCTGGGACTGTGCTCAGCTGAGCACCACCAGGGGTGAGCAGTGCCCACCAGGATGGCAGAATTATTGTGGCATCACTGATCAGGTGGATTGTCACAGAGTGCAAAGGATGTACCTGGTGCAGCTCTGTGGCACTTGTGTCTGGTCCACTAGACAGCTCAAGTTTTAGGGGATACACTTTTTAAAAAAAGTTGAATGGAAAGGTTTTGGGAACATTAATTTCTAGGACATGTCATGGAAGTTCTGTATTGGAATGAACTTCAGGGCCAAAGAGGTTGAACTGAGGTGCACTAGACCTTTGGCTCCTGGTGCTTTGCAAGGCTTCTGGACCAGACTCGCACTGATATTGTTTATCAGGGGAACCTTAAAATACACTGGAAAATAATTTGTACAGAAAAACCCATGGCAGAAATTGCAGGGCTCCTGAGTCAGTGGCAAGGGCAGATTGTACCTGAGGACAGTTCTTGGGTGCAGCTGTTACGTGGGAGATGATCTGTGGGACAGGAGATTGAAGAAGCAAATGCCATTCACTTTTGTTCTTGTGGACTGATGTGGGGGGAACCAAGCAGCCAAATTAATGTTGTG
The DNA here is from genome assembly GCA_035221455.1 of Xenops minutus. Classification (NCBI taxonomy): domain Eukaryota; kingdom Metazoa; phylum Chordata; class Aves; order Passeriformes; family Furnariidae; genus Xenops; species Xenops minutus. The sequence goes on along the minus strand of JAWWEE010000048.1, from coordinate 8,048,999 downwards.
AGGTGGTGACTAAACTTAATGACATAGGAGATTCCAGTCTTGGAGTTCCTATGTGGCTGTAATAATGACCTCTTTCTAAAGGTAGCTTTCATTCTCTACTTACTTCTTCAGCTGCTGGTTACATGGTAATTTAGGCTATGCTGTAATTTGCTGTATTGAAACAGAACAAATAGATCTGTTTCCTTTTGTCAAGGAGGGACAAATTGTAAGCAAGTCTAAATCAAGGGATTTAAAGGTGCTGTTTATAATTCTTGAGGAATCAGGTAATCCTGGATTTAATGAAATAGTTTTTATTAAACAATTACATCAGGAGCCCAATGGGTGGAGTTAGGTATGATTTTATTTCTCAGCTACATAAAACATGCCACTCCTTCCAGCCTGGTCATCTCCATGTTTCTCTCTAGAAGCTGAATACCTGCAGGACTCGGTGATGCACTGGGAAACCACAAACATTTACAATGCCTTTATGTTGTTCTTGTCAGGGAGAGTCTAGCATCTTGCAACCCAGCCAGGATTTTAATGAGCTTTGCTACCAGAGCTTCCTCAGTGCCTCTCATTTCTGTGGTCATGTGTGTTTAAAGGAAAATTCCTGAGAAGTACTGTCAGTTTGTTTGGGTTGTCCAGGGTTTACCCCGTGGGCAGGAGGCCTCCCATACTGTTAACTGGCAGTGGCATATAGGTACTGGTTCTTTTTTTGGCCTGAAAAAGCCCTGAGATAACATTTTTACACAGTGCTGTTGGGGTACATACATGTCTTGGGTTTTGTTTCCCTTCCTCCTGCCCCTCCCCTGCACTAACCCAGTGCTGATGTGGCTCCATGGGGCTGGGGCAGCTGCATGTCTTTAAATGTGGTTGTAATTAGGAGGGATGAAGGTCTTTATATTCCATGTAACAGTTTTGAGTCATAGCCAAAGGTTGGCACTTGTGCTGCAAAACTTTCTGTAGCTGCAAAATGTATTCTTGTGTCTTTTTGGTGGTGCAGAAATGCTCATTTAACTAGTAATAGCTGTAAAAAACATGCAGTGGCTCTGTGGTGTGGTAGAAAAATACTCATATTGCCACTGATCTCCTTTGGAGATGGTATGAAATCCCTTGTAGCAGAAGTCAGAGGCTGGAAACTGAGCAGATACAGGATCTATAGAAAGCATGTGTTTGCCAATGAGTATTCCACCATTAAAATAACTTGCTGGCGAGTTTATTAGGCCTGAATGTCCAGGTGGAAGTTGTGTGCTTGACTGAAAGGGAAGCTGCAGGTTGCGTGGAAGTTCCAGGGCTGATGTTGAAGTTACGGGGAATTGGTTTGGCAAGAGCTTGGGCTGAACAATAGCCCTTTCTGTCCCTGATAACCACACACTCTTCTGCTTAGCCAGAGGGCATGTGCAGAGCTGTGAGTTTCTCCTGCAGCTCAGTCTCTTCCCTTTTCATCCAAGACTTGTTTCCATGGGCCATTGCAGGTCAGCCATGATTTTGGAGTTGCGTATGTAAGCAAATAGATGTTGGCATGTGAGTGCTTTCCCACGAGAACCTGGATGATGCTGTGGAAAAGAATGGAGTTCTACTGCCTTACCTCTAGTGGGAAGGTCTGCATTTGTTCTCATTGGTCATTCCTGCCACTGTCTGGCACAAACAGATGTTTTAAGAGGTAAAGAATGATACTGTAAAATATTATACCTTTCTTTGGCACAGGGAGAGGGCTGCAACTCTTTAACTGATGTGCACTTGTAATGCAAGCAGTGCTGTTGGTCACAAGGAGACTGTCACCTGAAGGCTTTGCTACACTTGGTCTTGGGTCAGATTTGCAGCTCTGGGGCTGTAGCTCCTGAGTGCAGGATTGCCATGGCAGGTGTAAGGCTGTGAGAGAGGATGGGCTGTTATCTCCTGGTGTCTGCCTGCTTATCCTGTGCCACCCCAGGGATCCCACTGCCTGCCTGCAGAGATCCCTTGGTGAGGAGCAGCCTCACCAGGGGAGCCTGGGATGGGTTAGGCAGTGATGTGTGCTGGAACTGGGGAAGCAGCAATGTGAGAAAAGTGCAGTCTTGGATATCATTGAATTATGCAGGCAAAGCTACGAGGCAGATGAGGGAGAATCAGTGGCCAGGGACGTTAAGTGAAGAGACAGCTTCCTGAAATAGCAGCCCTGGCTGCTGCGAGGCAATGGCTCTCATGCTTACATAAGCTAACTTGACCTTATTTGTTCCCAAATTGTTTAAATATGCTTATAAAACACACATCCCAGCCATGAGGCATTCCTGTTTGCAATCTCCTTTACTGCCAGCGAGGCAGGTCTTGGTATCCCAGTGGGTACTTGGGAGTTGGCTCCTTCTTGTGAGAGCCCTGCTTGCTGTGGGGGCTCTTGGCTTGTGCTGCTGGGTCACCTGGGCAGCAAGTGTCATGCACAGCCCTGGGACTGCAAAGGGGAGGGAGCAGAGAAATATCTCTGGCACAGTTTTGGCCTGCCAAGTCCTAAATAGTTACTTCACACAAAGGAGAACCTTGCTAGGTTTTGTTCAAGTCTGTTCTAATGCTCAGAGTCTACACGGCTTGGTTGTGTTTGTGGATAAATAAATACAATTGCTTTGTGTTGTAAATGACAAGAACTCACCTGAGATGCTGGAACATCTGAGAGAAACTTCTTTGAGAGCTTTGTTCTTTATCAGGAGGTCTCAAAGTGCTTTGCAAAGGCAATTCAAACCAGTGAATTGTTGATGTAATGAAGCAAATGTTTTGCAGAAACCCAAGAGTTAATGGATTTGGTTTGCTGAAGTCGTTCACCCTGTTTTACAGGTGACGTGCTTGGCTGGGAGCTGAGCCAGCAATCAAACCCAGGTCTCCTGAGACATCCCAGAGACCCAATTTGTGCATGGACAGTCTGACTGTCTCTGAAATTGGCTTCAGAACAGCCCCATGTGTTGGACAGCCACCTCTGTCCCAAGGTCGTATGTGTTGGTTGTTGTGAGTTTAGATTGCTCAGTCAGGCACTGGGGTGGTGGCAGAGCTGGGAGGTCCAAGCAGGAAACTCTCATCCAGTTCTGGTGAGGGATCTCATACACTCCTTTTGACTCTATCAAGCACATCTCAATTTGATCTTTCAGCTTTCCCAGTTGGGCACGTTTTGGTGTTTGTTCCCCTTGTTAGATATATTTCTGTTTTCTTTCTGATATGTTACAAAATTGCTGTCTTGGCTTTGGAGTGAGCTTGAACCTGTGCCAATTTTTTAGTGGCTCACTGACAGATTTGGGGCAGGAAGCTCCAGGTTCAGAATACATAATTTTATAACTTTTTTTTTGCATCCCTTTCCAAGGAACCAGCTTGCCCTCCTGAACTGAGGAGCCTTGTGTAACTCCTAACTTGTGTTGGAATTCCCAGTTACGATGTGAAAGTCAAAGGGATTGGGAAAGGAGTTTGATGAATAGTCCAGAAAATGTATATTTTACAGCTGTAAACCTCAAAAGACAACAGCACTCAGAAAACTGTTCTTAAAACTGCTTTCCCTGGCTTGTACTCAGCAGTTGCATGAGGGTTTCCTTTGCCTTTCTTCTGCAGTAAGAACATCACAGGGCAGAGCATGTAATGTTCAGGTTGGCTGTTTGAAACCCAGATGGGATCAAGGCATCCTGGACTGGAGAACTGCTGACAGTGATACCTAAGTTTGGTGCAAGACTTAAGCACTCCCAGTCACCAGCAGTGGAGGCTTTCAGAGAACTCCACACACAATCTCAGTGGGATGCAGGTGATGCCTCCGTGCACTGGGGTGGTTGATTCAGCTTGGACTGGGCAGGCAGGCGTGCTCCTGTAGCAAGGCATGAATGTTGGCAGACAGGGAGTTACATGGCCTGGGAAGGGATGGTATAGACAACCCAAGGCCTCTTTTCCATATCATTTGAAAGCCCCTATGTGCTCCCTGAAGACTGTTGTTGTCTGGCATTCCAGGGGTTTGTTGCTGTTGTGTTGTTCAGTGAGGATTTTAAAACAACAAGCTGGAGCCACTGAGAATGTGTGGGGGAGAGAGGGATGCACGATGTGGCCTTCCAGTGTAGACATGCCCTTAATTTCTGAAGGGCATCACGTTTGGTTATTGGTGTCTTAATTTGTAGGGAGATAAATTATTAACAGTGACTTCATCAAATCTCTAAAAAAGCCATTCTTCAATTTTTTTCTTGAAGATTGCCTCAACTTTTATCTGTCCATCTTCATGAATTCTTAATTCATTGCCCTTTCTCAGCCTCTTAGCTTGTAAAATGAGTCCAGTAGTGATTTAACTGATATCTTTGACATGCATTCAGAATACTGGATGTCTCTATGAAGAATTCCTTCTTCTCTGTTCCCTCAGCTGTTCTGTATGGTTTTTCCCTGCTGTGTTTTCATATGGTCTTTGGAAAAAAAAAATTCAGATCATTAAACTTGGGAAAACATTGGCATTTTCTGTGAGAATGGCTCCTGGATTTTTTGGTTCCTTCATCTAATAACAGCCAAGGTAAACATCACCAAAAATGCCCCTTAGTTATACCCTTCAGCGTGTAGGTCTGCTCAGTCCCCTGCCTTCCCCCTTTCTTTCAGTCAGGGACAAGCAGAGACTTGGGGGTTCCTTCCCTTTGTAGGCATGTCTTGATGACTTATTTCTGTTCGAGATGCAAGGAGAGAAGTTTTGAACATTTATACTTTCAGTCTGTACTTCTTTTCCTCCTTTTAGTGCTCTTGGCAGCAGCTGCTGCTCTGCACAGGTGGGTGGTGTGAGAACTTCTTGTGTACATGGAGTTGATGGGAATCGATGTGGCTCTATAGATAGATTGAACCTAGAGTGAAGAGGCAGACTCTTCCCTCATCTCTTGTCTTCCATGATTTATCCCTAAGTTCTGAGTGTGCTTCTGTTGTGTAGTGAATATTGTCATGAAAGGAAGTATTTGGGGCTGGCATGTCTGGGGTTTGGGAAGCTCATAGCTGGTTCCTGGCTCTGTCGTGGTCTGTGTGACTCAGTCATGTCACTTGGCCTTTCTGAGCCTCTGAGATGAGGGAATGGTGCTGGCTTCCCTCCTTCCTCTCAGGAGAAATGTGAGCATGAAGAAAGGTGAGGTGAGGGTGCTCCCATCAGATAATAGCAGGAGCTACAAGTATGCAGAATACCAAAATCCTCCATTTGGCTGTCAGTTTGTTACTAACCTTTCAAAAGCAGAGGAGGGCTGTGCCCCTCCCAGACCTCTGCTGTGTTGATGTGGGAAATCTTGTGCTTTGGCTCAGGAAATGGAAATGCACTTGTAGGGCCCCAAATGCATTTGCTGCGTGTGATTCCAGCACAGGGACCTGAACCACATCAAGAGCAAAATCCCAGGTTGTGCCATTGCTCGGGGACCCTCTGGGCAGCACAGAGCTGGGACAAAGCTTGGAGCTCAGCATCGGAGCTCAGACCTCTTTGGTGCTTCCTCCTCGGGACTGTGGGTGTTCCATGGGGTGGAAATTGTGCTGCTGGAGAAGGGAGTTACCTGAGTGACCCCGGGCTGTGCCAGGGGGGAAGGTCTTGTGTTCTGTGGAAGGACTTGGCTCTGTGTCCATCCATGAATCTGCACATTTATCCATCAGCATCAGGTCTGGAGTGGGGGAGGAAGGGGGATGGATGGAGATAGCACAGCATGCAGAAAGAATGCAGGTTGGCCAGGTTTCTCCAGCTCACGGGGCAGTGATGGATCTGTTGGGCTGATCCCACGGAGGGCAAGGGCTGTTTGGTGAAAACAGTGGAATAGGCTGAAGGATGTGCTGGAAATACATAAAAAATTGAATGGTGTTCAAAGTTCCAGCTAGGAAATGTGCTTGTCTCTGGTAGCAGGGCACTGTGGTACTCGAGATGTCTTCTAAGTCTGGGCTGAGTGTCCCCCACTTGTCCCTGTGAAAGGGACAGAAGTGCTGCAGGTGGGTGTGGATGTGGAGACTTCCAGAAGCATTGCTTGGCTCCTTAAAACAGCTTCTATATCCCCCTACAGGGAGTTGGGCAGTGGCTGGGATGCTGACTTTGGCTCTAGGTGCACATGCACCACTTTTTGCTCTGTGGTTGGTTTCAGGAGAGTCTTGGGCTTAGTCTAAAATCATGCCTAGGAAACTGAGGCATGGATCTGTGTGCTTAACTACCTGCCAGCCCTCTGTCCTGTCGTGTGTTGAATTACTGCAGATACTCACCTCCTGTGCTGTGACAAACTTGTTTTATACTTTGTGGAGATGGAGGAATGCTGTGCAGTGAGAGAGGGATTCTGCAGTGCTTGGGATACCTCCATGTGTGGTACAGGAATTAGGAATATAAGAAAAAGCACTGCTGGTTAAGATGCTGAGGGTGTGCTGTTCTCATGGAAATCCAGGAGGCAGAGACCTTTGGAGCCAGGAGTGCCCTCCTCCAGAAACAGCCAGAGGCTTTTGGAAGCAATGTGTCTGACATAACAAGATAAAACCATCTCTGCCAGCCGAATCCACGTGGGGTGAGGCTGGAGCTGTATTGCTGTATTGGCTTGAGATGAGATGGGAGTTCCAGCTGTGAAACTGCCTCCATAGTTTTTCCTTTTTGGAAAATGACTTGCCCAGATCTGCTGACAGCTCAGATGTATGGGCGTGATTAACCATCACAGGTATTGCTGAGCTGGAACTGGAACTGAGATTCCCTCTGAAGTGGGGACTGAGTGTTACTGAAGAAGCAGAGTAAGAAAAGCAGAAAATGGGAGAAAAGTGACATAAATCAGCAAGTGATGCAAGTGTAGCTGTTGGGTATAAATCTCGTGTTCTCTTTGCTTTTAGTGTGGAGTGATTGGGTTATGTGACCCTTGAATTGGTTAATGCTTTTAGAGGGAGAGTTGGATACCTTTGGAACAGCACATGGCAGAGAAGCACAGAACAGGTGGTTAGACAAGTTCTTCTGGGTTTTCCCTTAAGCCTCCACCACTGACCTGTAGCATAGCTGAAAGCAAACCCCTGCTTTGTGCCTCAGCCTTGCGATGTAAAACAGGTCCTTCCCAGCCCCGTGCAAGTCTCTGTGATCTGATCAGTGTTTGGGGCTCTCCCAAGGGTGCTGCTGAGGACTGAAATACTGCCTGTCTTTTTAAGGCATATTGGCCATGTGTTGCAGTTTGCCATCTGCTACATAATAGCTTCTGCTTTAATTTTATGATTGTATTATGTGGATTCCCAAAACGAAATCACCACAGGCCTGTGAAATGATTGACCTCTGCAGTTGGGGGGCAGAGCTGATTTCATCTCTTGGGGAGCTGAGTGAGGGAGCAGACCTCACAGCAGACAATGGTCAGTACCTTCTGTAGCAAAAAGTTATGACAAATACTTGGGATTAAGTTTTGGGAAAGCTGGTTTTGAGGTCTGGACCCCGTTCCCATTGAAAAGACCTGGGTTTTGTTCCTTGGGAGCTGTTCCCCAAGGCTTGCCAGCAGTCCCTGCCCAAAGCCAGCTTCTTTTATGTAACCAGAGTGAGCATGTTTGTGTTGGTGTCTCATGCTAACACAAGTAACACAGATCCCATCAGAGCCAACTGCACTGTGTGCATTCCCTACTATGGGAGGAGGAGAGTGAAGCAATGCCTAACAGGAGATACCATCTCATGGAATGCTAATGGAGAAGTGCTCTGAGTGGTGAGATCAGGATAATAAATGACACTGGGCTGAGCAGGAATTGGGCTCAAGCCTTAAAGGAGCTCTGACTGTCTCAACCATATCACATACAGCGGTGCTGGTTTTGTGCTCTTTGGAGTAAATTTGGTTTACATCCTTTGGAGCAGAAGGGAAAGGGAGAAGACACACTGAGAAATAGTAATAGTTTTTCTGAATCCAGGTTCCCCAAAGCCAATCCTTTCTGCTTCTAGACTAAAGAGCACACTGTAGTAATGAATTCTCTGCTGCTGCTTTGCTGCTCCTTTGGCGTCCCACTCACCTCACTCTCTTCCTTGTTCCTTCCTGGTCTTTGAGAGCTGTTTTGAAGTGATCCATTTCTGTAGGGAGCCGTATGTTTGCAGAGCATTTAAATGGTGCTGCATTGCTTCTGGCTATTTACACTGGTGGAACTGTGCTTGAGTTTCCAGACTCATGCAAAACACTGCTTTTAATGTAGAGATTTAGTCACTACACCAGTGATATTTTCTATCTCCAGCTGGGCCAGCCACCCTTTTCTTTCCACAGCTCTGCATGAATTTGGCTGGACGCCCCAAACTAGATGTACATCCCAATCTCCTGAGCACCTGAAAACTTCTTCCAGACTGCTGAAAATCAGCCCCTCAGGTGTTGCTCAGAGCTACAGGACTTTTCTGTTGACTTCAGTAGGATTTGTTTAAAACCCTTCAAAGCATCAGGGCCAGCAAGAACAGGCAGTCAAGCCAGCATAATTTCAATGCAGTCATCTACATCACTCATCTACAGTGAAGAGAAAATGCAATTTATTTTTAACACCTTTTTAAGTGTTTGTATATTAAAAGGATGAAATGATAGCTGACTTCACTCTGGCTCCATCTCAGCACTGCCCTGATTCCTCTTGTCCTGAGGAGTTGACAGTCCAGACTTGATTTTGGCTCACTGTGAACTTGTACACAACTTAGCAAATTAAGGATCTCAGTAGCCTCTCTGAAAGCTAATTTAACCATAAGGAATGACTGCTAACTTGGCAATATTTTGTTCTTCAAACTGCAAAGAAAATATTTATGCAAATCAGACTTTGTTTGTTATCATTGCTAGTAAGCCTAATAAGCAAGAGTGTGCCTGATCCCAGGGATGTTATATCATACCTGTGAAGATTTATTTTTCTTTTTTTCCAGTCACACCCCCTATATTTGTTTCTCGTTTTACCTGAGAGACTTTAGAGCTGTTGAATTGTGTGACCTTGTAGGTTAATGACAGCTCTGGAACAGAGTTGCAGTGCATCTGTCTATATCAGGAGAGAGTAATTAGCAAGTTATTGATAGTCAGATGAAGTTGCAGCCTGAATTCCAGCCAGCAGGATGTGGTTGCTTTCTAATACAGGGCTCGAGTGGACCATCCTGGACAGGAAATAACTGTATCTTTATTATTGAGAAAAGATACTCCCAGGGTGTGGAGCCTGTGTGGATAGTAAATAATTCTACTTGAAGGCTGCTGTTTCTGCAGATACATTATCTGATCTCCCCACTTTTTTGGCTGGAAGTGTTCCCTGCACTCTTGCTGGGCATCATTCTTTTTCTGTTGGGGATGTTATTACTGAAATAACCTGCTTTGGGGAATAGATTTCTTATTTCTCCCAGTGTCTGCAAGGATTTTTTACTTTATTTGCCAACTTTATGCTGGTACAGAAGGAGAACAGTTTGCTCAGAGTCCTTAAAATTACTTGCAGTGTGAGTGAAGCAAAAGTAATACGTGGTTTGGGAGAGAATGATGACCTTCCACTGCTGGTACAGGTTTGGGGCAGGGACATTTCAGCCTGAGGAACTGAAGATGCTGAGCCTGGGGGGGGGGGGCTTTGCCACTTGGCTGGGTTGGTATGTCCAGAGTCCAAAAAAAGGAGGGCTTGGCCACAAGTGCAGCCTTCTCTAGAGGAACAGGCTTTGATGGGCCATGCCACTGTCTACAACACACTTGTCCCTGCAAATCCTGTTTCATATTGGTGTCACCCATGTGGGGTTTGCTGTGCTGTGCCCACACAGACACAGAGTGGGGAGTCAAACAGCCCTGTAGCAGGGCTGCAGGCCCAGCTGCAGGCAGAGGATCAGTGCCCCTGAGCCCCTGGGCAGCCTCTTTGATCCAGCTGCCTTTTTATGGCTGTTTTCTGCCCTTTTCCACTTGTAAATAACTGGCTTTTATTTGACCTATCTGTGGAGTGATTTTCCTCTGCCAGACCTTCCAGTGTCTCAGAAACTCTGCAGCACATAAAGGGAACACGGGGGAGATTTCCCCCTCAGTTATTTCGGTGAATTTAAGCTTGACAAGGCCTGTTCTAGGCTGGCACCTGGGATTTCCTGAGCATAAGCCTTAATGGATTTTTGCAGCAATGCTTTAAATCCCAGCTCCTGCAGCTCAGTAGCTGTGGTCCCTCAGGTGAGTCTGCTGTCTGGCAGCCTCATGGCCTTTCCAGAGCAGGGGCAGAGATTATTTTACCTCTTTTTCTCCAGGAAGCAGCAATATGTCTCCAGTTAGCTTAGAAACTGGGGAGAGCAGCAAGGCTGTGCCTCTGTGGTATTGCTTGCTCTTATGTTGTCCAGTTGTTTAATTAACCTGGGCATCAGCAGCTTCCACCATGTGCCCTCTGGAGCCTTTCTGGAGTTTGTTGGGTTTTGTGTTCTGGAGTTGTCTTGGTGACAGGTGAATCCTGCCATTCATTACTTATTTTCTGCTTTCTCCCGAGAGGTGTGATTTGTTTCCCCATTTAACATTTGTTTGTTTCCCCATTTAACATTTGTTTGTTTCCCCATTTAACATTTGTTTCTTCTCTATCTTCCCATTTAATTTGCAGTGTTTGAAAACACTCGGAAAATCCATCATGAAGGCTGAGAAAGAGAAGGTTGCCAAGAGCTTGGAGCTGCTGAACTTCCTCCTTAAAACTGTGACAGGGCAGGTGAGTGTGTGCCCACTGTGTGGCAAATGCTGTTTTCTGAATATCTTTCAAATGTCACACTTGGATTTTTGCCTTGTGACTGCTACATCCCACCTGATTTCCTACCAAAGGTACCTGTAGAGGGAATGCCTGGTTGGACCTGAGGACAGAAAAGCCCTCCTGTCTGAAGGAGTGATCTGTAGCTCTTACGAGCTGATCTCCAGGGGCTTGCTGAAGGATTTGTGCAGTGTTCAGCAAACACATGTGGCATCTTCTTTCTTAGCAGCAGAAATAAAACCTGGGGTACAGTGAGGGTGGATTTTGTCCCAGGTGATTGCTCTGGCCTCTCCACTGAACCCCAAAGACAGGGATTCCCAAAAACTAGAGTAGCTTGATGAATGAGAGTGAAGCTTTATTCTGGGGCTTTGTTTTCCCTAATGGGAAATGACTCTTTTGAACATGAGAAGATTTTCTATAGGTGACAAAATACATCTCTAATATGCTCTTACTTCCTGGAGCAAAATACCACAAGCAGCAGAATTGCTGAAACCCAGTTTCCTACTGATAAGCCCTGAGCTCTGACCACAGCCTGTTTCTTTGTGAAGACCTATTAGGAAAGTGGGTGGAGAAGAGAGATTATTACCAGGCTGAATTGCCGTGAGACACCCTTTTCTGCCAGGTTTTACTGAAGTTACAGAAGGGGCTGCCAGATCTTTAGAAACCAGACTGAAAGTGCTGCTGCTTTGCTCTTGGTTGGGTGCATGGTCATGTGTCTTCTTCCCAGTGCTCCCAGCCATGGACTGGAAAGCAAAGAAGACCAAAGGACCCTCTGGTCCCTTTTATGCTACTGCAGTTGTACCTGTTAGACTCGTGACACTCATGCCACAGACTCAGTTTCCAATCAAACCATGGGACCTGATGGTACCTTCAGTTTTTGCTCCCAAATTGGTGTTGCAAATGGTCTCAGAGCAGTGGCTTGGGGAAGCCAGTCAGGGTTGGTTATTCCAGCCACAGTCTTCCCCTGAGGATCTCCTGTGCCCTGCTGCTGTGAGTGCCCCTCCTGAGTTCAGTCTGCTTGCCTCTTGCAGAAGCTGAATGTGAACTTGACGGAGGTGGAGAAAGTGCTGCTGTCTCTGAAGCAGCTGGAAGACATTGGGAACTCCCCACGGCTCGACTCTCTCTACTGGAACGTCATGCGCTGGCTGAATTACACGTATGTGTGCTGGGCATTCCAGCTTTTTGGCTTCTCTGGGGGCCTTCCTGCCTGTCCTGCTTGTGGCCATGGATGTGGGCAGGTGGGAAGAGAGAGGAACTCCAGGAAATGAGATCAGGCTGGAGTTTGAGTTCAGTGGAGCCCCTGGGTTGGTGGGGCAGAGACGCTTCTTGTGGTGCTTGTTTGGAATAATATTGGGCTCGTTATTCCCTGTGCTTACCTGCATGGGGTTGGTCCTTGAAGGGAAGAGGTTGTAACACATCTGATACATCTGATACCTGATGGTGTCTTGCCAGCAGAGTGAGACATCTGATGACCCAAGGACATTCCCTGCTTGCAGCAGGCCCATGTGGCAGCCTGGCTTAAGAAAGCCAAAGCTGCAGAGAAATTTCTGGGCTGGGATGAGTCACTAAACTCCCATCACATCACTGTGGATGGATTCTGCAAATGTGAGGCTGGTAGGAATGAGTAGCTGCGCTGGGAAGTGACTGGAGACCAGAGAGTATATTCCAGGACCTTCAGTCCTCTCCAGGGATGCCCAGCCTGGCACTTGGAGTGGGTGCATTGCAGCTCTGAAAGCTGAGGAGCATTCACTGGTTATGCTTTAGTGCTTCACACTGAAACCAGGCCATGGAATTTGAGCCTGGTCCTTTTTAGGAGCCCTCTCTGGGCCCTGAGCTGGTGCAGGGCAGCACAGACTGGGTGCTGGGGCAGTTGCTGTCAGAACAGCAGCAGGATTGGTGCCATGAGGGCTGCCCTGATGCAACTGGAATGGGCTCTTGGAGGTTCTGCTGGAAGACTTGTTGGGATTGTTTAGCACAGTGAAGGTCTTGCTGGGTGTCACCTTGGACAGACAGACAGTGTCTCAGTATCCTTGCATGGGCCCAAGGCAGGTGTGCTTGGGGTGGAGGTAAGTACAGCATTACCATGGAATGGGGATTCTTCCTCACATTCCCATGTGCTTTCCTCAGTCCTGGTCCAGCTCCTGCTGTCCATCTCAGACTCAGGAACACCTCCAGGGATAATGCTCATCCTCACAGCGTGTCTGTGCTTCCTGCACCTTTCCTGTGTGCCCCTTTGTGGACTGTCTGTCACATGGATCACACTGTTCCCTGGCTGTAAATTAAGTCGCTCTTGATTTTTGGCATTCTCTCTGCAGGAAGCCCAAGAAAGACAAGACAGCCAGTAAGCCTGTGCAGGGCACAGAGTCACTGAAAAAGAAGAAGAAAGGCTTCCTGCCAGAGACCAAGAAACGCAAGAATCGCAAGAAAGGCATCCAGGAGAATGGGATAGCATCAGCTGAAGATGGAGAACCAGCAACCCCAGAGGAGCAGCCCCTGGGAACAGAGACCCCCAAGCAGAAGAAAGGCCTTGTGCCTGGTGGCAACAAACACAAAAATCCAAACAAAGGGGTCAGGGAGAATGGAGTGGCAAAGGGAAGCGGTGGGGTCCTCCCCACTGTTAATGGGGGAGATACTGTGTCTGACAAGAAGAAGAAGAAGAAGAGGAAAAACAAAAACAGAAAAAGAAAAGGTGATGGAGGTGATGAGTCTGGGCAGGTTCCAGCTGCAAAGAAAGCCAAGGGGAGTGTCGTCCCAGAGACCCAGCAGAAGCAGGGCAAAGCCAACCAGCAGAAGCAGGGCAAAGCCAACCAGCAGAAGCAGGGCAAAGCCAACCAGCAGAAGCAGGGCAAAGCCAAGAAGAAAAGAAAAGAGAAAAAAACTCCAGTGCTACAGGAGTAAACTCCATGGACTCACCCAGGCCCAGCATGGCTCAGTAGACTGTTGTAATATCTTTTATAACTATAGTTTTTATGCCCTCCATGACTTTTAAATAAACCTTCCATGATGCTGAGCTCTAAAGCTGCAGGTTTGGCTTGTGTGGACGGTTCAGCCCAGAGCACAGGGAGCTTCAGGCTCTTGGAGATGCCCACTCTCTTCTGTGGCAGTGCCAAACAGCCTGTGCTTGGGAGCACAGGCTCCTGTCTCCATGATTTCCAAAGGCAGTAGCGAAGGCTGGTTTGGATTCCCTGGGGAGCTGGGATAGGTATGCTGGCACTGCTGTGTCAGGTTCAGAAGTAGCTCCTAAAGGCTCATTCCTGTTCTGTGCTGGCCCAGCAGGGCTCACAGCTTTTCCAGTCTGGGAGATGCAGCCTCTGAAATGCCTGGGGCTCAAGGGGTTTGCACATGCAGACTCGGGTCAGATATTCCCAGTCTGGCCACTCTGGTGTTGTCAGTAACTCCCGTGATCTGGTTTTCTTGCCTTTTTGCTGCTGGGTGCAGGAGGGGTCATGGCCCCTGTGGTAGTGCAGGGACATCAATAAATCAGTGAAACAATTGAAATGGTTGATTGACTGGCCACTGTGCCAGGCCAGCAGCCTGCGTGCAGCCATGCAGGGCACTTGGAACAGGAGCCTTACAACAAACAGTCTGGGAAGGCAACTGCTTGAAATTGCATCTGCTTGTTATCCTCAGGCTCCTGACTGCCAGAATGCCATCACCCCTTTGGAGAGTGCCAGGACCAAGTTCTCCCATGTGTTGGGTACCTGGCTCTTGCTGAGAGCTGAGTCTCAGTGTTCTCAAAATGCTACTCATGTTGTAGTTGCCTGCAGCTACCCTGCTGACCACCCTGCTCCTGGAAGGTGGGTGATGCCTGGCCCTGGCTCCTCTCCCAGCATCCGAGGGAGCAGGGCTGGGTTAATATTTGGACTCAATGATCTCAGAGGACTTTTTCTAACATAAATGATTCTGTGAAGGCCCCAATGCTCTCCTTTGTCCTGCAGAAGAGTTTATGCTGGCTCCTGGCAGAAGCTGCTGCTGGCAGAGGGAAGGGCCTGGAGCAGAGCTGTGGCTGCTGTGCCTTCAGCCCTCATCCCGCAGGTGGGTCTGTAGCACCAGGCAGAGATAAGGGCACTGGAAATGTCATGCTGCTTTTGGAGGGAGTGAGAAAAGAGCTGCCAAGGGCTGTTTGCTCATGGCTAGTTATCTGCCTTTGCAATGATTCTCTTCTCAAATGGCACAGAAGTCCCTGTGAGACAGCAGCTGGCAGAGACACGGATACATCCCATTGCAGACCCTGGGCAGGGGCAGCTTTCCCATTTCCCTGTCCCAGCAGTGATCCCAGACGCTCTGCTGCACATCCAGGGAGGGCACTGGCAGTGTGAGCAGCGGGTGAGGGTGGGAGTTTCTGTGCCCACTGGCTGGCCCGGTTCAAGCAGAGAATGGCCTTCCTGTCCCTGCCTTTTGTTTGCTGCCTCCACAGCTGCTTCCTCTGGCACTCGGGAGAGATGAGACTGAGGATCTCTGTGGTGTTGTCTTGGAGGATACAGCTCCTGGCTGAGAGGAATTGGCAGGCTCTGGACTCTGCAAGTCAAGCATCCTTCAGGTAGTGGCACAGAGTGGGGCAAGGGGTGAAGGGCAGCTCTCTTTGTGCTCATCCGTGCTCACTGATGGCCTCCAGCCTCAGCAGGGTTTGCAGAGGTCCCCAAACAGGATGGGTACTTGGGCTGCTGGTGTGTGACCAGGACAGTGCAGACCAGACCTTCATGGAGGTAGCTGGTCCCTGCAGCCCTGTGGTGCTCCCACGCTTGTCTGAGCAGTTTAGAACTGGACTCCTCCTGCTGAACCTTTTCTCCCAAACCACTTACTCATCTGGAAGTGGCTGTAGGGTCTTGACTGCAGTAGCTGCTGTTGGCAGCCTGCAGAAGAGCTGTAAGATTTTGTTCCCAGGCAGAAGGTGTTGGCAATTATTGCCAATCCTGTCTCCAGGGAAAAGACCCTCTGCTCCAAAGGGGCCTGGTGGCACTGGGGATGCTGCTTTGCCTCTGCCGTTTACTGTTGAGAGCTGGTTCATTGCCTCGTTAAAACCTCAATCGCAGCTAAGCCCCTCCAGCTGTCCCCAGGGTGATGACTTTTCATGTGTTATGCAAATGCGGGGCACAGGAGGCTGCTAGGTCTGGGCTGGCCGCGCTGTGATCCGCAGGGGAGCAGGGCTTTCAGATCTGAGCAGTCTCACTCAGGATCCCATTCCTTCTCTGTGCTTCTAAGTAGGACATCCCAGGGCTTTGTGGCATTGCCGTGCAGAACTGGAGGAGGAACAGCAGGAGGGGTGAAGTGAGCTGGGTGAGAGGGCTCTCTCCAGGCAGCTCAGGGGGGGAACTTAACCTGCCTGTCGAGAGCAGGTCTGTGTGGCACCCAGAGCCACCACTCTCCTGCCGTGGCCACTGCTCTGGGCAGGTCCTTGCCCACAGGAGTGGGCTGACCCTCTCTGGGATACCTGCCAGGGTTGCTGTGGTGAAGAGTTCATGTGGATCAGCTCGTCACTCGTTTTGGGAAGGGCAAAGCACAAGGTTAAAGCAGTGCCAGCTGTTGTTTGTGATCGAGGGATGGCAGCTGGGTAGTGCCAGATGTCGGTGGCTGAGCTGGAGGTGGCTGATCTGTGCCTTGCCATGGCCAGGGGGGTGTTCAGTCTCCAGTGCTTGTGGAATGGTCAAGGGGAAAGGGGACAGGAGAGCTGCAGGGCAGGGTGAGGGTTGTGCTTCACTAACAACTCTCTTGCCAGTGAAATTACCTGCCTGTAGGCTGGCTTTGATGCACAGCTTACAGAAAGCAGTCACTAATCCACCAAGTCAAATCCTTTCACCAGCACTTATTTGTGCCTTTTAACACTTGCAAAGGTTTCATTTTACTTGATTTTCATGTCTGTCACTCGACCTTTAGGGGACAGAACATGCTTTGATTTTAATGAAGCCTTTTCTCTTCAGCTGACCAGAGCTCTTTGGCACTGAGAACAGCTCAAGGGTTCTTCTGGATGCAAGAAGGGCCCTGGGCACTGAGGTGCAGGGAGGGATGGACACAGGCTAAAGCTATGGGACAAATCCAGGCTCATGGAGTCCTGTGAGGGTGGGCAGGCCCTGGCACAGGGTGGGCAGAGAAGCTGTGGCTGCCCCATCCCTGGAAGTGTCCAAGGCCAGGCTGGACGGGGCTTGGAGCACCCTGGGCTAGTGGAAGATGTCCCTGCCCATGGCTGGGGGCTTGAAACTACGTGATCTTCCAACCCAAACCATTCTGAGATCTGAGGGAAACAATGCTGGTGTCTATCCTGAAAGATGGACACTATTAGGAAGTACTGCCAGTATCAGAAACAGGGTTGTGCCTCAGAAATTGCCATGTGATGTCAGTCACCAAAAGCTGCTGTCCCATGCCCAGGTTGTTTAGGTACACAGCTACTGGTGATGGAAATTTTAGGACATTTTCACATTTTTTGGCTTTTGTCAGAGATGTTTATTTATTTTTTGTTTGTCATTGTTCACTTGTAAAAATTATTACAGAGGATTGTGTTTTTCACCAAAGCAGAGTTTGTAGTTGAGGCTTGGTTGGATTCCTTCATATTTTAAATCCAGAGTTTTGCTGGCTTACATTTGGGAAATGGCAAAAATCCCAGGAGTATTTTGTATTGTGGCTCCTGGGAAGCAGAGCAGACTGCTGGGACCATTTCCATTAGCCTGGACTAGGGAAGGGGAGCCTTTGAAGTGCCTCCAGTTTTGGGAAGGACACAAAGTGTGAAGATGGTGAGACATAGAAAGCCTGACTCGGTGTGATGGACGAACCAGGCTTTATTAGCTGGTCATTGCAGGGACGGGACCCTCCCACTGCCCTGTTTGTGGTGGCACTGAAGGGACCCAGCTGGTCCACAGGGTGTGTGGAGGAAGCCTCGGGTGGACAGTCGTGCAGGGGCAGGTGTGTGAGGCTTCACCCTGCTGGGCAGAGCCACGCTGGGCTCTTGAGCTCCTTGGGAAGGTGTTCAGAACCTGGCAGTGCAACCTGTGCCTTTGGGCCAACAGCAGGACAGGGGGGTCATTTAGAACACATTTAGTTCAGTGGCACCCTCAAGGTAACATCTGGTTTTCTAGCATGGTTGGCTTTGCTTACTGGATAGAATTTTTTATGGGTAAAAAACCCTTTCTTGTTGAAATATTTGAGAAATAATTAAGATGGATTGGGGTTTTTTTTAAGAGATCTGATGGGGAATCAGACAGGTGTGGAAATTATATCACTTGTTGGGTTAACATTGTTATTGCCAAGGGTTTTTTAGTCAAACTACCCAGGAAATTCTTTTGAAAAAAACAAATGGTGCCAGTGTGATCCATTTTTCTGTATTATGGCAAGAGCTGTGACAAAAATTAAATAATTTTTTGTCTCTGTGCTGCAGGCCCAAGGCAAGACTTTCTTCTTTCACAGCTTTTTGTGTACTTACTACTAAGTAAAATGAACTCTAAATCACTGTTGTTTGAGCAAAAGAACAAGCAGCTCTAGAAGCTGCCTTAACTTCCTCCTGAGGCTGATGGTGACTGCCCTCAGGACTGGTGCTGTCCCCCCTCTGCTAATGGTGGCCATTGTCCATTAGAAGAAGGAAAGAGACTTTACTCCAGCCTATCAAAGCAGGAATTACCAGAGGACTATAAACTGCATTCCCACTTCAAAGGCTTTCGGGCTGACGTGGATTAGAGTCGTGCCTTGAACGCTCTCCTGTGGAAGGGCTCTCTCCAGCAGCTCATGAGCTTGGCCCCGTTGTGTCTCTGCCCTCGGTGCCTCCAAGCTGGGAGGGTGGGACACACCGAAGGGGAAGGGGTTTGCACAGGGTTTTTCCTGAAATGTTGTTTCCATCTCTGTTCCTAAACCACGTGTGTATTCCTTCAGAGTGCATTTCATGGATGTGCTATTTCCCTTCCCTTCCTCTCCTCAAGGGGTGTTGACAGTGCCATTGAACAGCTCCAGGGATGGATGTCCCTTCCTGCAGCTCTGGCAGCCTTGGGGCTGTGCCCACTGCCCTGGGGAGCCTGGGCAGTGCCCACCACCCTCTGGGGGAAGAACCTTTCCCTGAGATCCCCCCTGACCCTGCCCTGACACAGCTCCAGCCATTCCCTGGGTGCTGTCCCTGGTCCCCCCAGAGCAGAGATCAGTGCCTGCCCCTCCTCTGCCCCTGCCCAGGGAGTTGTCCCTGCAATGAGCTCTCCCCTCAGTCTCCTCTTCTCCAGCTGGACACCCCCAGTGCCCTCAGTGTCCTCACACACTTCCCCTCACTGTCCTTCACCTTTTTGTCAGAAAAGGGAAAGCTCTCCAGTGTAATGAGCCCCTCTCATTATTATCTGTTATTGATCCATCAGGTCAATGAATGTCTCTGAGGTTGGTGTAGTTGAAAAAATTTGGAGTTGACCTACTCAGTGCCTGGTCTGCTGACTCCTGATGGGATTCAGAGGGGAAAAAGGGTTCCAGAACAGGAGCCAGCAGCACTTGGTGGTGGATCTTTAAACCAGCTTGGAACAAAACCAGGCTCAGCTGTGACGAGTGATGGGAGGGAGTGCCAAAACTTGAGGAAACCAGCACTAAAGGGATCCCTCAACCTGCCCCATGGACCACGTCTGGAATGTTCCTACACCAAAGCTGCAGCCTGAGGGACCAACAGGAGGAGCTCGAAGCTTTGGCCCTGTCCCTGAGGTTTGGCATCGTGGGCATAGGAGAGCCCTGGGGGGATGAGCTCTGTGACTGCAGTGCCCTGTTGGATGGTCACAGGAGGGACGGGCAGGGCTGGCCCTGTGTGGAGCAGAGGGGTCAGAGTGCCTGGGGCTCACAGCTGGCAGTGGCACAGCTGCTGGGCAGCACTGGCAGGTCACATCCCACTGGGAAGGCAGCTGGGTGCAAACTGGGGGCACAGCTCCAGTCCTGGTCCCACCTCTGGGATGGGACATGCAGGCACAGAGCAATGAGCCCATGGAGGGGACAGCAATGAGCCCATGGGGGGGGGACAGCAATGAGCCCATGGAGGGGACAGCAATGAGCCCCTGGGGGGGG
>JAWWEE010000048.1:7982740-8029303 GCA_035221455.1 Xenops minutus | reverse complement strand
GTGGGCAGGCCCTGGCACAGGGTGGGCAGAGAAGCTGTGGCTGCCCCATCCCTGGAAGTGTCCAAGGCCAGGTTGGACAAGGCTTGGAGCAACCTGGACTAGTGGAAGGTGTCCCTGCCCGTGGCCTGGGTGGAATGAGATGAGCTTTAAGGTCCCTCCAACTCAACCTATTATGTGATTTTTTTTTTTTTTTTAATGTACTGTCCTATGTGTCATACAGAGATTTTGCCAGGGACACTGGAGATGGGTGCAGTGCTGGAGTTCTCAGGAGGTTGCCATGCAGTCAGCAGCTCTGTATGCCAGTGACACCAGGGCATTGCAGTACAAACAGCACCAGCTCGTACAGGCCAGCCTGGGCTTCATGAGGTGCTGCCCAGCTCAGGTGTCAGCAGGTGTTGGGGAGGGTCAGGGTGGTCACCCTGTGCTGGCCCATGGGGCTGTTTGAGTGTGGGGGGCCTTGGTGAGAGCCCTACAGAGACAGGCTTTGTGAAGGGGGGACAGGCAGTGGGGGCCTGGCACAGTGAGTGTGTGTGGGTATGTCTGTGATCCAAGCCCAGTGTGAACAGTGCAGTCAGTGTTAGCAGGAGCTGATGGATGGAAACTAAAGCTGCTGAGCTTCAGAGCCCATCTGCTGCAACATCAGAATTTATAAAATTATGCTTAATCAAGTCCTTTACGCAGAGCGATTAAGATGAAAACCCTAAGACGCACTGCTAAAAGGTCATCAGGGTGATGGTTTCAGAGACAGAGCCTTTGCTTTAGGGGCGTCTTGACCTGGATATGTGCCCTGTGCTGAAGGGAAAGGACACTGAAGGGGGTGCTGTGGGAGGGGTCTCTCCCAGCTGGTGAGGGGAGCCTCAACCACTCCTGTCTGTGTCACCGCAGCCTGAGGCAGGAGCACAGATGGACTGCAGAGCTCCTGATAAAGCAGGACCAGCCCCTTCACTCCATTTTTCCACAGGCCACCTTCCTGTGGAGCTGTTGGGCATGGCTGCTGCAGGATCCCTGGAGAAGGGCAGCCT
The DNA here is from genome assembly GCA_035221455.1 of Xenops minutus. Lineage (NCBI taxonomy): Eukaryota > Metazoa > Chordata > Aves > Passeriformes > Furnariidae > Xenops > Xenops minutus. Next base: position 8,028,281 of record JAWWEE010000048.1, on the reverse strand, counting down.
TGCTGCCCACTGTGGTACTGCTTGGGCATTTGTTTCCTGGAGTGCTCCCTGCCCATCTTCCCGAGCAGTTGAGCCCCCACCACATCAGCCATTTCCATCAGTCACAGCAGCCAGGACTTGTAGCTCTGCTGGGCCATGCAGAGCCTCAGAGGGGTGGTCAGCCCACCACTGACTGCTCCCTGGCTCTGATCCCTGTCTGGATCCAGGCAGCCACCTCAGAGGGAGGAGGAGACTGTTATCCATCACCCTGTGCTCCCTCTGCCCTTCCCTGCTCCTGGTGTTACTTCCCACATGAGCTCCAGGCAGGCTGGTGTCCAGGTAAGTTCCTCACCATCCACACTGAAATGGTCTTGGTGGCTTTGTGGCTACTGAAGCAGCCTTGTCCCAGCAACCACAGGCGTGCACAACCAACTAGAGACACGAGAAAAGGAGCCAGGAGGTACATTTTAAATACTTTTATTTCTTAATTTACATAAAGGTATATATTTGGCTTATTTATATTTTTTATACTCTGAGATTCACAATCAATTGCTCTTAAAAAATAAAATAGTCATTTGCTTCTGAAAGAAATCAGAAAACTATTTTATACTCTTCCCTTGTATAACAAGAAAATATACTAATACTCCCATACATCACATAGTAAAAGTGATTGTAAGTGCTGGTTTACCAAACAATAAAGCAAATGGGGAAGAAAACGAGCAGTTGGGACGGAGGGTGTTGAGAGAGCTCTGCTTCCCAGAGCACAGCCAGTCCTTTGGGGGGTTTAGGCTCCCCCTGAGGGGCTCCCTGGGCCAGTCTGAACGGGGAGAGGCTCCTGGGAGCAATGGCAGGAGGAGCCACTTGCGTTGGCAGTTTGCTGCCTTTGGGGTCAGTTTGTTGCCTCAATTTCCCTCTGTGTAGAAGCCATTGCTGCTGCAGCAGTGCTGGTGCAGGGTCAGCTGGGAGGGGGAGTTAATGCTTTAAAAAATCCCCTTTATGAAGTGGAGTAGAAGAAAACCCTCCTGACTGACTGAGGGCAGGCTGGAGCCTCCCTGGTGCCCTCTGGGCACCTGCACAGACCCTGATGAGTGAACACAGCAAGGACCTGGCATTGTAGGTCCCACAGACTGGGGGGAACTGGAAGGAGCCTGAGCCTCCCTCTGCTAGGCTGGAACACGTGGGAGCAGGGATTCAGGGATTCCTTGGTGCAGGTAGGATTCCCTTCCCTCGTGTTCATCAGAACCCACAGCATTTCCTTCATGTGCACAGAGGACAAACCGGCCCCTCACAGAACCATCAGGGATTGGGCCCTGTCACACACCAGGACATTACAGACCACTTGGGTTCCCTTGTCATGGCTGACTCCTGAGCATTAAGTTTAAGGAGAATTCCTAATCTCCAACCTTAGCAGGAATGTTTCATTTTGTTGACAGTAAATGCTACAACAGAGGGAGCCTATTGGAAAAGCAATTTCGGAAATGTGGTTAATCTTCTTTGGTCTCTGAGATGAAATGACTGATTGTTGGGTTGCTTTTTGTTTCTTTTTAAACAGCTTAACAAGGAATTTCTTAAGGGGAACCAGAAATTCATGTGCCTTTAAAGCCAAGAGTTTGACTCCCACACTACAGAGGCTGCATTTCCCCTAGGAATGTAAATAGTGGCACGAGGTGGAAGTGAAGCATTGTCTGGGATTTGCTCTGCTTTGTTATTTCTAGCACCCACTTGGTATCCTCCAGAGGATGCCCAGGCACTCGAGGGACACTTCTGGCTCTAGTTCTTTAGCTGAATCTTGGAGCTGTTGTTAAGGAATTTTAGGTGACAGAGCCTTTGCAGAGCAGCCCTGTGGGGTCTGAGGAGGGGGCAAGGCTCGGGGGTGATGGGGTCACAACCATCCCCAAGCAGTGCTGTGCTGTAGGTCCCAGCACATCCTAGAAGGGAACAGGACCTTCCTGTGCCTCTGAGCACAGCCAGGGCAGCAGGATCCAGCCCTAACCTGCATCCAGTCCTGGTCTGGCATTTCCTGAGCTGCTTTAGTCCAACTGCAGCCACTGGTGAGCCCTGAGCAGGAGTGAGGGGCCTTCACCCACCCCAGGTGCAGAGCTGGAGGGGGATCTGATCTGTGGGAGGGGATGAACAGGACACAGGGAGCTCACTGAGCCCTGTCTGAGGCAGCCTGGCTGGGCAGGGTCTGTGCTCTCCTTCCCACTGACCCTGCATCGGTTTGGCCCCTGGAGGCCAAGGGCAGGAAACAAAACCCCAGTGAAGTGGCACTGTGACACATTTCTGCATTTGGGCCTAGCCCAGTTCAGACTCTGGCCTTGTCTGAAAGGTCTCAAATACACCTTTGTGAAGGTGCAGGTGACACCCCAGGGCTGGGTGTGCAGGAACCCAAACACCGCTCTGAGGAGACAGGATCAGCCACTGCTTTGGAACACTGACAGGGAGAATTAGCATTGACAATCCGTGTGATATGGCATCATGTAAACAAAGCACGAGGTCACTGGCACAGCAGTATTGCACTCCCAGGCCCAAGGTACAGCAATTCAGCCAGCTGGATTTTGGTATTTTAAAAGCCTGGGGAACCTCCTAGGCAAGGCTGAATTGAGCATATTGAAAACTCTAGAGCCCGTAGGGATTTCTGTCCAATGTACTGGGCCTTTCTGTGACAACCACCAGCATTCCCAGTGCAGTGAGACTCTCCTCTGCCCATTGCTCAGCCTCAGGTGCCGGGGAGGTCACCCACTGGAACTCTTCCTTGGTGCCCTTGCAGGGCCTGACACCAGGGCACTGAGACAGGGAGAGCTGTGGACGTTACTCATGTCTGCTATGGTTGCACAGGCAGCTCCAGATTTTAAACATTTAAATAAAAACTGTTTATCTAAATATATATATATATCTCATCTAATGTCTTCAGCAGAGATAAAGCATCTTATGACATTTAAATAAAAAATAATAATCTGAGTTGAGCCTTCAGTGTCAAAGAAAAGGTGATGCAGAGAACGGGTCCCAGCTAGTGCAGTCCATGGGTGTGGGAGTGCTGGCAGAGCAGCAGCATTCCATAGGACACCAGTCCTACAAACCATGTGGACTTCATTGGCTACAACTAAAACCATTTACACAATCTACAGTCACTCACTTGGGCAGCACTTTCTGGGTCCGGGGGCAGTTGTTGGTGCTCAGAGGTTCCCGTGTTCCCGGCTGCCCTGCTCATCTCCCAGGGCCTGACCCCGCAGGCCGCAGTGGGGGGATGGATGTGGTGCTGGAGAACCCTCTGGGCGATGAAGGATCCACTGGTATCCAGCACAGAAGGGCTTCGAGCTTGTGATCGGTGTGGTGGGAGCAGGAGACCTTGTGTCCTTCACTGGCAACTGCAAACAGGGAAGGGAAGGACGTGGTTAATGGGGAGTCCCAGGGGTGCACTGGGCTGGTAACCCCAGCTTTGGGGCAGGGCCAGCTCAGAGAGCCTTGGGCTGGAGCTGTTTGGAATGGGAAATGAATGCCCTGGGATCCAGGCACAGCCTGCTCCAGTGGCAGGTGTAGCTCCTGCCTGTAGTATTTCAGGGCATCAACTATGTCCTGTTTGTCAGGTGTGCAGGTACAGCTGTTCCTGGTGGGGGCTGAAGCAGCTCAGCAGATTACAGGGACTTTGCTAGGCTGTTTTAACCCCCTCAGTTAATTAAAGGAAAGAAGGACTACTTTAATTTGCCATTTTCCAAACTGTTGTCCCTTGGAGAGCTCAGCAGCCCAGCCCAGCTCAGGCACTGCTGGTGGCCCACACTGGCTTTAAGAGCCACCTCAGCACCTCTCACTGCTGAGGTACCACTCGTGCACACCAGGGCCTATCCTGCAGCTTTCCAAGATATCAGGGCAGGGGTAACCAGTTCTCTCTCTGCAGGATTTCCTGTGAGAGGGTCCATGTTCTGCAGCAAATTGCCCCAACCTTAAAAATCAGTGACTGCTCAGTTACAGAACAATTCCCTATGATGATGGCCTGGTTTATCTCAACCTGTATAAAACTAGACCAAAAAAGAAAAAAGTGCAGTGAAAAACCTTGCTCTGCCCAGGACCCAAGTGGTCACTGTTTTATAAGGCAAGTCTCAGCAACACCATCTTGTATCTCCTCCCAGATTTGTTCAGGTTTAAAAAAAAACCCAAAACCAAAAAACAAACTTATCTAAAAGGTACTGATAAATAATAATGTGTGAACACACATCCAGCCCAGAACCTGCAAACTCCAGGCAGTCCTATCCCAGAATCCAATCCCCTCTGTGGAAATAACGCATCTGCTGTGCTAGAGACTGTATTCAGTCTTTTCCCTCAAAAGGCCATTCTAAAGTGCCTTATTGAGTTCTGATTTTCTGATTAGTCTTTCAATGCATTTAATTTATGGGGAAGAAATCTCATCTTCAAAAACCTGCTTTAATTAATTTTGGCTCCAGTAAAATGCTGGGAAGTGTTTATCACTCGTGGTGGCTCCTCAGCACTGTGGCTGGTGGGGAGTGATAAGGACAACATGGACACAAGGGACAAGGGAGGGCAGTGGGAAGGGAACAGTCCAGGAACCATGTGAGAGATCAGGTGCAGCCAGAAAACACTGTGCAGAAAATCTGGAATATGCTACGAGTGGTGGTTTGACAGCAGCTGGTGCTGGGGCCAGAGCAGGGCAGTAGGAGCTTTGTGAGCACAGGGGTGTTGTGTAAATTCTGGCTGGGACAGTCCCACCTGCTGCTGGCCAGGGGGACAGGGGTTACCTGGTCTCTCCTGCTCCAGGAAGGGTGCACCACGTTCTGGAAGCAACTCAATACCCCTGGTTTCCCCATTCCTGATTTGCTCTGATTTGGGCTGAAGGTGGCAGAGGTGCAGACCAGGGCTGGCAAAGCTTAACTTCTCTCCCATAATAAGGAAAGGGGTGGGTGGACAAAGGTAGCTTGAAATGTAATGCTGGTGTGTTACTCACCATCTCAGACTTTCACAGAGGCTGGTGGCATCACAAGTTGGTTCACCCTGGTGAAGGAAAACAAAAGTGTCGTGTGAGAGCTGCAGTTGGCAAAGAAAGAGGTGCATAACAACAGCCCAGCCTGGGGAATCCATGTCTCAGTGCTTAACAGTGTCTAAAGAAGTGGGACATTAATAACTGTCCTGCACCATGGTATAAAGCTGAAACCCTGTCACACAGGGCTGTCTGGTAGCAATTGCTGGAACATGCCAAGTGACATTGCTGACACTAATTGACAAGGATTTGGGAATGTCCCAAAGGCATCCAGGCGTAGCGACTGTTTCCCTGAGCCAGAGTACAGGAGTGTTTGTGCAGCAGCTGTTGGTGTCCTTCAGCCTGACAGCACAAATGTAAACACTCACCACTGATAAAAATTGAATTAGGGGAAAAGGAGCTGTCTTTCAGTTTCCAGGTCCTGAAGACCTGCTGTGTCACCAGGCAGCAGCTCTCCTGCACCTCCTGCCATGAGGGGACAGCTGCTCTCTGCTCTGTGGGACCCAGGGACAGCAGCAATGTCCTACAGAGTCCCTCCCTTGGAGCTGCTCCCTCTTGCTCTGCACGCCCTGCAAAGTCCAGCCTTCCTTTGCAGCAGCCACGTGCCCCTCCCCACGCTGTTCCTGCCCTCCCAGTGTGGGACAGGAGCCCTTCAGTGGTGTTTGACAGAGCAGCCCTGGTATGGGCTGTAAGGACATGTCACCCCCAAATCCAAGACCTTTGGGTCTGGTTTTCTATCTGGAATGCTCACTGACCTCAGCAGGAACACCTGGATTCTTGTGACACCAGAAAAGCCCCACCTTGCTTATGGCCCTGCCTTGCCTTTAACACATCCGAGTGCTTTACCCAAAAGGAGCATAAATCTGAGTGACAAAGGGACAGTCTTCCCCTGACATTTGGCTGTGCCAACTTAGAATAAGAACCAAACTGAACCAGCAATGTGTTAGACCTTTGCTGTCACACACAAAAGCAGCTTCTCTCTTAATCAGTGAAACATTTGGGCAAGTGGACAGAGAGTATCACAGAAACCATCACTGCCCGAGGCCCTGCCAGCTGAGAACATCTCAGAAAACATCACTCTCCTCTGGAAAGGCTGATTCACTAAAACAAACTCGCCTGCAGTTCTTCACCACGCTTTGTACCTGACCCAGGACACTCGGCACACCTTCCAAAAAACCTCTGCATCAGGGATTGGCCCAGCTTAGCCCACAGCTCCTCACACCAAGCCCACAGGGAATTTGTCTCCAAGGGGCAAAGAAGCCTCTGTGCCTTCTCTGCCTTTCCAGGCTATAAACTCAAATATCTGTGATGCAGGAGCTGCCCCAAGTTCCTTTGTACAATCACCATTGTTGGTAGCCCCACTGCACTGAAAATCACATTGTACTAAACACTGTAGCTGCTTCAAGTAGCAGAATTTATCAGAGACAAAACACATCACCTGGGAGTGCTACAACCAACTCCACAAGTAGGAAGCAAGCTGTGGTATGCCATGAAACTGTCCCAGGATACTAAAACTCCAGAGTTTCGAATGTGCCACAATGTGTGCAAGCCACATCCCTTAGCATGTCATCCCACGTTCTTTCAGGATACAGAACATACACATCGTTAGTTTTGCCATGACCAGCACAGGGAACTCACCTGCACTGCTGACAGATGCACCATAAATACACACAACTTTCCTGCTTGGACTACTTGGGAGTCCAGCCTCCTATGGGATAAAATGTACCTCCCTTTTATTTTAGCACATTTCTCTCAAGTTCTGCTTTATCTCTGTTTCACAGATGGGAACAGAGGCCTGGAGGGGCTAATCCTGAAATGCATTTGGAAGATTTCATGGGAAATTAGACCCCACATGACTGGAGAACCTGCTGGGGAGAGAAATGACTTTCGGGGATCACACAGGAAGGTGGTGGGCAGAAGGGAGAACTGAAACAGTCCCCAGTTTTGGTCAGTGCAGTCCCCCCTCGCTGTGAAGCCCCAAACTGCACACAGAGCTCATGGGCTCAGGCACAGCCAGTCCCAGTGGGGCTCATCCTACAGGTCCGATGGGATTCTGTTTATTTTTTTTAAAGCAAACCCACTAATAATAAAATTTAAACTCTCCTAGGTGACAAAATGTAGTAGATGGGCTTAAACTAACAAGGTTCAAGAGCATCTAAATCCCTGATTAAGTCCCACTTGCCTTTCTAATAATGATAATCCCACACTGAATGGATCTGCTCACTGAGCATTGGCTCCCAAATTGCTCTGTTTTCTTAAGATTGTGGATGTTTTCATTCCTTGAAGAGAGTAGGGTGGAAACCAGTCTGTTGTTTCCTGAGGGGGAGGAAACTCACCCAAATTGCCTTTCAAGAACAGAAGCTGTACAACTTTTCTTGGTGTTTTTTTATGGGCTCCTCCAGCAGTTAAAAATGTGGCTGATTCCCTCTAACCCCATCACTTCCCCTCCTGTCAAACCTAAATATTTCTCCTAGATCCTATCAAACCATTTTCATGTAGTGTGACAGCATCTATAATTCTGAAGTATTTATAAGCCTGTCTGTTTAATATTAAACTACATGCTCTAGAGCTGTTAAATATTTATGCTATGTAAAATGGATCTAATTTCACAGCACCTCTGCCGGTCAGAGACCTGCATGAGGAAAAGACAGGGAATTTAAGATAACAGATGAGTGGCCAGGATCTTTTACAGGTCAGCTGTGCTCTATTTGAGGATCTGGGCAGGATTATTCTCCGAATGCTCTGTCCCTTTCAGGCAGCAGCTCTTGGAGACTCCAGAGGTCTGAAAGAGCCCCTGCTGCCACAAACAATGCCAGAATGTTCTGCTCCCCCCTGGACCAGCAGGAGGAACCCCCAGATCCGCCCTCTCACCTGCAGCTCCCACTGACCACTCTGAGGTCCAGGGGTGTCACCTCTGCCCTGAGCCCCAAGCCCAGGCAGGAAGAGGAGTCAGGAAGGAGGACACACCCCAATGTGTGCAGCACCACCATGCCCAGGACCAGGAGAAAGGCTGTGCTTCCATAAAGCTTTTGGGAATGCTCCCAGCCCAGTTAATGTCACCTTTCATACCCAAGTTAACCACCACCTGTATTCCAGCATCCTGCAGCTTTCCCAGAGCCCTGTTTGCCTGCTATCCAAACAAGCCAGGCTCTGGCTTTTGTAACTGAGAAGCACACTAGGAAATAATGCCCTGATTTTTACAGCCTGCTTTACTTAACATCACTTAACTTTTACAACCAACAGTAAAATGCTTCGGTGGGGTCCTTCTAGCCTGAAAATAACTCATTTTTTTGAGTTATTGAGCAGGAGCTCGTTCAGCAGACAGAAGTACTGGGGCTGAAGCTGGATCCCTGGACTTAGCAGCAACTCCTGCCTGTGATTAAGGATCCTTCATTTCACTGGAGAGAATTCTGTGTTTCTGATGTACCCTGCAAACATCAAGTGCCAGTCAGAAGCAGCACTTTAGGAAGGGACACAGGTGGACAAGCCTGTCTGAACTTCCTCAGATGTTTCTGGGAGGTTAAATCTCTCCAAAAGGCCTTGTGAACACACTGAAACCTGAAATTTTAGGTGATGAAATGTCTGCATAGACAAAAATCCTTGAAAGGTAATGAGATTTCATGGCTTTAATCTATGAAAACCAAATCTTTCCGAATACAGCTAAAGGTTTTTTCTGGCATCAAAACAGGGGCAATGCCACCCTGCAGCTGTGGCCCAGAGATGAGGAGCAGCCCAGCCAGGTGCAGTTTTCTGCAACTGCAGCATTCCCTTCTAATGTTGCTGTCTGAGCCTGTGCCAGGACAGAGGCTAAGGAGGATCATTTGCAGCTCCACACCTGTCTGACTTCCAGAGGGAATTGTATCCACTGATAAATGAACACAGGGAGGTACCTGCACACGAGGGCACTGATGCTGCTTTATCACTGTAATGCCTGCAGAAAACTGACAAAATAGTCATGGACTAGGAGAGCTGGGGCAGCTCCAGGTGGGGTTTCTTGATCTTCACATGCCCACAAACCCCCCCAGTCAGTTAAAATCCCAGGGCAGGAGTGATGCTGTCAGTGTGCTCTCCCTGACACAAGGACAAGGGCAACTGGAGCTGGAAGGAACAAAGAGATCACTAAAGAGTATAAAAAAGTGGGTTTAGGCACAGGCAGAGGCCTCTGTGCACCAGACCCACTCCCAAATTCCAGCTGTGGTTCAGACAGGGAGAAGTGGCAGAACTGTTTGTGCCACATACCAGGCTCTATTTGTCCCTCACCTTGTTACTGCAGAGATCAATTACCCTGAATAAATCCTGTGAAGCCAATTGCCAAAACACACAGACATTTTAGTACACAAAGGAGGGAAACGGACCCGAGCTTTACAGCCCATCCCACTCCTATTTTCCATCAGTGTCAACACCCCCATAAACACAGTCAGCTTCAGGGGGATGGAAGGCTCATTGCAGTGACCTGCCAGCAACAAACAGGTAACACAAGACCAGGAAACACCTTAAAAACGCAACCAGCCACCCCTCAGACATTACCACACCTCATTCCTGCTCTCCACAGACCCTCCTGCTTTGTCTCACCACGGAGGGATTTAGAGCTTCATCTCGCTGGGATTTTGTCACGTTTCCCATGAGGTCTTTGAATTAAACGCCACTAAATGCACCGAGTTCCCTCCAGTCCTGCCCAGTGCCAGCAGTGCCACGCCGTGGGGGCTGAGCTCACACAGAGATTTCTGCCCCTGCAACAACTCACGGTCCGGGCTCCTCTCCCTTCCCTCACTGTGCTGCTCCCTGCAGAGATGCCTCACCTGCCACACTCCTGAGTGCTCCCAGCGCTGCTCCACCTCTTCCCAGACACTCCAGAAGGACCAAGCCCAGCAGGCTGGAGCCTCCAGCTCAAGGGTGTTACCGTTTATGCCCAGTTTTTAACCAAGCAGTGCAGAAGGTAACCGTGGTGGCCACTGGTGTCCTGCAGCAGCTGAGCATTTGCACCTGCAGCTGGAAGGAGGTGGCTTTGGTTCCCTGCTCCACAGCACAGTCATCCCCGGGTGCTGGCCAAGCTGCCAGGTGCCTCCAGCTCCTCCCTAAAACACGGCTGCAAAACATCAACCCTTAACACAACCTGTTCCCTCCTGCAGGAACAGCCAAACCAAGGGCTGCTCCCAGAGAGCAGCTCCTGCTCTCACCGACCTCAGGCTGTTTTGATCACGAAGCCAATAAGTGGGGCACAACTCATGATTAACAACATGAATTCCTGCAGTACCTCGGGCTCCGAGCAGGCTGAGCTGGGAAAGGCTGAGAGGGGAGGTGCATGGAGGGTGAGCTGCAGTGACAGCAGCCTAGAGGGGTCCCAGCGAGTGGCACAGAGACAGGACAGCACAGCTAAGAATAGTCCATGCCCTGAGCTTCCTGATGCATCCTGACAGGTTATCCACCTCCCAGGAGCAGGCTGTCGATGGAGCCTGTTGGGGTCAGTGTGCTGAAGGAAAAGAATCAGAATATTCCAAGTTGGCAGGACCCACAGGGATCACCGAGTCCAACCCTCAGTCCTGCACAGAGCCATTCCCAAGAGTCACACCATGTGCCCCAGAGTACCATCCAAATGCCTTTTGAGCTCAGTCAGGCTCGGTGCTGTGACCACTGCCCTGCTAAGGATGCCTTAAGAGAACAAAATTCAAGAGAACCCAGCACAGGAGGAGTTTGGAGCAGGAAACCATCACCCACGGCAGCTGCTGCTGCTGCCTGTGTCCCCCATGCCCAGGCAGGGAGGGGCCCGGGGCTTTGTGCCCCTCCAGCCCCACATCCCAGGGCTCGGGCAGGGCTGCCCTTCCCTGGAGCAGCACCAGTGTCCGGGCTGTGCCCGGCGGGAGCCCCGTGCCGGGGTGGCAGGTGCTGCACCAGCTGCTCGGAGGAAATGAATTGGCTCAAATCTCCTTTTCCTCCCGCACGGCAGTGGCTTTAGCAAAGGCAGGATGATAATCATGGACAGCACATACATCTCTGCCTCTGTTCGGCTCAGCCCCTCAAAGCTGCACAACGTGAGTGTTTTCCATCTGCTCCTTTAAGCGAGGTGCTGATTTGCCTCCAGAGGAAGAAACGCGGGGCAGCTTCTCTTTCTCCTCTTTGGCAGATCTTGACAGAGCAGAAAACTGGCATAAAGGGAAAATCAATAACCTTTCCTGCTATTTTCCCAGGCAGCTGCAGCAGAACAGATGTGAAAACGAGCAGTTAACAGCACAAATCAGGGTCCCAAGGACCTGGATGGAAATGAACTCTGGGAAGATGTGGGTCTCAAAACTTGGTCCCAGAATTCAGCCAGATATTGATGGGCTCAGATGTGAGGTGGGGGGATTTTAGTGCCATGGAAGATGTGGATAACATCACACTCTTATGTCCACTGAAATAATAGAGGAAAGAGGAAGTGGAGGGTCTCACATTTTTCTTCACATGATTGAAAGTGAAAAGGGAGAAAACATGACATAAAAAGCAGGTACAATCTAAATAAATCTTGAAACAGAAAATCCTGTAGAACTCCCTGATGCCACTTGATTAGAAACATAATTCTTACCCTCCACAATACCTGCCTCACGATACAGCTCTTTTCATCAGCCTCTGAGCTACAGGGCTGGGGAATCACAGAACCACAGCATGGCTTGGGTGGGAAGAGACCTTAAAGCTCATCTCAGTGCACCCCCAGCCATGGGCAGGGACACCTTCCACTAGCCCAGGTGGCTCCAAGCCCCGTCCAACCTGGCCTTGATGCCTCGAGGAACCACCCACCTATTCCAGTCCACTGGAACAGTCTGGGCCAGCCCTGCCTGCCATGTGGTACTGGGCTGGCAGCAACTTTGGAAATGACTGAGGCAGAGCACTTACACACTCCTTACTGGAGCACTGGAAGTCACACTCCAACAGTTCTGTCCATGTTTCTCTGCAGGATGCTGCTCAGGCTGTGCTGGGCTTGGCTGGGGCAGTGGCTGATGGGGGTGGGAAACTGGGAAAAGACACAGCCAGGAGAGGTGACCCCAGCTGACCCAAGGGATGTTCCAGGCAATGTGACATCATGCTCAGTATATAAAGTGGGGGGAAGAAGGAGGAAGGGGGGGACTTTTGGAGTGATGCCATTTGTCTTCCTGAGTCACCATTACCTGTGCTGGGGCCCTGCTCTCCTGGAGATGGAGGAACACCTGCCTGCCCATGGGGAGCAGTGAATTCATTCCTTGTTTTGATTTGCTTTGCTGGTGTGCACAGCTTTTGCTTTCCCTGTCTGTATCTCAGCCCACGAGTTTTCCAGCTCTTACCCTTCGGCGTCTCCCCCTGATCCACTGGTTGGGAAGTGAGTGAGGGGCTCTGAGGGGCTGGGTGGGGTTAAACCCTGAGCCAGGCCAAGGACCCAACCACAAGTAAACTGCTCTAACACACCCACAGTCACAGCTTGCCAAGAATCTGCTTTGCAGATTGCTCCACAAGAAGGGGTCACTGGGGCTGATAAAAGCCAATACTTTTGTAAAATGCTCTGTGATTGTGACAGGCTTCAGGAAACACAGAACAGGGCCTGAATTTTTCATTATTTCTTCCATTTCCTTGTGTCAGAGATTGTTTCTGGCTTGGAAGGCTGCCACCCTCTGCTCAGTGCTCCAGTCACCTGCATGGGATCTGCTCAGCCTTTGTCTCTGGGCCAGGGCAGTCTCAGCAAAGAATCTGTCTCAGCAAGAGTCTAAAATCTCCTGCATGTCAAAGCCTCTGCATGCCAAGAACCCTCCTCTGCAGTGCCAGTGGATGTGCTGAATCCATTGGTCACATGATTTCTGTGCCCCTTGCACCTTGGGGGCCACCAATCCTGTTTTACAGCATTTCAGGGACAGTGTCTGACTGCTTGAGTCAGTAGCTGAGGCAGCAGCAGGACTCCCAAGCAGTTCTTGCTCTGGAGCCCTTGGAGGAGTGAGCATTGCCTTCCTGTAACTTCAGGCACATGGAGAAATTCCATTCTTGCTGTGGGGCAGCACTTAGGTAGCTAGGGATAGTCTAGGAATACTGTTTTCTTTTCTCCATGGCACAGGGGATTGACCTTGGAAGGTCGGTATGGTGGGGAATTGGTGGGTTTGGAGAACCCAGGGCTCTGCCTGAAACCTTTTCCACAGCTCGTGGTGCCAGAGCTGTGCCAGCACCAGCTGCTTCTGTCCTTCTGCCTGTGCTTAAGCAAAGCTCCTTCTGCCAACAGTTAACTCCAAGAGCATATTTCAAACACCAGGAGCATTCCCTGCAAGGAGCACAATGAGCCGAACTGGCTGTGAACAACCAAACTGGCCTTTGACTTCTCCCCACCCACTGCAGGAAATCCTCGAGGTGACTGAAGTGACAGAACAAATCAGAATTTGTTCTGTAAGAGATTGTATTTTCCATGTGCATGACACCAGCAGCTCCCAACTGGAGCAGCAAACCAGCACTAAAGCTCAGCCAGTCCCAAGCTGTTCCATTTTTGTGTTTGTTGACTCTCTTTATGGAGTTGCAAACATAGCCAATAAACAGGAAAGAAAACCCAACAGCTCTACCAGCAGCTTTTCCCACCAGTAATAAAACTACTTACATTTTCACCAGCTCTTCCCTTCACACTCTCCACACTCTGATTCCATATAAACCATCTAACAGTCTAATCTCTGTCCCTCTGCAGTCTGTGTTTTTATCATGCCACTCTTGGCCACTCCAAACACGCTCTTGCCTCCCTCCTTCCATCATCACAGATCCTCTGCATCCTAATCCAGGCTTTTTGCTGCAAATTCACAGGGCTTTAAAGGCCAAGGTCATCTTATCTGGGCTAAAAAAGCACTGTGAGTTTCTAGCACTGTAGGAAATGTTTAATTATTGTTCTTTTGTGAAGTAGGAAACAAACAAAACAGTGATATTCCTCCCCCAAACAGCGAGTGAACTGCTCAAATATCCCTTTATGGGAGTTGTTAAAATCCACTACTTGCTGCCTCTGAAATCCTCAAATCCAAACCCTGCCTCAGTGCAGCTCTGAGACAGCTCTCCAAAGTGCCCAACATCTTAAAACCCCTTTGTGATCCATCCCCAGCTATTTCAGAGAGGAAATATTACTTTTGGCAATGCAAAGCACCAGAACAGAGCACACTCTGTGCCAGTCCAGCTGCCACCTTAATACCTGTGACACTGTCCATGGAGGGGACTCTGGGCTTTGCTGGCAACAACAGGTCACCTGGTGGGTCCTTTCTGCTGCCACAGAAAAATCAGAGAAAAGGAGGGTTGACAACTCTGCAAGTCCTTCCCCTGCCCCACATAATAGAATCTGCAAAGCAAAAATAAGGTCAGACACTTTCAAATTGCTGCAATAGGGGAACTGGGAGATCATTTTATATCTAGTTCTGCAAAAGGCTAAAAATAAGCCTGATGTGAGGTAGAAGAAAGAGCCTGAAAATGGATTATTCTCATTTTTCCTGTAATGCAATTTGCAGATGTGCCATGTTTAAGGCAGCACAAGAGGTGTCTGGGCTAGAGATGGTTTTTTGTGGCTTGTGCTCTCCTCTGTAAAGAGTATTTTCTTTCTAGTGTTTGTACCCACCACTTTTGAAATGAAGCTTTCAGAAGCACTGCTACCCAGCAAAAGCTTCCACACCTGATCGAAGGTGTTAAAATTGTTTTCTTATTAAATGTACAATTATGATTTTAGGAGAAAAGAAAAACCTGCTGGAGTTGCTTAAATAACCTGATTCTTGTCATGTAAACAAACGGGTGAATGACTCAGGCTTGCAGGGCTCTCAAGTGCTGGCTTTGAGATGGTTTAAGACTTCAGTTCTTCTGTCCAACTCTGCACTGGTGCAGCTCTTTGTTCCTGCTCTGGCAGGGACACACTGCAGTTGCATCCTGCTGCCTGATCTGCATTCTGCATCCTCAGAGAAAAGACCCAGCCTCTGCCATGCAGGATGCAGAGAGGGACTGAGCAATTAGCAAACCTGCATAACCATCCAGAGCATCTTTTCACACCTCAGGAAACAAACCCAGAAAATCTCATGTTTCCAGGTATAAAACCAGGGATTAAGTTAAAAAAATAAAATATTAAAAATAAAAAAAATCCTCTGAGGAGGAGATTATGCTGTAGCTGCACAGGGTGTCTCTCAGGAAGGACCCAGGTGAGCTGCCCTCAGGAGCAGCCAGAATGGCTGTGCAGGGGACAGGCTGCAGGATCCCTGGCCAGCACAGCTCCTGGGGGAACACTCCCTGCCCAGGAAAGGGTCTGACACACACACATTACAGGGACTTATAGCCCTGGCACCGAAAGTTGTTACAGCTTGGCAAAGGGACTTTTAAAAATTCCCTTTTAAAAATTCATAATAAAAGGAGCATGTTGTTCCCTGTTCCTGATGACACTCCTGGTAAGTCCCAGTGTGGGCATTTCTCCTGCAGCTCTCCAGAGGGAAGCTTTGTTTTTCCCAAGTATCTGCATTGTGAGGGAGGAAGAGGACACACACAAACCACAGACACCATTCCCAGCAGTGCTGAGGTTTTAATTCCATCAGATGAGGCACCTGGAGGGCTCCCAGCTTGGGAAGCTGCTCTGTGCCAGGGCTGCACAGGTCCCTGGGATGAACTCAGGGACAGAAGTGCTCATATCTATTTCTGAGGGCCCTGCCAGGGCAAGATTGTTCATGTACCCATCAGCTTCCTAAATCCACCCTGGGTCTCACCAATTCTCCTTAAGCAGGTAAGAGACATCCACTACAGACTGGAGTCACGTTTGGAAATAAAATCCAACTGCTTTAACCCTCCTCTGCAGAGGTGCAGAACAGCAAAGGAACAAGTGAAATCCCAGCAGGAATTGCATTTGAGTGGTTGGAAAAAGAATGGAAGTATTTATCAGTGCTAGTGCCTAAAAGCTCTTACAGAACCCATTCTTAACCGTTTTCTCTCTCTTTTAACTTTGAAAGAGTGGGATTAAATTTGTGTTATAAAAATTGCCCCCCAGATGATTGGATTATAGCAGTGATGTACTCTCTCATGTTTTCTGCTAGTCCTACATTTACTAAAAGCCTCTACAAGCTGTCAGACTTCTGAAGCTGCATGAAAATAGTTACAAAAGAATTGTGCTAAAAAAAAAAAAAAGAACTGCTGTAGAAGGAATATTTTTTCATGAGTGTTTTTGTGAGAGGGGCAGCCTTGTTGACTGGAATTCCTGTGCTAAAATAGTAATCTACAAAATATGCCAGGAATTGTGGCGATCATAAAAGAAGTGTGAAAGCCTGGAAATTCTGTTTTTGAAAGGAAGCGTGGTGGAAGCAGGAGGAAGCTTTACAGGAAGGAGAGGTTGCTACCCTGCTATCTGCCCTGCCTGGAAGAAGAAATTATCTCTAAGCAAACGCCCGGAGACAGTTCCACAAAGGAACAAACAGACACACAAATCGCAGCAATAAAGCCCTGAACCAGCTTTCACAGAAGTGTGGAAATTCAGGCAGGGGAAGCTCCATCTGCCCAGGCTGCAGAGAGCAGCATTCCCCTTCCCTGCTGCCACCCGAGTTCATTAGAGAGGTCGGTGCCCCTGCCCCTGTGCCCCGACGCCGGCGCTGATGGATGGGTTTAATCTCCGGCGCCCGTGATTCCCGCAGGTTAATTGATTTCTTTTGGCAAAGCCCCTTTCCAAGTCCCGGTGTCTGAGCAGCAGGACTGGCTGGAGAGGGAAAACAAGGCATCTTGAAATAGAAATTCCTCTATGCGAGGACTACGCAGCGAGTAATAGGCAGGCGAGAGGGGAGGGCTGGCAGAAAGCGGCCGTGCCAAGGGCAGATGGCCGGGCAGGGAGGTGGGAGCCGGACGGCAGATCTGGGGTCCTGCACGGAGCTTTAAGTGCTGACAGAATGCTCTGTTGTGACTACCCTCCCAGGCAGGCATGGAGCTACTGACTGATAAATCCTGCCCCATAAATGCTGAGGAGAACACTGAACCTGTTAGCAATGGCAGCCAGGCCCCACTGCAGGTGAGCCCCTCCTCAGCCCCCAGTTTTACTAAAGATACTGCCTGACTTCTCAGCAACTGGAATGGAGCTGCTCTTTCCAGGAATCTCACTGCAGGATGCCAGGTATTTTTAACATGGGAGTGGGCACATCCCAGACACAGTGCACTGGGAGTCATTTGAGAGAAATTATCTTGTTAACCATTATTTATGACGATTGTTCTCCTCGGTTTGTAACACGTAAGATCTGTGACTGAATAACATAAAATTCATGAACAAATGTGAGTAACACCAACAAAGGAAGAGAAAGATGCTGAAAGAAAGAAGCAACAAAACCAGATCCCAGACACTTTTGTTCATTCTGCCACGTCCAATACCTGGACTCACACATGCAGCTCAGGTGCACAAGCACAGACACAAGGCTGGGAGGCACGTGGAGAGTGTTCCCACCTTCCTGCCTCAGGCCAAGCCAGGAAGGCCTCCAGAAACATGAGACAGCTTTCATGTCTTCTCCAAAGATTCTGCTGCAGCATTTACCTCTTTTTTTCCCATAGGAAGTCCTTCCTAACATCTAATCTCCAATTTCCCTTCCTGCCATTTAAAGCCCTTCTCTGCAGATAACAAACCAGGAACACACACATCACATCCCCAAAGCCACGCTGAGGGTTCAGCTCTGCAGGACTTCACCTCCTTACGAGATGAGGTCTTGCTTTTCCACAATGTTTAAACATCTCATTTTAGGGGAATATGTATTTTTACAGGAGCCAGGAGGCAGAAAACTCCTTCTTTCTCTGGTGTTTAGTAAAAGGAAGGTGGAACTGCTCTTACAGGGGCCACAGCACCATCTGTGGCACTGCTTCCAGATCTCTTGCATCCATCTGATATGACAGTGTGAGCCAGAAAGTATCACCCAAACTGTTCACACACTTATGGCAACCTCCAAACACCTTATTTTCCTCTCCTAGTTGTACCATGCCTACAGAGAGTGATATTCCAGGGCCCCTTCCATAAGGCACACCAAGGCTTCCATTCTCCACTGGGGGAAAGGCAAAGGCAACTTACAGTCAGCAGCAGACTAGTCACCTACCCACATACTCAGCATGGCATTACACACAGTAACTCTTATTTTGTGACAATTATGAGAAAGAGACTAACCCCAGAAGTTTGTATGTCATGTGGAAGCGTCTTCTGAATTACTGTAGTTGCCCACCGTGAGTTGATCCGAATCGGTTTCTTTACTGAAAAACAGTAGCTTTTTTTTTACAAGCTGCAAGGAGGGACTGGGAAAGCCTCTTTGCCACAGCGCCCCTCGAGCAGGCAGGTCCCCACACACAGCTGGCTTCCTTCTCACCTCACATTCCTGTCTACTGGAGGTGCTGAGCAGGGCACTGGGGGGCTGGATGTGGGTGTAACATTGACCATCAAGCTCCGTGAAGCATCTCCTGCTCCTCACCTCGCAGTCCAACAGTTCCAGCACAGCAGCCCCTCACCACGCATGGCCTGGGCTGTGACATGCTCAGGCAAGGGTGAAAGGGGCCTGTGCCCCCAAATACTGTGCTCCCCTTCAGGCCACACGGCCAACAACTGAGGTCCACCAGAGCAGAAGCGTGGAAAGGATGCCCAGCCAGCATGACCCAAGCCCCTGTGCTTCGTGCAGCCTCATGCACTCTGCTGAGCCCGGGTTCTCAGCACAACCCGACATCCTTTACCTGGAAGGACCAAGGCCAGGGAAAGAGAACAAGCACGACGTTCAGGGCAGAAAACAGGCTGTGGCAGCTCCCCTGTGCATGACCACGTTACTCACTGTTGTTCAGCTTTGGCTCTGTCACTGAGGAAGAAGAGGGCTGTGGCCAGGAAGAACATCCCCCCCAGGACGATGACGAAGGGGCAGAGCATGAGCGCGTAACCCAGGCTGAGGAACTCCCACACCGGGGACTCCTTGGTGCTTTGTCGTATCAGGTCTGAGATCTGCGAGAGAGGACAGAGAAATTAGTCACTCAGATGAAAAAGAGACACGGTAACAGCACAGGGAACACGATCTCCTGAACAACCACCCACCAAACATGTGCATGAGGTGGCAAATGGAACAGTGTGTTCAGTGAAAGCTCAGCGTCCCTTGTACCCTTCAGCCTTCCACGCTGGAGCCTGGGCAGCTCCTGCTGGGAGCAGCTTGGCAGGGGTTCTGCCCTCCCTGTCACTCTTGTGGCCTCATCTATTATTCTTCCCACAGCCCCCTCCTGTTCTCCGGGGCTGTGGAGTGACTGGGGGTGTCTAACCCTGCCCGAGCCTCTCAGGGTGCTGGCAGGGCCATGCTGGCATTGAGGGAGTGATCAATCTCCTGCAATGCCTATCAAGTCCTGCTCACTCCCACACCTGACCTACCTTTCGGCAAAAGGAGGCATTAAATTGCATTTCTGTGTACTGAGTGGGAAGGGGGAAATGTTTCCCGCAGAACAAACACCCAGAGATCCAGTCTGATTTGCAGAAACAGACCTTAACATGGGGGTTTTGTCCATGTCTGGAGTGTGGGGCTCACACCCTCTTCCAGCCTAGAAGGGTAACTGTGCAAGACATGGCTCTGGCCCAGGCTCAGACACAGGGGCTGCACTCACCCCAAAGAACACACACCACCAAATCCATGGGCTAAGGCAACCTGCACTTCCAACAGCCAAAAAGCACAATTATATGAAAATGAACACAAATTCGCACCTACATGAAGGAGGAGAGACATGCAATGGCACTATTTACTTCATTATGAAAAGCTTTTGCTAAAACTCCACAAAATTTAATGCCCATCTGTAGCTAAAACTATCACATTCTAGTATTTACTGTCCAGCAAACAACTTTACTCCCATAAATCCAACAGGCTGGTAGCAGCAGTCGGGGTGGGTCTCGAGGCATCGGGTATTTAAATGTCCAGCTCTGTTTTTATCCCTGACCTTTAGTTGAGGCAGAAATATTAGTTTATACCAAAAGACTGCAGGGAATTTGCAGCATAAAATCCTACTGTGCACACACGCAAATCAGCGCCAGAAATAGGCAAAGCTTGTGCAGCAACTTCCAAACTGCCACGGTACTGGGGATGGGAAAGGTGCAGTCAGACACAACCTACAAGCAAGTTCTGACATTCAAGGCTCTGATCTTGACAGTCAGGGGAGGAAATGTCACCTGCAGGAGGAATCACCAATTCACAGCCCTGCAGAGATCTGGAAGGGGAATGTGTGTGGGGAGATGCCTCAGCAGAGGCCAAGCACAACAGAAGGTCACAGAAGGATGATGCTCAGGGGGACTCAAACAGTGTCAACTGAGTGTGTTTCAGCAGGGAGACTCTGGATTAGCACCTCTCCTACAGCTCAGCCTGGCTCCCACTTGGAGGCATGGAAAGGAGCCTGATGCTGGGGGTGACACCCCTGGGATACAGCTAAGGAAGAGTTCTTGCCCTCTCAAAGACAACTCTCAGACTGAAACCAAGTAACAGTGGCCATTAGTCTGAGAGATTTATTAAAAATTAGCAATGAGTGGAATGTGAAAAGAAAGGACCCACAGGAAAAGAGCAGAATGTGCTCTGCACCCAGGAGACAGGGACATCAGTTGGTCATTAATTCCCTTTTGTATCCAGACACCTTAATTCCCAATGTTTCCCTTACTCTTCATTATGAACCAGAATTTAGCATCAAGTCAGCCTCTCTGTCAGGCTGCAATAGCCAGAATTGAGGCTATTCTAAGAAATCGAGACATTCTAAACCACTTTTCATTTTTGGGAATGGATATAATTATTCTCCAAAGGGACCAGACAATAAATCACTTGACAAATTGACATGATAAATCAGCAGCAGAGGATGAAAAGCCAGGCATGTGCTCCTGATTGCTTTCTCTTATGGATGACATGGCATTCTAGGCTAAAACCAGCTTTGAAAATGTAAAGTCTCCAACAAATAAAACTCCCAATGCAGCTCATCCCACACCTTCCCTTCTAACACATTATGTTGACCTTTTATACCAACAAATCATGTTAATATTAAATCTGCTCTATTTTTCATTTTTAACCCCACATATTCTGGGAGTGCACAGTTTAGAAAGAGCTGTGTTTCCTCCCATCCAGGGTATGATCCTTCCCTCCAGGCCAGCCAGGCTTTCTCATGTAGTTTCCATGTAATCCCCTGACCCATGTCTGCAACTCTGAAACTTTATCAGGGCCCACTTACACATTTTTGCTGTCACAGTCAGTGCCCTCTGTTGTTTTGTTCCACTCGGTTACAAACCACCTGCTAAGGCTGGAACTTTGGCATCTGCTCTCGAGAGGACACAGGACATAATTACAGACTTGGGCTCCAAGAATGACACACCGTTTGCCAAATGGTCTGCTCTGCATTGCCAGTTTTGGGCTTTCCAGACTCCTCACAATGAGAGCATCCTGAGCTGGCCAAGTGTGAACTGGCAAGACCCAAATCAAGCATCATTTCTGGTGTCTTCTCTCCAGCATGAGTAACAAATCGTGGGGGTTGTGCGTGCGGTCGGTGCCAGAGCTGCAGCTTGGAGTCGTGTGTGGGATTCCTTCCTTTGTTCTGCCAGTTGGGAGGTGGCAAAAGCTTCAAAACATTTACCCGAAGTGTGGGGGTGGGAAATCAAGAAGGAAGTCCTGCTGCTGCTCTGCAGTCTAATCACAGCTCTTTGATACCAACCTAACGATGAAAGCTCCCGGCTCCTCCCTCGCTGTGCAGATCTCAGACCAAGAGGAATGACTCTGCTAAATAAACTCCAGCCCCTGGCATTCCTGCAGCACACAGGGCTGGACTGTGCCCAGGCAGCTGGATGGAGTCCAGCTGGACACAGTGCCCACTTCCCGGAGAAGGAAGAGCACAGCTGCAGTGGGCACCATCCCAAACCCCAAATGCCCCACTGCGCCTCCATCCGAGGGCAGGAGACAAGGAAGGAACAAAGGGGAACTTCATCACTTGCTTGGGGAGCACGTGGGGTGTGTCTTGGAGCACAGGACAGGCCATTGATGCAGTAGAAACTGAGGTGGGCTGAGCCCAGGGAAGGTGTCTGGGCTCTGTGCTCTGCCCCTCCTAACAGGGCAGAGTAATTAACTGATCTATTAATTAGCCACTGCAGTGGTAACAACAGCTCTGAAATGACCATTCCTTTTCCTCTCTCACACTGCCGAGCCAGTCTCTCAATTCCCCTGCAATTGCTTGAGTTTTCTAAATTTCTGCCACAGCAATTTAGGCTGTTTCTGGCACAAGTACCTGATTTTCATGGTTACCATTTGACACAGGCCAGGTTCTCCCTGGCTGCTCTCTCAGTACAGTCCCTAACACAGTATCCCTGTAACCCCACGGTGTCACCACGATGCTCTGGGCTCCACCCACCCCCAAGTCAGAGGTGCCTGGGAAAGGTTTCTTTGACTTTTTTAAATAAATCTAATATGAATGTAAATGAAGATGAGAAAGCAAAAATAAGGTATTTTATAAGGTAAACAATTTGCTGAGCCTGTGGGGGAGCAACAAGCATTTATACTGTTCTCAATGGCATGAGAAACACTTTATAATAAGAGGAAGTAAACCTGATTTTTTAATGCTATTCATTCAGACAACTACAGAAAGGTAAAAGCAATTATAGAAAAGTTATTTCAATTTTAAACTTAGCATGTTTGGATGTTAAAGAAAAAAGAGCAAAAAAAAAAAAATCTGTTAATCCTAATTGCATCCTTCTGAGATTGCAAACAGATTTCGTACTTGGCTGGTGACAGTATCAGTATCCTGTAATGTGTGGTGCCCCAGTGGTACCCACAGCAGTACCAGCTTCCCCCAGGGCAGCGCCCTCTGGGAATGCCCTTGTCCCCCTGCCAGGTGCATTAAATACTGCCCTGGTGCTGCCCTGACAAGGCTGCAGTAGATTAAGATACTCCACCAGGGGTTGTGCTGCAGTGCCAGCACAGGAAGCTGGTACCTCTGGGGCTCAGAGAAACATCTGCCTCATTTGCAGCCCTCTGGGGAGGCCTGAAAGTCTATTTTCTTTGTGTCATTGACTGCCCTTCTCTCCCAGTCTGGTCTGCACAGGGGATCTAAGTTAACACTGGACTTTGTGCTGTCCCAGTGGGAGATGCCTCGTACCATGGGGAATGTGTAGGGATGGGGGTGCCCAAGCCCATGTAGAAATAGGTCTGTGGTTCATCAAACCACAACAACCACCCACTCTGGATTTCTGGGCTTTCTCCAGTGAGAGACTTTCACATACATTAAATGTTTATCAGAAATATTGAGAAGCTGCACCTCTAACCAAAGCCATGGGCATAAGAGGTGCACAGAGCTAGGAAAAACACCAGAGCAGGCTGTGAATCCTTGGCAAAGAGCATTTTATGGATGGGAACTCATTTGGGATTTTAGGGCAGACTTAAATCCTGGTTGTTGCTGAGTCAACAGAAGTGGGAAGCTTGTTAGCTCGTTGCAATGAGGAGATAAATCCCATGGGGATGGGTCTCTAGGTGGTTAATTCTCCCCTTATTTTGCAACTGACAGCCATGCCAAAGATTTGGCCTTTCAGTACACTATGAAAAAGGCTTTTAATTACTCAGCTCAGCCAGGGCCACAGAAATCCTCAACTTAAAGTTACTGCTTGCAGAAACAGGTATTAAGGCTGAGGGTTCTCTTCCTCACAGTATTTCCCTGACACCTGCACAGCAGATGCTCAGACTTGCAAGGGCAAGGTCCATGTTACCCACCACAATTGGGGTTAAACACAAGCTCACAGGAGGGGGAAGATCTCTACAGGAGGAGTGATACCACCAGGGCTACAGAACACCTGTCAAGCAGCTGGGACTCGGTAAAGAAAGAACAATAGAAACCACAAGTGTACATCACACTTCACCTACCAACCCCATCAGATGATGGGAGATGCTGCCTGTACACACTCATGTACACTATAAATACTGGAACTCTATAAATATGTGAATTCTGCTTCCTCAGGCAGGGAAGCCTTTACACACAGAACCACTTTCTATAAAGACCTATTTACCTGGTTGGGTAAACACCTTCAAACCAAATCACCAAAGAGGTTGTCTCAAACTGGGACAAGGTGCTGTGCAATCTGCACCTCCAGTTAAAACTTTCATTAAAAAGTATTGCTTCATTTACTCCAGTTTTCCTTGGTTGCCCCTAATGAAATGCTGATCTCCCTGCCCTGATAGCCTGCACCAGGGATAATTAACACTGCTCTGCTAACTACTTGCTAAAGGAACGTCATTAGCATTCTCACTGCTTAAGTAGCTCATTAGATCTAGTTTATCAGCCTGCTCACATAGGAGGGTTGGGGAAGGAGAAAAGTGAAAGGTGAAAGGCTCCCACAGCCCAGACTGGAATTCCATCCTGGCACACCTGGCTGGAGGAGCTGTCTCTCCAGGAAAACTGAAACAGCAGGAGCCAAGATGCTCAGGCCAGGTGGGAACCAGCACCAGAGGAATCCAGGGAGTTGCTTTTAGCCCACCAAAAGGTGCTGGTGGAGAAGAGCCAATCTCTGGCACTTGAAAACACCCTCCTCACAGGCTGATGTTGCCAGGGGCCAAGTGCATAGAGACAGGTTTCTATCCCTAGACCTGATGGATGGTTGCACAGAGAAGATGAGAGGGAATTTAAGCAGGCAGGAGAGCAGAGGGCACCAGGGCAGTGAGGACAGTGTGTGCCCACAGCAGCAACTGCCCTGGCACGTGTGGAGACAGCAATGCCTGCAGTGGGTGCCTCTTTCTCAGCACTGCCAGGGCTAGAGGGCAAGGCAGGGGTGGGAGAGGAAAGCACTGCTGTGCTCAGGGAGGAAGCAAATGACAGACTTGAAGAAAGAAAACAAAAAGTCCCAAGCCACAGCCTCAAAATAAAAAAATCCAACTCTGCCTGTCCTGGGTTTTCCTGAAGGAAGAGAGAATGTCAGGGAGAGGAGGGGGAGAACTGCTGGTGTGAAGGATAATGAGTAGGGAAGCCAGGTCCATCCATGTGCACAGATGGACACAGGAGCAGGCACTCACTGGCATGTCTTACAGTTGTCTAATTTTAAAGGGCACAAAGACCTAACCAGAACTAGGAACACAAAGAGCTGGAGCCGAGATACAGCGTGAGAAATGGGAACTATTTCACAGGCTGCTACTGCTCCCCTTCAAAACCTCCCCCCTGCTCTGGGCCTGCCTTGTGGTAACTCCAGAGTCACAGCAGTGGGAGTTGGGATTCCCAGGACTGTGGGAACTGGGTTCCCAAATCTCCCTTGAAGCCAACAGGAGTGGGTTGCTCAGCCCCCACTGAAAACCCAGGTCAGAATCGAAGCCCCTTCTGCCCCCTGCCCAGGGGAGGAGTCAGTTCTGCCTGAAGGGCTCCATCCTGCACTGCAGCTGGACATTTTCAGGGGGTTTTAACGCTCCAGCTGACTGCTGGCCTTAGCTCTGGTGGCCAAGCTGGCTGTCTGTCCTTTCCCTTTCAACAGTGACAAGTCCAGGCAGTGCAGAGCCCACACAGATGGATGCTGCTCCTGCCACACAGCCTTGCACTTGCACAGTCTCCTCCCACATCACAACTGCCCAGCAATTACAGCATTAAAAAAGGATAATTCAAAATAACAATTAATACTTTCCCAGTCTAAAGAAAGCCTAAGGCAGCTATTAAATTGGGGTTATGCATGTTTCAGCCAGGCATCCTTAAATAACTCACAACTTGCTTGATCTCTGAATACCAGAAGGGCAAGGCACACTATTCCTACAACCAAAGACTTTTTTTTTTTTAAATCTGTGACACTAAAGAGCCTTAGGCAACTTTCAAGATTCATTGCAATCATTCAGGGTCCTTGGTATTCCTCCTGGACACCCCTTTAATGCAAGAAAAAGGATGAACATGTAGCAGAGTCACCTGAGGCAGCCTGGCCTGCTCCAGCCCTGCCCTCGTCCCCAGCCTTCAAAGCTCCCTGCCCTGCTTGTTTCATCCTCCTCCTCCACATTCCCCACTCTTCCAGCAGTTCCTTTGTTCTTGCCACCTTCAAATAATTTCTAAAATAAGTTCCTTTCTCCCTGGGTACCCAGCACATTGAAGTAAATAAAGAGTAAGATAAATTGTACATTTTTATTCTCTTGAGACATTGCTCATTTCTTTAGTCTATTCAGCCTTATCTCTCTCTGCCTTTTCATGTGTGTTCCAGAGGGTCCAGAGCAGCTACAGCATTGTGGGGAGCTGCCACTCAAGAGTAAATATTTATGTATATTTAAACACATATACTCACAAAATGAAATATATCTATAAATACGTATGTATAGGAACACACACCAGTGTCTACAGGATGAATAGATGAGAAATAATCGTTTTAAAAAATAAGAGCCCCACAGCACCTGTGTCACACAGTTCTGAGCTGGAGGAGCACATCAAAGCCCTGTCTCTCAGGTGATGGGACCAGTGAAGATCCCAGTTGCATCACTGGAAAACTGTGGCACCTTCAACACCCCATGGGCATCACTCAGGCATTTCTGTGGGAGCTGCTGTATTTTATAAATGATGATCTGTGATCTCTCATCCTTAATGCATCAAACTCCACAGAAGGGGAAAGACATTTCCCCAGTATACCTAGATTCCCTCATTAAATTCCACAGGCCTTATATTTCCAACTGTGAATATTCCCTGACTGCCAGGTTTTGGAGCTGGGTCTTTTGTTTCTCTCTGTACCAGGATAATGGTGGCACAGGAAGGGAGATGCCCAGACAGATCAAGGCCAAGCACTGCAGCAGTCACAGGAACACTAATAAACCCTCCCAAACACACACATCCACCCTGCCATGGATTGTACAACATCACTGGGAGGTTCAGGTGGGATCCCAGGAAAAGGTTCTTCCCCCAGAGGGTGGTGGGCACTGAACAGGCCCCCCAAGGCTGCCAGAGCTCAGGGAGCATTTGGACAACGCTCTCAGGGACAGAGTAGAATTACTGCGGTGTCCTGTGGATGTTACTGATCTTTCTGGTCCCTTCCACCTCGGGATAATCTGTAATTCTATGATTTATCATCATACAAACCAGGTACAAAATCTCAGCAGGTCAGGACAGCTGCATGTTGCTGCCCATAAATAAGTCTTTGGTTTGTGAGGTCAGTTTAACACTCAAACACACCCAGCTTTTACCCAACCTAATTTCTAACAGACCCACAGAAGCACCACTGTCTCTTTACAGAGCTGTCTATAAGCTGCCTAACTGCCTGAGGCTAAAACAATGTAGAAGCTCATTTCTCAGCCTCAAGGGGCCCTCCCAGGTTGGAGCTGTAGCACACAGAGAAGCTGCACTGCTCTGCAGCACTTCCCATTCTGCTCACAGACACGGCCCTTCCCAGCAGGATCTAACCTGGCACTGGAGGTGAGCAGTGAGTGAACCAAAGCAAAGGAGGGCAGGCAGCCCTGCCAGAGCCTGCTGTGAGCACTTACAAATCCAATGAGATAAGGACTGCCAGCATCTCCCAGGAGGTGTGAAGTGAAACTCTGCAAGGCCACTGCGGTTGCACGGCGAGTTGGGATCACCACGTACTGCAAAGGAGGGAAAGACACAAAAACACGTAAGGGAAGGGAAGTAAGAACGTGCCCAGCTGTCCTGCACTGCTCAGGGCTGAGCAAAGCAGCTGCCCCACATGCTGGTGGCACACAGAGCCACTGGCCAGCCCTCGGGTGGCTCAGGCAACTGGGCACCTGATTGTCCCCGTGGCTCTGGAGCTCTCCTCGTGGCATGTGCTGAGGAAAGGCAGCTCTGACTGTCAGCTTTGCCCAGCAGACACTCTGCTATTGCTCCTCAGCCTGGATTTTTGCTTTGCTGGTGGGGAGAGGGGAAATTCAAGGTTGCTCAGCACCACCAGCCTTCAAACCTGTGCTGTAAGCTGGGATGTTGTGTTTGTTCCATAATAAAGTGATGATTTTGCTTCCTAAACCCTCAGCAATCCACGTCACTTCACAAGGTCACATCCTCCCTTCCCACTCCATCTCCAGCCCCTTTAAATTACTCCCAGACATTTGTGACTGCACTTGTGAAAAGTGACGAAGTCACATTAGGAAAATTTTCCATATCCAAGATACTGTAGTTTGGTCTCCACTCCTCTAATAGGACATGACACCCTTAGCCAGGTCATGCAGAATCAGTCAGACTACACGGGAGCAGTGGAAAACACAAGTTACTTCCCCATGAAGGGACCAGAGCTCACAGAAAACAGAGCCCAAACCATGGAAAGGGATGAAAAATTAAAAAAACTAAAAAAAAAACCAAACCAAAAAACCAAAAACCAGCAACCCCCTGTCCTGTGGAATGACCTTAATTTTACAACACACCTCTAGAAGCAGAAACAAGTAATTGTCTCCTGCATAACTTGTGAAAGAAGCTGGCTAAGGACATCTGCATCGAGTCCACAAATCCTGGTTTATAAATTGATCCTGCCTTGATTTAAAGGCTGGAAGTAATGAAGAATTCAATAGGTCTCTAAATCCAAGTGAGCTTTGTTTCTACCTCTGAGCACTGAATCTCGCCGTGCCTCTTCCTGGGGCTCTGGAGAGCCTGTGCCCTGCCAGGAATGACTCTTGTCCAGCTATTAGTACACCATGATCCCTTTTATTTGTCCACTTTCTCTCTGATGGGGCTGCCTTCAGTATTTCTTTACAAGTCCTGCCTTGCCAGGCTTCAACTCCTTCTTGCAATCCTTTCCTGGAGTCATTTCTTCATTACCTGTGACATTTAGGACTGGCCTATCCCCAGCCAGAGATCCATCACCTGAGCTGGGTGGGGCAGGGGGAGCTCACTCAGGGCTCGGGATCTGAAGCACATTCCAGTGCTTTAACAATTCCTCCTGGGAAAGGGGACTTGTCCTGTCTGCAGTGGAAAGAATAAGCCCTAAAACCCAGCAGGTTTTAGAAAGAGCACTGAGAAAAGCCACTCTGGAAGAAAACTGATGCCTGTTTGGAATGATCATCTCGTTCCAAGCACAATTAGGGCTGATGGGTAAAATTAGATTAAATGCCTTTCCTTAGGGTTTTACCACGTGCTTTCAGAATGACCTGCCAGTTCTTTCATCCCTGCTCTGACAAAGCTGCAAATGCACACGGCTAATGCACTTTGATGCCATGTATTAAACAGGCACCCTGTTAAACTCCTGTTGTGCAATAAAAGAGCAAAGGATGCTCAGATCCACAGCAGCCACCCAGCTGTGCATGTCAGCCCTTGTCCTCCTTTTGCATCCAGGAGCTCAGAACACGACTCAAAGACAGAAATCCCCAGAGGAAACTTAGCTCTAGACTTTCTTAGAGGCACAGAAACATGCTGAAGGTCAAGGCTGTGAAAGGTGGAGAGCCCCACAATGCACTCCCACCTCCCAGAGAGGCAGGAAATGGGTGCAAACTGGAGAGATTAGACAGAAGAAAAATCAAGAAAAAATAACTGTTGTCCTTCCCACCTGGCCCCAGGTCACACAGGGGCAATGGAGAAACACTGCAAGGGCTGTTTGGGAAAAGGCATCTGGGAGGATACAGTGAAATTCTGCCTAATTCAAGAGTCCAGAGCTGTGTCTATCTGTGAATCAGAGGGTTTGAAATCTAAAATATTTTTCTTTCTGTATAGTTTATGTCAGCAAACCTGGAGAAGAAAGCCTGCCTGACCCTGCATTATATCAATTTTCTTAACAAAAGGGCAAAGGAAATGGCACATTTATTAAAAATTTACCATTTCCAGGGAGTGGTAGTGAATTGGTGTCAAATAGAGGAAGAAATTTGAACACCTGTACCATATGTCTGTGTGCATATATATAAACATATATATTTATACACATCAATACACACACATATATTAGACATAGTTTTGCATGTGTAGCTGTCTTATGCAGACATAATTTTGCAAGCAGCAGCTCAAATTCCAGCAAGTTTTTAGGTTAGGAAGTTATTGATGGTCAGAACAATCAGAAGTACCAAAACTTGGTAAATTTAGTCTGGAATTCAAGAGACAAACATCCCACTCAAACCTTAAACCCAACACTTGACAAGCAAATGAATACAAGACATTTTGTCCTGCTTGGAAAGATACTGGAAGGAAAAGAAAAAAACAAACAAAAAACTTAAACCAGAATCTCCAAAAAACCAAAATTACTCCACCCTCTCCCTGCTTAAAAAGCATTTCATCCTGATGGACAGGAAGCAGTTGGTAGCAAACATTATCTACTGTTCTAAGAAGGCAGCAGTAAATTACAGCTCTAACCAGGCATTTGGGTACCAAAATAGCCCTAAATTCAAACCATCCATGGCCTGGTCTGGCCATGCCCCAGAAGCTGGAGGTGGCAGAGCCACAGCAGCCCAGGCTGTGGGATCCTCCTGGCCTGTCCCAGGGCCCAGGTTCACAGACAGGCACACAGAGGGTGGGCAGGGAGGCTGAGCAAGCAGCTTTGGAAACCTCTGCTCTCTAAATAGGGGTTCAGAGAGGCCATGGATTACTGCTGACACCTCTGAGGCTGCTCTGGAATAAGTCAGCTGGGAAAGCCAGGGGAGAACACCCTTCTCCCAGAGAAGGCCACGTGCCAAAGAGGTACGTTCTGGTGTTCATGTCTAAGCCTTCATAAAAACACTTGGTTGCCCTTTCTGGGTCAGGAAAATTCATACTTTCAGCACCAAAGGCTTCACTGAGAAAAGCAACAGCAAGAACTTCTGGAAATGCAATTTATCTCCAGCTTTAAAAATAGGGCAGCATTTTGGACTAAATAAATAACAGGGGTTTATTTATAGGGAAGGTAATGAGGACAAAAGCAACGTTCCTCCATGCCTATGGCACAGCTGAGCACCACTCTGGGCCTCTTTCAAGCCTGAAGGAAGACTTTGTCTCTACAACAAAACAGTAGAGCAGCTCCTGCACGACAGGTCACGACCACTTAAAAAGAACAAATGGTTTAAAAAAAAGCAGAAATATTCAGAGCAGTTTTTTGCATGAGTGTCAGGACTATGCATAAACTAGGGGATGGCTTTTCTCAGCAAAGACCTAAAAGGTTGTGATAGAAATAGCTGGGGCTCCTTAAATTGCCTCCTGGTTCTTACACAGAAATGCCACCAAGCCTCTGCCCATCATCTTTATTTTTGAGATGTCCTATGGAGGGAAAACCCCACTATTAGGACCAGATTCCACAAATTCCCAAGCACTCCCAATGTCTCAGCCTGTTACACACTCGCCTGCTGCACCGAAGCTTGTTCATTATTGCTGTTACAAGGCAGTTTTAAAGCTACTTTGGGGTTATGGTAATTTTAAGGCCAATTTGCAAAGATGGCTGATGGAGTTTGTTTCATAATTAGCATGCTCCATCCACAACATCCCCCCTTTCCCCAAGCACCATCTGAGCATGTTCCTGGCAGGAGATATGGAGAGTTGTGCTCAGGAGAATATGGCCTGTTTTGTACAAATTTGCATTTGGAACAAATATCAGCCTTTCAAAGTCTCAGGCAGTGCAGAACGTTCTGCAGCACTGACACTTTATCAGAGCCAGCCCTTGGCACCTCAGCCTGCACACACAGAGCCACACACGACCCTTCCAGGGGCAGGAGCAGCAGATGCAATGGGAGCACGAAGCCAGGGAGAGCCAACAATTAAATTGGAAGATAATAAGCAAACATCCTTGTTTTGCCACGGAAATTAAACTTGCAAAACCTCTGGAGGTGCTTAACAACCTGCCCGATAGGGTTCTTAACCAGTCATGAGATCTGTAAATCTTGGGAGAGCTGTGAGAAACCATTTGGGATGCAGTTTCCAAAAAGCCTCACTCCTGGCATAATGAGATCAGCAGGAACAGTGTTCAGCCAGTATTGAGAGCTTTTATCCATGAAAACAGGGTAATATTTATGTATAGGATGAAAGTGTCGTTAAGCTTACGCTAATAATGCTTTTAAGCTCCTTCCCAGCCCCAGGCAAGAACAGCCACACTTCTGATTACACCAAATAAATAGTAATCAGTTGAAATTAATTTGCCAAACATTTAAAGTGCATCTTGCTAAAGCACATCCACACCTTCCCCTGGCAGGGACTTCCCACACAGCTGTCTGTCAGAGGTGGGTCCCACCTCTCAACCCCCTGTGGTCCCACTGCATTCAGCCCCTCTGGTCACAGCCCTGCTCTCATGGAAATGATATTTACATTTATTTCTTCAGCATGTTCACATGTAACTTGTGCTTTAGTGCATCAAGCTGGGCATTATATATGACATTCAGTTCAATTTTCTAACCAGAGCAGAGAACAGAGAGCTGAAGAGTTGGCAGGAATTGCCAAAATCCAATTTTTAACACGGTTTTCATTTCTTTCCTTTGTTCTGGAAAAGGGAACTACAACTTCCAATCATTCCTTATGGAGTTCTTTTACACTAAAGCAGCATAAATAACTGCAAATGCATCCCTACAAAATGCAACCTACTACAGGATGCTGGTAAGGCAGATGGCAAACCCTATAAAAGCTGTCAAAGAGCTGCAGGACAGTGAAGTCACATTGAAACCAACACAAAAAACTGTCATTAAAACAGGTCAATGATCCAGCCCTGGCACCCTTGATATAATGGAGCAGTTGGTTGAAAAATACCTTTTGGGGTTGGTTGGGACAACACAGGTGGAATTGCAGGTCTCCCTCTGGCACAGAGAGGTGGAATTAACCACCCAGCCCTCCTCCCAAAGCACTCCCGGCACAATGAGTTAAAGATGGAAAGCTGATCAGGGATGGCAACTGCAGAGCTCCCTCAAAATACAAACAAACCTTGAACTTCAACATAAACAGAACTAAAGCACAGGCCTGAAGTTCTTTGCTGAATCAATATATCAACACCATTATCTTTCCATCTAGGAGTACTGAGCCTGATTGTTTCCTCCTTGATGTTTGCATAACCAACAAACACAAGCCAAGGAGTTTGCTGTTGATGCCAGACAGATTATATTTTTAGTTCTGACAACAAGCTGACATAAGACCTGGGGCAAGTCCTGTAATGGTTCTGTGCCTTAGTGCCTGTCTTTTTCATACAATAAGCAACACCTCCTTCACAACAGGGTTTCAATGTATGTTTGAAGGGCTTTGTACAGCTCTGATGAAGCCTCTGCAAAACACACAAGGTTCTTGAACAAAAGTCCAGACTATTTCACATGAAAATGGGGCTGCTGAGGTCAACTTGCTGATTTGAAAGACTTAAAGAGCTCTGTGGTGGAGAAAGAATGGAAAATGAAGGACATGAGGTGAAAAGTCCCTGACAGCTTCCTCTTGGACAAGGTGGACATAATCCAAAAACTCTTTCTACTTTCTTTTCCTCTCTGCTCTCCCAGAGGTGGGGTTCTATTGTGTATGTGTTGAATGGAAGGGAGATGGGCTGCCTTTGTGGTCAGGGGAGGGAG
The DNA here is from genome assembly GCA_035221455.1 of Xenops minutus. Lineage (NCBI taxonomy): Eukaryota > Metazoa > Chordata > Aves > Passeriformes > Furnariidae > Xenops > Xenops minutus. The sequence continues at coordinate 7,994,984 of JAWWEE010000048.1, read as the reverse complement.
GGAGGGAGGGAGAGAGGGAAGGATTTCCTACTGCACAACAAAGCTGAGTTATTGACAACAAAATCCATGAATGTGCTGACTGTAAGGAAATTCTGCCTGAATTCTGTGCATGTGGGGCTTTGCACAAACACTTCAAATTTGGGGAAATTAATTCAGAAGGGTTGTCCTTTCTGGACATCTCCTGCTGCTCAGAACAAAGGACAAGAAGAATCTTTTCTCTATCTCTCTCTATATGTTACTTAGTAATAAAACCCAACATAAGCTGAAGTAAGGACTAGGATTTGGAAGCAATTGTGAACTCCAGGTTGTTCTCACAAGCTCATAAACTGCTCTGAACACCAAAAGATGCTGTTCCAAAGTGCACTCACCATTAGAATGTCTGCTGTGATAGCCCAGTTTGAAAACAGAAGAGTTTCTCCGATAAAAATGCAAATCTGTTGTAACAAAACACACAAAAAGGAGAAGATTTAATCACTTGACATTCAAAGGAAAAATAACCTGTTGCAAACTTGCCTTTGTTGCTTATTTGTCTCTTACCTACACAATACACTCCTTGTAACTGTTGTGGTTTATCCTGAATATTAGCAAAGCATGGACTTGTATCAGAGCTCTAGTGGATTGATCTGCAACTTTGTTAGAGTAAATGAAGTTTATGAACTACAGAGCAGCTAAAATAAAGGCTGACACATTTGGTTATAGCAGAACATGAGAAAGCAGCAGGAAGAGACAGCCCTGGGCTTCCACACCTAGAACCATAGAATCACTGAGGTTGGAAAAGACTGTTAATGTCATCAAGTCCAACTTGCATCATTCTGTTCCAAAAAGCCTGTTAGAAAAGGCAAGAAGGCCACAACTCCCCCAAACACAGACATCTGCATCACTAGGCACCAAGTTATGTGTTAAACTCTGCAGCAAACCAAGTGAGGTTCTCTGCCCTCTGTGTGGAGGGACCTTCCCCCCCATGGCATAACATGGGAAACATCTACAAACAGTCCAGACCAGACTTAGGTATGGGCTTTGCCCCATCAGTGCCCTGTGGTGAAATATAACCCTTGGCTCTTTGGAGATGGTCAACAAGAGACATTAAAAGCCCAATAACTGCAGGAGTGGCAGCTCTGGCACGACATGACCACTGCCACTGTCATTCCCACGCAGCAGTTGAGGTTCCCTAAACCCGTCAGACCATCATGTCACAGCCAGGAATAATTTGCCTTATTTAGCAAGTCTTACACACTGACCTGCAGAAGCTTCCTCTATTTGTTTCTAAAATTGTCTTTGTTTCCCACACATTTTCCCCTCCCCATCCCCTCTTTCTGTGTCTGGATCTGCTTCCTCTGTGATGGTGTCTGAGCCATTTGGTACAGCCCAGCTGGTCAGCTGGTTTCCATTTCAATCTCCAGATCCTGCTTTTCATTTTGCCACTGCCCACTGGTCTGCCCTGAACTTGGCTCTCACTGGAGCTGCCAAGCTCAGCACACAGAGCCACTGAACCAAGGTGCTGACAGGACTTGAAGCCACATGTCCCACAGCAAGCACTTACCAAAGCCCCAAGGTGGGCTCTCCCACCTGCTCTGGAACCTCTCCTGCCACAGCTTTGCTGCTGCTGGGGTTCTGTGGCTGGAGAGTTTAAAGTGAGCTTGGGAAAGATGGAATCACACTTCCCAAAGCAGCATCCTCAAGCCCTGGCTGCTCACACACACAGCCAACAGGCAACTGCTTGCCTTGAGGTTCTGTGAATTACACACATTGTGTAATTGTATGAATCGGTACAGCCAGCAGGGAGAACTTGCCCCTTGTGCAGGAATTCAGCACAAATCCCACAAATAAAGCACTGAAATGCTCCAAACTTCAGAGCACATCAGTTCTCAGTGGTTGAATGTGTATTTCAACCATTCCACAAAACCAGTGGCTACTGGTAAAAGGAGAAGAGGAACAAGAGGAAGATCAAAAAGTAGGACAAAAAATACTGACATGAAAAAATGTCTGTCCTTCAGCTGCTAATGGGGATTTATAAAAATGAGTCCATGCTCTGCAAAGGGCATATGAGGATATGTGATGTTACTGCTGGAGAGACACTCTGGGGATTCTTGCTGCAAACAGGGCAGCTCCAGAACACATCAACATCTCCTGAAATGCTCAAGGTTTGACTCCTCACACACTTTTTGAAGCCTCACTTTACACGGAGATTTCAGCTCTGTAGAAACAGCCTCTTCTGACTCCAGTTGTGGAGTATCTCCCCATGTCCATTTGCTCATCTGTGCTGAGCTGACAGAACTTATGATCCCCTCAAGCCTTTCTGTTCAGGTGAGTTAGCAAATTCTGATTCCCAAAAATGATAAATAGAGTAGGTTTCAGACTGGTCACACCAGCAGCTCTCATGGCAAGACCTAAGTAGGTTACAAACTCTTTCCACGGTACCTGTGAACATCTTCCTTCTTTGTATTTCTCTCTGAAATGGTTGTAAGACAGCCTCATGGACTGCTGAATCTGGAGTAATTTTAACTCCTGCTCAGTGCTGGGCAATGCTGATGCCTCAGAAGGAGGCAGGTCACCAACACCACATCAACAGAAAGTCCCTGGAGTTGAGACTGAGAGGCTGTAAAAGCTCCATGGCAAGGTTTTATCCTGGGAGCTGCTGTTTCTGCAACATCATAAAAGGTCTTTGAGGAATTGAAATAGTTGCTGAAATTGAGCAACTGGGAAGAGTGTCATGAGGAAGGAGAAGCAAAGCATCTCTCCCCAGTCATCTGGAGATTTAAACAAGTGTAAAATCTGCAGCTGAAATGTCTGAGCAGTGCAAGACGATGATGCCACACAGATAATGGATCTCCAGGGACAGGTTTGAAACACAAGGTTTCAAAGAGTACATATTTCAGAAAAAATGGGACCCACATATGTGCAAATTGGTGCTTTAAGGAGCTGGATTACAACATACAAATCCACACCCTGCAAGGAAACCTGAATGAGAACTGACTGGACTATGCAGCCAAGCAAGACAGTAAAAGAGAGAAATACAAGTGTCTGGGCAGCAAAGTGACACAGAAAGCTGGTTTATTCCACCTTGTCAGCCACTTCTACCCTTGCCAATAACTGACTGGATTAGTTATTGATGAAAAAAGTCATCTGTCATCTGTCTCCCTGCTCCAGGCAGGAGTGGCTGTGATACAACTGGAACTGCAGCTGCCCCCAATGACCAAAGGCACCTGTGAGAGTGAGCACGGGAGAAAAGATGTGTCCAGGGGAGGAGGGAGCAGGCAGCTCTAAGGGCCAGGGTGATCAGGCCAATGGGTGTGCAGGTCTTTTCCCAAAAAAATAAAACCTACTAATCCAAGGGCTCTGCAGGTTCTTGCTGGAGCACTGAACACTTCATTTAAGCTGATGCCAGGTCGGGTGACATTAAACACGACTGTTAACTGAAGCAGGGAGGGAAATGGGGATCTGGTGGCCACCACAGCTCAGGGTGAGAGAACACCATCTCACGGGGACCCATCCATGCTGGGAAGTGAGAATTCAAGGCTCTGAGCCAACAAGGAGTCCAAATCACTAACTGCCAATTTTGACACGGTGTGATCCATGACAGAAGTCTCAGGGCAGTCACAGCACAGAAGGCTGGCACACAGCCCCGTGCTGGGGACACACCACATTACAAACTGTACACCAAGAATCCTTGCAAGACAGGTCTCCTAGTGAAGTACAAGGGAATTAGACACTCTGGGAGACTGAAACAGCTTTGAGTGGCAGAGAAAAACATGAAATGGTGTTTGAAACTTGCCTTAAAAGTCAGTTCAACTGCTACATGGCACTGCCATGTACTACCTTGTGTTAGCAGTCACTGGTAGCTCCAGCACAGACCGGTCCTCTCTTGCTGGGATCAGGTTTCCAGCAGCAGAGAGCACAGATTTAGGGTCACAGACAGCAGTGGTACCTGTTTCAGACTAACAGCACCACAAACAGGCTCATATTCCTCATACCCCTCCACATGCAGCTCTAACTCCCTTTGCAAACCATTGACTCTTCATTAGATTTACTGCACATGCATAATGAAATAAATTGTTTCTAGGACTGGTTGAATCATACCATCTATATTTATATACTTATACAATGCAAAATAATCACATAGCTATTAAAAAAATTAGAAAAAAAAAGATAAATACGAGAGCAATAGCCACCTTTTGCTGCACAATTTTCAAACAGAATATTCCAGCTTAGAAACAGAGGAGGTTTTGCATAAGGAGACTGAACACCACAAATGAACATGTCATTGGGTCTGAGAAAGGAGAAAATCACAGGTCTGGCTGCACAAATAGGTGGAGGGAGCAGGTGAGGGATGTGATCTTCACTCAGAGAGGCCAACAATGAAATGTTAATGATGTGCCTACAGTAACAGCCTCTCACAGGTGATCATTTTTCTGCTGAATCAAAGGTCAGTTCCAGCCCAGGCCACAAATCAGTCTCCTTCTGACACTTTCTAAACAGCCAGAGTGGTCATTCTTGGGTCTACCTTAATCATTTTGAACTTTCCCTCTCTCTTCTTGTTCTTCCTCATAACCTCCTGAAATACCAAACACTCAGGCCAGGCTAGTGTTGGAAACACAGGGAAATGAGCAGCAGTTGGTTGGTCACTTGTAAATGAATTCTCCCTGTGGGTGGAGTGTGCATGGCTGTGTGGAGGCTGAGGGAGGGCTTTCACAAAGGATCCCACTGCCCCAAACACCTCCTGCTTTCCCTTCAAAACCTTCTCCCTGGCCACAGGTTCTCTCCATGGCATTAAAAAGGAACGTGGGATCTGTTCAGTGACTGTATTTCCACTCCCTACTGAAAGCAAGACTTTAGACTGAGGTTGGATTATTCTAGTTGAGCTTTTCCTTTTCCCTTCAGTCTAAAAGAGGGTTGATTTAGATTAGATGTAAGGAAGGAGTTTCTCCCACAGCAGGTGGTAAAGCACTGGCACAGGGTGCCAGGAGGTGGTGGCTGCCTCACCCCTGGAAACATTCAAGGCCAGGTTGGATGGGGCTCTGGTCTGGTGGAAGGTGTCCCTCCACAGTGCAGGGGGATTGGAATAAATGACTTTTAAAGGTCCCTTCCAACCCAACCCATTCTATGAGTCTGTTTGTCAGGATCTATCTGCTATCTTTTTGTATCATTCAATTATAAGCACTCAGGGAGGGGCCATATTTTAATCTGCATTTGTGCTGTGTGTTCCTGGGCTATGGTAATACAGGTAACAACAAATTGAAATCACTCAGTAATTAATATTGGTCTGCTGCAATCTACCTAGTTATGAAAATGAATGGTACCTGAAGGCATCCAAAAGCAAGCCCACAAATTACAGTGTAATTATAACCTGGTACCACTGCAGCTACAATACCCTCATTGCAAGGGAAGTGGTCAGTTTTCCTGTACCAAAACATGAGGCAAGAGCCATAAGGGTGTGGATGGAGGTCCAGCTAGAGCAGCCCCAAGGCAGACACCGTGGGTTTCCATGGCTGATGGCAGTCAGGAAGCAGGGGATGAGCAGCTGAGATATCAGGCACACCCAGACAGTGCCAAAATGCCCAAAGCAGAAGGGCAGAAGTAAGCCAACACCTCAGGCTCCCTGCAGGGCACAATGCAGAGTCTTGTAGGAGTCTGGCACGTGGGAAGGACTGTACTTACATAGGCCCCCACGATGCTGCTCTTGGCAGCCACGAAGATGAGGCAGATGAAGATGGCAGAGCCCAGCATGCCCACGGCACACACCAGGGGATCGGCGCGCTGCGTCTTCAGCCGGCACCACTTGGTTGCTCCTGCCCCTGTGATGACACCCAGGAAGCCAGTGAAGCACGTGATTGCTCCGAAGATCAGGCTAATAAAGCAAAATAAATACAAATAAGAGACAAGCGTGGGGTTTTTTTGGAGGTTTTCCCAAAAGTGGGTGTGGCCTCTGGGTAAGTTGTTAGGATAAACTTGACTATTAGGGTGGACTAATGGAAATGTGCACATTGGCTTCGCAAATCTAAAAAGATTTAAATAGATTTAAAAATTAAAAATCTCAAAGAGCTGCCCTGCTGAGTGCTGGTGGTTTTAGCCCTCTTGCCCTGCAGTTAAGGAAAACAAAGCACAGGCACAGATCCCTGGGCAAAGGGCTCACACTGCTGCTTTGGGTGGTACTGAGCTTCCTACAGCTAATTACCCGTCCACAAAACTAATTAATAACCTGCACATTGATCATGTAATGGGAAATCATGGACAGAACAGGCAGCAGAAAGCTTGAGGGAAGGGAAACCTAATAAGACTCTTAAATACCACGATTTTCAACATACTTTGACTTTATAACTCCTTTCAGACCACTTCAAAGAAGCCTTTTGCTGTTGGGTTACACACTTGAAATGTGTTAATTTCAATTTAAAGAGCCAGGAGCTGTCAGGGCTCTCTGCACTGTCTGTGCAGGACTTGCATTACAGAGTCTTTGGCAACTACATTAGAGTAGCTCCAGGGCAGCTGCAAATCGAGGTGTCATCAAGGAGGGGAAAACTCTCTGTAAACAGCAGATGGGCAGACTGGGGCTGTGTTTTTTGCTCACTGCATTTTTGCAGAACAGCCTGAGCCTGCCTGCTGGACACTGTGGTTGATGGGACTCCAAACCACTAAGTACTTTACTTGAGATGGGATTATGTCAGCTAGAGCAAGAAGGTTTTCCTAATATTATTTTCCCTCACGAGCTAAAAAGCAAAAGAGCTGACAAAAGGCAGTTTCTCATATCTTTTATTTACCTGGAGAAATGCTTTTATAGCATTTTCTGTTCAGTGCCATCATGCTAAAGCACAAAATGAAGAATTACTTCTCATAGCTCATGTGCTGCAAGTGATATTGCATAACCAGGACTGAAAACCCAAACCACTATTGTAACATCAAGCACTTCAGCCCAAAGTGTCCCAGATCTCTGTGACATTCTTCAGCAAAACTCAGCAAGCACAGCAGTTTACAGAGCAATGAAACAGCAAGTCCTGTCTCTCCCAGAAAGAAAAACCTTTAGGGTGAGTCCCTGCAGCTTTAGGGGAACCATTCCAACCTCGCTATTACAGCCATCACTGGGGCCACCCAACCTGCAGTTTATTCTGCTGCTCTCACAGATGGGTCTTAAGGAGCCAATTTCTCAACTCTCCAAACATCCTCTAAGGCAAAGACAAAAGTCTCTTTTCTACTCTGCACCCCAGCCTGGGAACTAAGACAGAGCTGAGGTCATTGCTTCTCCCTTGGTTTGACTTCATGCAATGAAGAAGAGAAATAAAACCCAGTTTACAATCCCAGCATTTCCTATCATTGTTGCAAGGGCCTAGAGGAAATTGCAGACATTCTAGTGACTTGACTCTGTGGGACTTGCCTGTTTCCTCTGGTAAATAAGCCCCCACCCCCTTTTCCCCCGAGTCTGACTCTCACCTATCTTTGGTGCCACAGGGCTGGGAGCTGCAGGTCTCTGCTGTCTTCTGCACCACCTGTGCCCTGTGGAGGTACAGAGGGATCCACATGCCAAGTGCTCCTGTAGCAAAGGACACAGCCGAGGTGGCCAGGGAGGAGAACACGTAGCTGCGGCTGTGGAGGCAAAACCAAGAGAGGGTTTAGTGGGAAAGGTGAAAAAGCAGGAGCCCTACACAGGAGCCAGGGCAGGGAAAACACAAGGTACAGAGCAATGGAGGAGAAGAAGCATGGAATATTCATGGGTGATGCTCCACTGACAATAATGTACTGACATATTGATAAATTATCCATCATCGCTTTTCACAGTCCTTTGGCACTGGATGACAGTACCAGGAGGGCATTCCTGCCAGCAGTTGTAAAAATGAAGGACACCACAGTTTCCCATCAGAATTCCAAAGCAGCACTGAATTCACCAGTGCAAGTATTTGCACCTTCACAGACCTGCTTTCTGGCAGGAAGCACAGCTGCTTAAACACTCCTGAGCAGGAGATCTTTCATGCACATACAAGCACCCAACACATTCAGTGCTGCATTCAGTCACACGTGGGTGTGTAAACATATATTTATATGTTTACATATATATATATACTCATCACGGAGTGCAAGTCTTTGTGTATTTTCTCCTCTTAATTTTTTTTCTGGCATTTAACTCTCTTTTCCCCCCTCAGTAAAGTAGCTCTTCTAAGGAAGAAAAAGGATCCAAGTGTCTGAACAACAGTGGCACAACAACTAATACAGGAACACAGCAATTTCTACACTTCAAAAGCCTTGATTTGTGTGAAGTATGAGCCAAACAAAGCAGACTCTTTCTTAGATGTCAGTCTTGGAAAGGTTAGAGCAAAAGTTGGAATCCATCATCATCACTGCAGTCAATACCACATGTAACTGTGATTTTCTTTCCCAGGTCCACAGACTAAACTTCCTGCAACTCCCTGCACGTTGCCACTTTCCAGTCCCTCTGTGCTAAATCCAGGCCACTGGGTGTCCCAATGAAGCATTAGAGGCAAAGCATGATTTTTACCAGTGTTCTTACTTTCTAATCAGTGCTTTCATGTCCCTCAGCCACGAGGTCCGAGCCTTCAGCTGCCCCCCGAGCTGTTCAGCATTTCCTCTTTTAGCAGCAGGCACAAATATCAGGATGAGTGTCCCTGTTATCATTCCCAGGAGTGGAGATACCTGCAAGAAAGGGGCAGGGAATTAGCCCAGGAGTTGGGAGGGTTTGCTCTGACTAGGCAGTAAGCAGCAGATGACATCAGTTTGGATCCAGGGACTGTTCCAGCCAGAATCTGTGAACATCCAAGGCATCCGCTCCTTTCCTTCCTCCCTGTCATTCCCTGGACTCTTATCTCACTCTGGAAACGTGCAGCTTGGAGAATACCCTGATTAAAGCAGTCCATTGTGTTAATAAGTGCCATGGTTCATCAAAATATTGCTTCCCCAGTGATGTTTAACTCTTTGGAAACCTGCTCCAGGCTGGGCTGAGAGGCCAGCTACTTTCTGGGGGAGTGCAGGAGCCTTTGTGAGCCAGTGGGGCCCGATGAAGGATTTCTGGATACAGGGAGAATGCTGGCTCTGAAACTCCTGACTTGGCATGTCTCCCTCTTCCAGCCAACCCACAGCACCTTTCCATTTCCAGGCATCTTCCTCAGATTCCCTGAGTGTACAGAAGACCAAGAAACACTGAAAATTCAGGCTGGAAGACAGGAAGATGACATGTTCAAGGGTTAGGCTTCTCAGTATCCAATGCTTTCTCCCAAGCACTACACAGAAATACAAAGATCCCACAGTGCTTTGCAGGCCACAAATGCTATTCTTGTTTTTACACTGAAATTCCATTATTGTCAGAATGGAAAATAGCTCTGTGAGGAAAATAGGAACAGGGATTTTCACTGAACTACCATCCCATTTAGACACGCTATTTAAAATATAAATTCCTGTTCTCAAAAAATATGCTTCCATTATTAACCTGAGAATGGCTTTTACACATGGAGGAGCAATGTTTCATGTCCAAAGACGAGAAACCCACAGTCCTTCTAGGAAAGGCAAGACAATATTTAAGAGCTGGAAAGTCAGGAAAATCCCACATCCAGGAATAAATGAAGCCAATATCCTTAGGACAGCTGAACACAAGACAGCACTGGTAAAAAAAAACCAGAATTGCTGGTATTTTCTAGGGCCAGGTAATTTCAAGTCTCCTTGATTTTTATCTAAAGGCTTAAGCCCCTACCAGGACAATATCCATGGACACTCCCATGAAACACCCACATTACTGTTGGATCCAGAGACAAAGCTGCCACTTGCCCTTCTATCTTCTTCAGCCCACTGGAGTATGGGTGATTCCTGACCTCTCCTGGATTTGGAGCCCATGGGGGATCACAGAGGGAATCACTCCCATCTTGCAAGGGCACAGTAATAGCCACAGGGATGAGAACTGCTTCCCACTGCTGTGTGGAAGCTTTCAATGTGTGCTGTGTGACCCCAAAAAATGAGCAGTGCTGTCCAAGGCAACCCCCACGGGCGTGTGCAGCTCAGCAGACTCCCAGTGATTCTGTGCTCAGGGAATCATGGAGCAGTGTGTCATTCAGAGTGGAACTGCAAGGGCACAGCCTTGCAGATAGCCTGGATTTCTCAGGATAACTATGGAGACACCATCTGGAGAGAAACATTCTAGTGAGGATCTCTGCACAAATTACCCACTTGGGTTTTACAGACAGATTTGGGTGCTCCAATATATCAACCTCCTTAAAGCGCCCTGAGGAGGAGGACAGGCTTTGGGGAACTCATTCCCTGTGCTGACCTCTGCTCAGGAGTTAATTTTACCCTCCAGTATTTCTGCTGCTGAATGATGCACCCATCCTGCTGGTGTGAAGCTGTAGGCTGCTGCACCTTCCAAGGCAGGTTCAGGGCTGGAAACTGCCCTCCACCCTCCCATATTCCATCATTTAACCTTTTTCCCATGGCTCACGATGACGTTCTGCCTTTGCTCACCCTGGGCATGGCCTGTGTCACAGAGAGCACGTGTTCTTGAGATGGGAGCCCATGGATTTCATCACCTGCTCTCACAAATGGTGTTGGCCTGAGCTCCAGGAGATCCATGAAGTGCCAGAGACAGAGCATGCACCTCTCAGGTGCTCATGCCACCCACACCCCAAAGGTCAGAAACCAGTTCTGCTGGGCCCCTTCCTCTCGGCAATTTCAAGACATCTTTGTGTGCAGGATCTGTTTGTGAGTGTGTGATTGGAGCAGATTATCTTTTCAGCACATTTATCAGGGTCCCAAGAGGTTAAAATAGAAGGAAACCAACTGTCTCAGGGCAGAAAAACAAGCGGAAGCTGAAACAAAGTGTTTTTTCCTCAAAGCAGGAAGCCATTCTCCGAGTTTCTTGACAGCAGGGCACTGAAAGACTGTGGAGTTGATTTAAGGCCAATGCCTCATCTTCCCATCCCTATCAAGAAATCATGGTTGATTGATGATAGAGGGATGAGAAAATTCTTGCTCCCAGGCAGGGAAGACAGCAAGTACCACAAGCCACACCCACACACCTTTCCCCTTTGCTCAGAGAGTGCATCTGCTGTGCCCTTAACATCCAGAGGTGCCATTTCCAATCCTTTCCCTGCCAGATATAACAACAGGGTGAGCAACTGTGTGATGGGACTCTTCCTAACACAGACCAACCAACGAGCTGTCACTGAGCTGTGACCACGAGGGACTTACCCGCAGTGCCCAGTGCCAGTCTCCAGCCACCTGCTTCACACTGGACCCAGTGATGTACCCCAGGCCACTGCAAGAAATGCCAAGGTGAGAGCTGGTCAGAGCTTGTAGAGTGTCATAGTCACAGCTGTTCTTAGACAAAGAGAGGCACAACCAACTGTTGGGCTCTCCTCTCCTGCAGGAAGAAACACGGGGGATGAAGCAGATGGTGGCTAAAGTGTGCCTCCTCCCAGCACTGCTGATCTAAAAGTGATCAGATCTGATGGAAAATTGGAAGTTTGTAGCTGACCTTTCAATCTGCAGTGGATGGAAACAAAGCCTCAAAACGAATGTCTTTTCCAATTTAATTTCTACACCAGGCCTTTCTATGCACTAATAGGAATATTAAACAAATATATGTTCAAGCTCTCAGTTAAAAAGTGCCCTTCAAGGACAGACCATATTCCATAATTTAATTTTTTTCTTATAACTTAATAGTATTTGGTTCTAATTACCCAGGAGGAGACCACTTTCCATAAGCTCATAAGGCAAACGAGGAGGAATATGCAAGACAATCTGGTGGGAGAACATCAGATCTGAAGCTGTGAAATCACACCTGAAGATTCAGGAACAACAGGACCTTCAGCCCTAAGACAAAAGGTGGCTCCCAAGAGCCTGAAAGTGAATGTGGCCACACTTCTCTGAACATGAGTTGAATGAGAGTGAATATCCTTTTCCAAAACTGCTGCACGTGTTGCTGAGGTTGCCTGGGCTGAAGCTGCCAGGACTGCTGTGGGGCAGCTGTGAGCCCTCAGCCTTTATGGAAGAGTCTGCTAAGCTTTGGAGGCTGCCAGCTAAAACTACCCCCAAACTGGACTTCTTACACAGACAGGCCCCAAAATCAAACCTGGACCACCACAGAATCATGGAATGGTTTGGGTTGGAAGGGACCACGTTGTTCCACCCCTGCCATGGGCAGGGACACCTTCCTCTAGCCCAGGTTGCTCCAAGCCCTGGCTAACCTGGCCTTGGACACTTCCAGGGATGGGGCAGCCACAGCTTCTCTGGGCACCCTGTGCCAGGGCCTGCCCACCCT
>JAWWEE010000048.1:7906380-7982640 GCA_035221455.1 Xenops minutus | reverse complement strand
CTTCCAGGGATGGGGCAGCCACAGCTTCTCTGGGCACCCTGTGCCAGGGCCTGCCCACCCTCACAGGGAGGAATTTCCATCTAATATCTGATCCAAACCTCCCTCTTTCACTCCATGCCCTGGTAATCACTGCCACTGTTGGATATTGAGATATTTAAGTTCCAGAATCAGGCTCAACAGGATGAATATTTGTAATTTCTTGATAGACACAATTCACTGAATTCTCTATGTGAATACTTGAAACCCTTGGTTCTCTTGGAAAAACATTCTTTTCCTCAGTTAAGGACTTGTCTCTCTCCTTTTCCTCGTGAGCAGAGGGATGTTTGTGAGTTTTGTCTCAGGGATGAGTGCTCTAACTTGTAAAATGCTCCAACTTGTAAAATGCTCCACCACAAGTTTTTCTCTGAGTTTGGAACGTGTTGCCCATCTTTTCCCTACTGGAAATGAAGCCCTGATGCCCCTTCTGCACAGGATGTTGTCCCACTCTGGGAACTGGAATGCAAACTATGCAAACCCTCCCTGCCTACAACCTCACAATAGAGGGTCAGCCATTATTTTTAAAAAATAAAAATAATGACAGATTCCCTCCTGTCCCAACAACCAGATACTGTGTTGGGCTGATAAGGAAACTCAACTGAAAGAAACAGTCAGCTAAAATATTTTGATTCCATTTCCACCCCACTGCTGCAAAAAAAGACAAAAAAATAAAAATCCTTCCCACTAATTCCCAAAAGTCACACATGAACCAGTAACAGGGCCAGAAAAAGAACCTAATTCCTGCAACTAATTAGTCACTGCTCACAATATTTTCCTGTCTAAACCATTCCAACCAAAGGCAAGAACTATCATCACTGGCAACTTCAGATCTGTGTGAGTTTATTTAAGGGAAGAGCCCAAACCAGACCCAAGAATTTGGTGTCCTTACCTGCCCAGAGGAATGGCAAAGTAGAAGACCGAGAGCATGAGGGTCCTGGTGTTTTTGGTGAACAGGTCCCCGATGATGGTGGGGGCAATGGTGGAGTAACTCGCCTCACCAATGCCAACCAATCCCCGGGAGAGCACAAGGAGCCAGAAGTACTGAGGAAAGAAACAAAAACATTACCAGTTATCCCCTTTACTTCAGGATGGACAACAGCAAAATCTGGAAAAACAAGGAAATACAAACCCCATGACTGGAAAATGATCCTCTTGTATACATTTATTTTTTTAAAACTTCAGACTTGTTTCATTTGTCTCTCACCAGGAGGAAAGGGAGTATAACTTTTGTCAAGATTTACAGGCATGAAAGAAAAGTAATACTAAAATGTTTACTCAGTGACGCTCAAGAATATATTCCATAAGAGGCAGAAGACTCTCAGTTTGTTCCCAGGATGCAGCTCAGTCTTGCTGAGCCCAAGTTTGGAAGGTTTGGGGCAGCACGTGAGTTTAACTAATCCTGCTCTGAAATCCAGAGCCCAACCCACCGTCCCCAGCGTACCAAGGGACAGGTTCTCACTCTGAAATCCCAAAGCTGGGAAAGAGTTGAACCTGCAACCTCTCAAACTAACTTTTTTTCCCTCATTACAAGCCATGGAATAAGGGAATTTTCAAAGGTGCTGAGCAGCCATGTCTCCCCACTGGCCTTCAGCAGCAGCACACACCTCCCCTCGCAGCAGGCAGGCAGAGTAAGGGGCACTGAACAGTTCCAAAAACCCTCAGTCCCAATCCCAGTTACAAAGAGGAGACCTGAGCTTTACTGGGAGTCCCAGAAGATCCCTGTGCTCCTGCAAGTGAATGCCTTGGAGCCACACAAGGCAAGGGAGGCACGGAGCTGCCCAGGGAATTCCATGCCTTTTGAGTAAAGCTCAGTCCCACAGAATGAGGAGATCCTTCACACTCAGCACCACTCAGCCTAAAATGGACCAAAAGGAATTGTTCATCTAACAGGGGATTTTTTCATGGCCCATTTCCCTATTTCAGCAGCACTTTTGTGGACTGCAAAGACCTGATTTCCAACCTGACCTTCCACTGCTCCTGCAGTTTCCTTGGTGCAGGAATAAGGCACAAAGCTTTGATGCCTAAATACCTGGTAGATGAGCATAAGCACGTTCTCAGCCATACAAGCAGCTTGAGCTACAGCCAGGAGTAATTGCAGGGGCAGAAATTAAACAGCCAGGGCACTGTTGTAAGCAGGGCAACCTATTTCTACAAATGGAACCTCTACAAATACTCAATTTACTGCTGTTATTCTACAGATCATCTGTGAGAAGAACAGCAGGGATTTAAATTGAGAGAGGGGAGGTTAAGATTAGATATGAGGAAGAAATCCTTCCCTGGGAGGGTGGGCAGGCCCTGGCACAGGGTGGGCAGAGAAGCTGTGGCTGCCCCATCCCTGGAAGTGTTCAAGGCCAGGTTGGATGGACCTTGGAGCAACCTGGGCTATGGAAGGTGTCTCTGTCCATGGCAGGGGTGGAACTCAATGTTCTTTATGGTCCCTTCCAACCCAAACCATTCCATGATTCTATACTTATGATACGTCCTCAAACATGAAAGTGCTTTGAGAATAATGAGCAATTCCTGATTCTCCTTTTTCAGATGGGAAAAAAGGTGAGTTAAGGGAAGTGCCTGACTTTGTGCCCTCCAGCAAAGCCAAGCCAGAGCACAGCTGTCCTTCCCAGCCATGGGCAGTGCTGTGCAGACACCAAGCCACGTGCCTTGGTCATAAATACATCCACCAGCAGACAAAAATCTGCCCCTGCCATGTGTTTTCCTCACTGTAACCCCCTGGCTGAAAAGAATTCTGTGAGGATTGTCATAGTCACAGAGAACAAATCCTTGTGTGCCCTCTTCACTTCCTCAGACTTTGGTGTGAATTGGGCACTGATACCCCCTCCCTGAGGGGACACAGCTCCCTGTTTGCTGGCAGGGTGTGTGCAGGGCTGCTCCTACACCTCCTGAAGCTGCACACACGTAACACACACGTGGGTGTAACACACAGGGCAAGACTGTGACTCAAGGGTTTAATTTATGCCAATTAGCCAACGCTCACCCACCCCACTGCAGAAATATGGTTGGTGCACAGGTAACCAGTGCACTGGGGATGAGCAACAGTATTTATTACATACTGAAAGGCTTAGTCATGCAGAGTTAGAAAGCAGGGAACTGGAGGCTGGCTGAGGTTTCTGAAGAAGTTCATTCCTGCACCACAGGGAGGGTGACAGTCACCTGCCAGGCCTGGGATGAGCAGGGACAGTGTACTTACACCTGCAGAATGACAGGTCTGGAAATGCACTGCATGGTCCTCACATTTGAAACACCCACAGAAAAATGACATCATTTTGTGCTCCCCAGCCAGTATCGCTCCAGTGAACGCACTGGACAGGAATTTCCTCCAAACAGTGTTGTTAGAAGGTTCCTCTTACAATCCTTGAGTAAAGCAGGAAAACTGTACAAAGCATTCCTTTTGTGGTAGGAGTGACTCAGTTTCATCAATACCATGGAATCAGATGCCAAATGCAATGAAATCACCTGCAACAAGTAACTCATTCACTCTTCTCTCCCAGTTCCTCCTCAAATCCTCCTTCCTGGCTTATCCTTCCTTACATACCATAGCTACCTGTTTAATATTTAAACTATGCTCTCTGAAGCAGCGATACCCAGATTTAAGCAACAAGATTCTGATCTCAGCTGGGAATAAAAGCAGCCTTAAAAAGCATAATCCACATAAAGACCCCACAGGTATTGCCCTTCTGAGATCAGATTCTCAGGACTATGGCATATGCAGCCAGTTAGGTGCAACAACTAGGCAAAACATACAAAAACCTGGAACAATTTAGGGAATTCTTCTGCCTGGCTTTGGAGCTCTCGATCTAGGATTAGGGAGCTAATACCTCTTCTTATCCAGCTCCTCAGGATCTCTGGCTAACAATCACCCTGTGGGAACCTATGCAATAGAATTAAGCAGTCATTTGTTACAGTAAGCTGGGACCTCCCATCTGCCATCTCTAATCAGTCGCTCAGAACTTCTGTTTTAGTTGTCTCTGAAAAGGGACAGCTCAGGAGCTCCCCAAGACTAAGAGTGGTCCTTTCCATGAGGGGCCTTGACGTTTTGTTTTTCATCCAGGAAGAAAAAAGTACAAACTACAAAACCACCCCAAAATTCTTATGGTGCTGCTCATTTGGACTACAGGAATACCACGAACCACTTAGAAACTGGTCCCCAGACCACATGCAATATAGACAACTGCTATTTTTTGTGTGCATTTATATACACATCCATCCATAGGAACATCCCTCTTCCTCTCCATGGGGATGTGGACATGGCAACCAGTGCAAATACATGGCAAAGTCAGGTATCACACACGCAGAGGAAGCTCCGCTCTCCTCCACAGCTGCTGCAGGACAACTCCACCATTTCCTCCACACTGGCTTTTCCCAAAACTGCTTTTCCCTCTCTGCCTGACCTCGAGGTTCTCAGCAGTTTAGTGACACCAAAAGGGCTGACACCAGCCCAATTCTCTCTGCAGGATCTGTGCTTAAAAGCAGAACAGGCAGCTCAGGCTTTTACTGAACTTCACTGTTCCCAGAGCAGAAATTGATATATATTGAAGAAACTTGTTCCTGCCTATGTGACTTGAGAACTCCTCTGTAATTTGTTCATCAATGCAAACAGGTCTCTGGCAGGAGAATTGGAAGTATCTGAGTCAGCTTTCAGGACCTGAGCTAATTCCTTTCCTGCAGGTTAAGCCCAGAAACCTCAACACTTCAGTGTTTTTCTGAAAACGAAGTGCTTGAAACTGAAGTTTTTTGAAACAAAGAGCTATCACAGCAAACTATGTCTTTAATTTTGGTTAGCAGTCATGTTAGAGATGTCTGCACCTCCATGAGAGCTACCAACATCTGCTGGTTTGGATGGTGCAATGGGTTTTTTGGAATGAGTGTATGGCATCAGTCCCCTCCCTGCTGCCCAGACAGCTCTGAGGCACTGGGCTGGACATTTGGGGAAGGACACCTGAACCATACGATGGCCCTGGGGGCAATTCAGGATGCAAAAGTGCTCCCAGTCTCTCTCTCCAGCTTGTTTGTGCCACAAAAGGGCTGGTGAGACACCAGACAGGGAAGATTCCAAAATACAAGAAACCATCAATATATGGAAAGAAGGGTGGCTGCAGAGAGCCAGAACTGCCACAGCCTTCCTGGGAATTTCCCTTCAAGGAATGACATCACCTGAAACCAGTGCAGGGAGAAAGCACTCCCACCTATGAATGTGAGGTACAAAAGGTCAGTACACCTGCTTTTCTTCCCATCTCCTAAATTTATGGAAGGAAAAATACCCTCTAGCCATAAAGCTGAAGAATTTACTAGTTTGTGATTTGAAGACTAACAACCCAAACAAAAAAGAAACCCAATCTCCCAAAACAGAGATGAGTTTTGGAAGGGATATAAATCCTCATGCCCTGGGGAATGGACTGATCAAGAACAGAAATACTCTATTAAATTATATCTAAATATCCTAAATTATCAGCAAACCATAGGGAACAACAGTGACAGATCATGGGCTCAGATGGATCCAGTCCTGTTCCTGTCACCATTGTCACCACACACTAGATGTTGGGTTTGACACAGTCCTTCCAGAATTTACATCTGAAAAAAGCTTTCATGACTGGAGTTACATATTTATAATATAGAATCACAATCATTTAGTTTGGAAAAAAATCTCTGAGAACATCAAACCCAAGATAGCTCAGGTATTTTCTCTAGAATGTATGATATGGTTTATACTCTCAATCTCACACACACATGAATGTTCGATGGCCTAGGACACATGACTGGCTTTAATCATGTTTGGTGAAACCTCCTAATTATACATTTATCCTGGTTGTATAGACCATTGAGTGAGTAATACATGTTTTAATAGGTCTAATTACAGCTTGAAGTTCCTTGTTTTTTAATTAGTTAACAAAAGCAGTTAAGCCCCAGTTCTTTAAAAGATTAGCTGCCAGTGATAAACCTATAATCTGCCAAATATGTGTACAACAGAACCACCAGATTTACTGTCTAAAGAATCATATGATCCTTAAGCTTTGGTTATTAAGTATTTGCATTTGAATGTGGAATAGCTTGTAGGGGTCTCGAGCTGAACAGATGCTGCTTTCAGATGAGGGACACATGGACTGATGAGATCCCACAGGCAGAGCCAACCCAGCACAGATTCCTGGTGTGGGCACAGCACCAGTGCAAGCCATGCTGAGAACTGGTGTTGCTGGTCTAAAAGAAGGATCTTTTATAGCACCTGTATCCTTGTGAAGATATTGAGTTAAACTCCTATGGACTCTACATTTAGCTTCTGTAAAAGGGGACTCAGCATCATGAAATCTCATATTTGAGCTGAGTTTTGCCATGTTTTCTTTCTTTTATTGTATAAATGTTATGCCAAACCCCAAGAATATAGGATCAGGGTTTGCATCCTTGGAAAGAAGATGTACATAAAGCCATTCCTGCCATTAGGCAGCAAGGATTGCCTGAAGTATATTATGTGGAATGACAACAAACCAAGCAGAAAGCACTGGGACTGATCCCATTCCCTGTGTGCCTGAGCTAACTCAGGTGAGCTGTGCTGCAGCTCCACTGCTCTTCTCCTACAGCTGGGTCTGGCACTGAGCACCCAGGGCAGCCACAAGGGATCAGTGATAGATCTGTCATACTGGGGAGTGAGATGAGCAGAGCAAACCCCCCGGGGCTCAGGGTCTGCTCAAGGGCTGCAGGCAGTGGGGCCCTTTGGCAGTTCCACTCAAACATTTGCCTCCCCTGAGCACATCCTGCATTTCCTGGCCAGGCAAACAGCTCTTCTTCCACTCCAGTAAGTTTTCCCAGCTGTACCAGTGCTTTGCAGGATCTAAGTGGTTACAGATGCCACACCTCACCTTTCATGCAGGTCCAAAAGATGCCCCATTAACATGATGTCACCCACAGCAGGAGTATCGGGGTGGTGACTGAGAGCACTGGCTCCTGCACACTCACACTGCAAATTCCAGCTCATTAGCTGGGAGGCACGGGAAGAGCTGAGCAATGGAATGACATTACAAAAGCAGGTGACATATTTGCTTAAACACCAAATGCTCCAGTTCCCTCAGCCCTCCCAGGAATGAGGGGTCACCTTGAAGAATCTCAAAGTTTCCAAGTCAAACAGGGATACCAGCATAGCATGAGAGACAAGATGACATTAAACAATGATGTTGATGTTATAAATTCCATTCTGTGTCTGGATGGATGACAAAGGCCACAGCAGAACAGATAAGCCTAAATACACCTTCCACCTCTGTGCATGCCTAAAGCTTTACAAATTTGGAATATATATAACCAGGCACCTGGGTTTCATTGGTGGATATAAGCCCTTGGTCCACACACTTGATGGGAATGCTGTGTCAGATCTAGATATGGACCACAAAGTCCCACGCCCCACCTTTTCAAACAGAAACGGTTCTAATAAAAGGAGAATAAACACTGTAGAAAGTTACAGAGGGGTTGGTTACACAGTTAGTACTGGTGAGTGAAATCCTCAGGGCAGACACCACCTCTTGTGCTGTGTCTCTGCTGCACTCACCCTAACCAGGTTTTTCTTCACTCCTTTTCCCTTAAGCCTGCTTGGGATGGGAAGTATCAATATTTGTGTCCAACCAGGGATGCTTCTCTAACCCAAAGGTCGTCCCCTGAACTCTGACAGGCAGGTCACTAATGTTGAAGAGAAAATGCCCTGTGCCTTTCTCCAAGTCTTTATGCAGTTTATTCACACATTCCCATGTTTTATTCACACATGCTGGCTGGAGGTTATAACCAGCTTACAGATGAGACCACTACACCACACCATGACTTCACAGCAAGCTACTGAGTTACTAAACCTTAGTACATTTGATTAATCATTTGCTCAAGGGTCAACATGAGACCCTTTTGCAATTAGGATGGACTTATGGTACAGCTCCTAAAGCAGTTCTGATTCTCCTGGTGTGATTCCTCTGCAGCCTCCAGCTACACTTTGTCAAACACTTCAAAACTTCAGCTCATTTGAATGCATTAGGTGTCCCCCCACTCTCAAACACCTCACCTTTGAACGATTCCCTTTTGGGAAAATTCAGCTGGTACTCAGAGCTCTGCAAGGAGGAGAGAGACTACAGCAAGCAGAAAGAGACCAAAATACATATTTAAATATAGAAATGAGCAAGGGAGATGAAGCAAAGTCCACTCACCTTTCCTTTAATTGTCTCTAGTATTTGTTAATGGCTTTAGCTCTCCCAGGTGGCCTGTTCAGGCACACTTAATTGAATGTGGAGAGTTTCATTTGGAAACGCACTTCAGATTCTGGCTGATGAAAGCATCCTTATTTTATGAGATTTTATTATTATTTAATATATTAAAATAACCAATAAAGACTGCAAGATACTCCTTTTTCACTCATCAAACCCTTCAATCAGCAACTGAAGTGTTTAACAACTGCATACCCACAGACAGGCTCTGAAGTGAAGCACCAAATTAAGTGCTCTGGAGGAAAACACAAAACCCCATCCACTCCTGGAAGTAGCAAGACTCCCACAGCACTCCCCAGAGTCGGCAGGGAGCTGCTTTGTGCTTTGCAGGGACCAAAAAATCAGGGGCGAGGTTTTCCGAGCCACTTGCAAATGTCGAATGTGAAATTCCCTTTCAATGCTAAAATTGCAGGCTCTGAAATCCAAGTGCCCATCCCTGCCCTCCCTCCAAACCCGTGGCTGGCTGAGGGAACCTTCTGTTACTTTTCAGTCATTTTGGGGTAGGACAATAAAAAGAGTGAACCCAATTCCCATTCTGCATCCCTCAGGAAATGGAATTACAAGACACTGGGTGACGAGGCAGAGCCACCAGGTCCCAGCAATAACCTGAGCTGAGACCAAGCAGCATTTCAGCTCCCTCAGTGAAGGGCTTTTCATCCCACTGACCTGCCCGTGGTAAAAATACTACATGACATGCAAATGGTGGGGTTTATATTCCTCACAACTGAGTTTCTTGGTCATTAATGTTGCATTAATGACAGGGGGCTGCCATGGAATTGGAAGGAAGGCACCAGATTGTTTTGCTCACTCACCAGAACCCCATCCTGTGGTGTGCTACAGCACCTCTGCTGCACAATAGACCTCAAAGGAAAAGGCTGATGTTTCCAAATAAATCACAGGGATCATAAAGAGCCCTGTGTTCCCAGTGCTGCTGGAAGATGGAGTTAAAGCACTTCTTTCCAGCCCTGGCTCTGGTGTGAGGCCCAGAGGAGCCCATGGCACCCCCATGGCTGCAGAGTGGTCATTTATCCCTGTTACAAAACCATTACACGCAGCTCGGCCACAAGCATCTTCCAAAACTGTGCCCCCGAGAACCTCAATAGTCCTGGGGCTGGAGCAAAGTGTTGCTTTTCATTCCAGATCTGCCAGGTGGGACACACTTACCAGCACTTGCCACAAATATCTCTGGCATTAGGCACTATCACCATTCCCTTCCCGAGAGCTGCAAACACAACCAGCATCCCAAAAATAGGGATTGGGAGGAACACAGTGTAATTCAGTGGAAGCACTGCAAGGTTCTTGATACAACACAGGCTCAGAAATGCAGCTGGAATATGGGCTGGTGTCCACAGAGCCAAACACTGCCAGGCAGGAACAGGCTACTGAGTTCCAAAAGCCTGAATCCAAGCAAGCAGCTCTGAAGAGATTTTTCAGAACCAACACTTCAAGGCACTGATACCCAGCACTACCAACATCTGCATCTCTAGTGATGTCCCAAGAGAGATGTGAGATCCAACCCCCTTAACCCAGTGGGCTGTCTTGGCTCACACTCTTTGGTTTGGATTGATTCCTAAACCAAAATTTACTCAAATCCATCCGACAAGTTGGATTGGAGGTTCTTGGAGAGCACAACCCCATGTCTCTATCCCTGAAACCACTGGAGAAACTGAGAATTCCCAGCACCCTTTGGAAAAGCATCACCCAGCTGACTGAGACTCCAGGTGTGAGTGCTCTGCCTTCACTACAGGCATGGAACAGTTTTGAGAGTCCAAGAAGGACACATTTTAATGGAATCTCTCAAGGTTTAAATGAAATTAGCACAAAGTTACAGTCCCAGCAACTTTCTCCACACTGTTGGTTCTGCTGATTCTTGCCCTATTTTACTTTGCATATGCTAAAAATTCGAGGTCAGTCCTTTGCTGAAGAACCATCCAAATTATTCTAAACTCTGAATTTATTGTTTCTGCTTTGTTTTCACGCTTCCCTGGCTTGCTGACTCAAGCAAGATCCAGAAGCCTCCCACCAGAACCGAGTGGAAGGCTGACCTTGCAAGATGTTGTCCCATATCTGAGAGATGCCTTGCTTTTAGCATCAAATTTCCAGAGAGAAACTGATGCATCTACCAGGTCCTTCTATACAGGAGATTCTTCTTATTCCTGATCATCTTTGAACAGTTGTCATCTCCCTTTATTAATTGACAAGGTTTTGTCGTGCTGCAGCTTCATTTCATTCCCAAAATACAGCCTATCTGACAAAATGACAACCCTATTAAACCACACTAAACACATTTGCATGTTTTGTGACTATCTTCTCCTGAGACTTCGTCAATCATGTTTTCAGACTCCATGATCAGCACCACTCCCAGGGATTTCCAGCTCAAAATCTATTACACAGGGTTGAGATTAGTACTCTAATTCAAGTTATCTGAATTGCAAATGCAGTGTTTTGTGTAGCCTGGGAACTTTATGCATTTAAAAGACATGTCAACACTTCAAAAGACTAATTTAGCACCTGGTACTGTAAGACATTTCCCATCTTCCCACTATTTGCACATGACTCAACACAATGGTCCTTCTTCCAGCCTTTATGCAGGACTCGGGAGGTCCCAGCCTGTGTGGCCATTGGGGAGCACCTACACTCCCTACAGTGACTGATGCTTGTGGATCAGCAGGCAACCAGGACAGCCAAAGAAAGGCTCCAATCCATACTTTTGCATCTGAACACGAGCCACAGCCTGAATAACACATTCCCTCTCTCCTGCCTCCTGTTTTCCAGGACAATATGCACAACCTTTGAGAACCACCGAGGCCCTGCTAAAAGAAAGTTTAGATTTGTTTCCAGGCCTCCCAATGAGCCTAAGACTGGGATGAATGGATTGTTTCCTTTGCCTGTGAGGCATCATTACCCAGACTCTCCTGAACCATCCTGCTTCTTCCCAAGGCATGAGCCTTCCCCAATCCATAAGCTGCCCCACTAACATCCCCACTAAACACAAATCAGCTCACAGCCCTTCTCCACACCCACATATGGATGTCCAAGTGGAGCACAAAGGGACACATTCTACACCACCAGCTTGGCATCCTCTTGACAGCCTCAAGTCACAGACACCTGGGAAGGTCATTCCCAAAGGAACAGGACCACATGGGGCCAAGTCAGGCACTGTTTAAAAACTTACATGCAGCACTACTACTTTATTTTTTAGTTTTCCACTAACTGATTCAATCCCAACCTATTTAAGGAGCGTTTTCCCTTTCTTCCATTCCTTGGATGTCTTGAACAAGGCTGAGCTTAAGATCCTGTAATACTTATTTATAAAACATAAGGCTGAAGCATTATAGAGACTTCCAATAAGCCAGGGTTGAAGCAATAAGACACTTTTTGTGTTCCATCGGCATGCCCTGGGGTTAGGCCTCTGCTGCAGCATGATAAACAGAATACATATTTTCTAAGGCAACACAAGAAGGAATGTTTCCAAGACACACACAGCCTGGAAATAAAATAAATATGTCTTCTTCCCTCTGCTTCCTCAGCAAATAATTGGCCCAGGTGAGATTTCTTGCTCAGGCACAACAAAAGCAGGACAGGTGGGATGTTACAGGCAGGCTTTGCTTCCACACCCCCCATTAACTGACACAGCAACTGAACTTTCCTACGCTTCAACACACAGACTAAAAATTCAGGTTTCTGCATAAAAAAGGGGCAAACCTGTAAAGGTCTTTGTCCTGTGAAGGTCTTTCATGTACCCTGTCCCCAGCCACTATCCTCAAGCATTTTCATGATCCATGAAACTGCATCAGATGTATGTTGATTTAAAAAGATGCAGGGTCTGACTCAATTCCCACAAAGGCACACAAAAGGCTCCCACAGATTTCCAAAGAAGGAGCTGAATCAGACCCTGTGATAACGATTTCAACATTTCCAGCACCCCAGGTAACCAGCAGCTCTCTGAGACCCTTCGCAGGTCAGCACTGAGCTTTGAGCCTGTTTCCTGACCCTGTCCCAGCACAAACCTCTGCCCACCTGCTCCAGAAAATGCCTGAGCTGTGAGGGGCAGCTCTGGCACTTCAGTGCAAGTCGCTGCCTTCATCCCCATGCACTGGCAATGGCAGCCTCTGCAGCAGCACAGGGAGTGCAGCAGAGCCCTGACATCAGCAACAGGACCAGCTCTTCTTCAGATATTCCATGATTTCAAACCAATCCACGACCCAAAAGTAGGTGGCAGAGGGGCACATTTATGGACACAGCAGTGCATGACTTGGGTGATGTGAGAAGTTTGAACAGGACGTGGCTGGTGCCAGTCTGACCCTACGTGGGGAAGGTGGGACTTGGGGCTGTATCTTTATTGCTCTCAGGTCCCAGAGCAGAATCAGGTCTGTTCCAGACGCTCTGCAGGTGGGAAATGCAATGTATGGCAGAGATATTCCTTATGATAGTTCCTTGCAGTTCATTTCTCTCATCACAGGAATAAGCTTCCCAAGCAGGCTTTGGAGCTGTGCTCTGTCTCTCTCCTGCTCATCACCAGCTGTGTTTTCAATAACTCTTCCCAAATGCTTCACAGATACTGGATGGAAAAAAACCTAACACTCTGAGCAGAAAATACAACACTCCAATTTCTGACAACACCTATGAAAAGCTGCCTCCTCTCACAGATTGGCTTTTTGGGGGCTGATGCTCTGAGAACACCTTAATCTAGTTTTCTTTTATAGTTTCCCTTGCAAGAGTGACAGGTACAGAGGGACAAGGTAGGAATATAAAGCAACCTCTAGACAAACACATGACAGTAATTCTGCACTCTGCAACTATTTCATCTATATAAACCTTTTCCCATCTCTTCTGTCCTAAGTCAGCAATATCTGAGGGAACATTGAGGACCCAAGATTCAAGAATTCAAATCATTACGCTTGTCTGTGCAAGACAAGATGTTCCTCTTACAGGAGCACAGTTTCCCACATAGTATTTGGAATCAGCTGTGCTGAAGATCAGAGCAGACTTGACAGATGCCCAGTATCCCTTAAGACCAGCTCAGTCAGTGCTTCATTATTAAATGAATAAGCAATAGTGTATTTTTCCCTCCAGTGCACCTCATACAATCCATATTAAAAAATGCAAGGCAGTAAAACTTAAAAGAGCACTGGAAGGAGCAGCAAGTGCCTTCTTGCCAGAGAGGGGTCAAAGAAATGGTGCCTTGCAATTTCCATAGAAACCTTCACATTTCCTTGTGCAGGAAAAAATCTCTTCACAGAAAGGCTTGTCAAGCACTGGAACAGGCTGTGCAGGGCAGTCACCATCCCTGGAAGTGTCCAAAAAATGTGTGGATGTGGCACTTGGGGACATGGTGGTGGTGCTGGGTTGATGGTTGGACTCGATGATCTTAGAGGTCTTTTTCCAGCCCCAACAATTCTGTAATTCTAAAGAGGGCCAGGGGCATTATCTTTCTTCAAACCATCTGCTTTCAGACATACAGGAGAGGGACATGAGGCAGATTTAGTCTGTAAAGAATTCCACTCTGCAGTGTAGGGCAGAGATGACAGCCCTTATCCTCTCCCTCTTCTGGGACTTCAAAACCACCTACACCCAGCACACACCTCCTTCACCTGGCACCTGCTGCTCCCAGTGCCCCCAGAACAGCAGCTCTGCTGGGGTGAAGAGGGAGCTCTGAGAGCTGGGGAGAGGAGGAGAGGTACAGATTGCCTTTGTCACCTCAGAGAGCAGAGGCAGAGCAGGAGGAGGCTGCAGGTACCAGGTAACATCTGTGAGCAGACAGGGCAGCAACACCAAGCAGTGAATTACCCACCTCCCCTTCTCTCTGCTGACAGACACACAGTGGATAATATTTTTCCTGAGCACTCTAGCAAAGGGCAAACACGCAGAAATCCAAATGCCAACAGCATCTGCTGGTCTGCAGGGTCCCAGTGTCACATCAAAGACTGGCAACACACAACAGAGCCAGCCAACAGCTTTGGCCATGAAGAGCCCGGGTTAGTTGCAGCACCACTCCTGGAGGAGCCACAGGGAAGGACGGGATGCACGTGCTGACTGCACAGAGCTGCTGGGAGAATGCCTTGGCCTGCTTTCTAAAAGAGAACTCTGCTCAAAAATAATAGGATGGAAGAGTGGGATATAAACACTCCAGTAATTCATGGTGACTTCAAAGAAAACACCCAGTGCCCTTCTTAGACACAAAACGATGGCTTGGAGATTTTAGTGCTATTTGTTTCTATTTCTCAGACTGCAGATTTATCTCACATAGCACAGGAGCTCTATGTTTTATATTACAACTTCTGCCATAGCACTTAAGTCTAAAGGCTTTTTTTTCCCCTTGGAGTGAATCACTGTGTGTAAGGGGGTGGTTGGTTTATGTTTATGTTTTTTAAAATTAACCCAGCTAACCAATTGTTCCGTGCTGCACGTCATTTGTTGCTTCTCTTTCAGGCACTCCTTGAAAGACAAGCTTTGGAAATAAAAATACATCTGGCAAGCCTGAAAGACAGGACATGAGCAAGCACTGCAGGCTAAGTGGAATTCCACAGTGGACTATTTGCTTCCTGTTTCAGAGATAAATCAAAAGGAAAGGAAAAGAAAACAACACTAGAAGAAATACCTATCCAGACTCAGTTGCAGTGGGAGCAAAAGGGCTTTATCCTGTTATCTGGACCAGAAATATCTACCAAGAACTGGAGGATTCAAAAGCACATTCCTGGGTTACCTTGTTAATTCTTTGCTTTTCAATTTCCCAGCTTTGTAGCATATCTAGCTCCAGCAAACCCACATTCCCACAGCCTGCTCTGGCTGGTTATGAGCTCCCCTGGCTCTCAGGACCGAGCAGAAGCCTCTTCTCGTGTGTAAAACAGCATCCCTTTGACTCAGAAATACTCTTTATCCAAGACATTTACATAGAAATAGCAGTATTTTAGAAGCCTGAGCAAATTTCCACTTCCAAGCTCTGCCTTGCTTTAAGATACCATGAGGGAGAGGCGCCCTGATCTCCTGGAATTTGGTGCCAAGAAAGGCAGGAAGCCCAGCACCAAAATCCAGGGCTCAGCTAAGACAAATTGCTGCCCAAATTAGTCAGTTTAAGAATTATTATGACTAATAGACATGGACATTGAAGCAGCCAGAGGAACTCAGCACGTGGCCTGATGAGCCCTGAGGACCAGGCTGCTTCCCATGAAACTGCTCAGGAAGAGAGAAACGGTGCAGTTGGGATTCTGGACCCTTTCCAATGACATCCTGGAATATAAACCAGCTCAGGATGATCAGCCACCACACAGACTCATCAAAGTGCTCTCTAGAGAGATCAACTGGTTCCTTATGGAATCAGAGTCGATATTGGTACAGAGGAACACAGACACGTATCTGGCGTTTTGCGTGGATGGAAATGTCCTGGTAAAGAAGCTCCATGAGGATTGTGTGTCCAGTGCATTCCTCTGGGATGGGACTCCACCCCACACAGCAGCTCACTGATTTTTTGCTGCTTTATTACAGATCATGACCCAGCAACCAGCAAGAGTTTTCCCCAAATGCTTGGCAAAAGCCAGAAACTACACAAGGAAGGGGTTTGCAGCTGAAAGGGCCCACATTTGTGTGCTGGCAGGACTGATTAAAAGGCAGGTGTTTGTACTTCCAAAATACAAATTAAGACATACACACACTTTACTGAAGTTTCTATAAATGGAGTTAATCTAGAGATATGTTTAAATATGTACCAGCTTTACCTAATTTTAGATTAATGAATAAGTTTGTTAATGATTCCTTTTTGGAACTTTTATTTTAGGAAGTGCTAAACAGTGTTATAGAGCAGAAAGTGCAAGCACCAAAGCAAAGGAGGGCTCACATCTTTTTTTTCTATAGAGAAATTCTGCACTATCTGAAGTTATCAAATCACATTATTTGACAGAATAAAAAGTGAGCTTTTCAATATTATCTCAGCCTTGTTACTTCTGATGATTTTCTTTAGTTACATTCATCATGAGCTGTTTTTATCCAAGGCAGCAGGTGTATTTATGGAATTACTCCATGATACAGTATTTAATTTCTTATTTTGATTTGTATCAAATGTAATTTGAGACCTCACAAACAGCAACCAAACTCATAAACATCTAGTTGTCCTGATTCTATTTTGCAGTCTGGGGAATTCATGCACTGCTATTTTCTGTAACTATCACCTTCCACATACTCTGAATTTTGGCCTGATTTTCCTTTTTCCTTGTGAGAGCCTGTTGTTTAGTACCTGCCAGCAGATGAGAGATTCCTTCTTCATTTATCTGATGGTCACTATTCCATGTTAGGAACCAAGAGATATTTGATCATAACTAACCAAGGATACTTTCATAATGCAGTGCTCTCCAACACTACGTGTCTGCACAGCACATACATCCAGTTCCTGGTTTATCTACCAATTTCAGTCCCTCTTTTTAACCCAAACATCACGAGACAGCATTTAGACAGTATTTTAGTTGTTGAACTCCAACCCTTCTGTGCTGCTTTTGGCTGGGACAGTTAATCTTCCTCCCCAGGAGCTGTATGGGACCAGGGGCTGGGTTTGTGCTGAGAGCAGTGTTGGTAACACGGGGATGTTCCCATCACTTCTGAGCAGGTGCTTACCCAGAGCCCGGGTCTCTTCTGCTCCTCAGCCCAGCAGAGAGGGGCCAGAGCTGGGACTGTGACCCAAGGGATAGCCCTGCTCAGCATGTCACACTGTGGGAAGACAGCAATTAACATGTCCTTTGCTGGGCACTTGTTTGCACAAATAATTACAAATAATCCAGATATTTACTCATATAACATAACAGAGTTTCTGATGGTTTCCTATAGCGCCCAAATTTTAGCCAGGAATTAATATTACCAACACACTGCCAAAACCCTTTATAAATTGGGTGCCCTCAGAGTTCACCAGCTCTGCAGCTGCTTTGTGCCTTTGTTAAGCTGTCTCTTCCCATCTGCCCTCCAAAATGAGCTGTGTGGCTGTGTGTTCTGTCTAATTACACAGTGACGGGATGCAGGAGGCACCACACGCTGCCCAAACGTGAAGAAAGGCAATCCCTGAAGACAGTTTGCTATTTCTACTGAATGGCTCCTTTTTCTCACCAAAGTCAGTATTTTTGGGGTTGCCACACAAAGGAGCTTGCTGTGCAAACTCCTCTTTAACGGGCTCAGCCTGTGCCAACTTGCTCCTTCCAGCCCTGTGTTTTCATGTTGACTTGGATGTGAGCACTCACCTGCCTAACAGTTTTACTACTGCTTTTATTTGTGCCAGCAAAGTTTTTGATATTTCAGCTCCCAACCTTCCTGCCTGACAAACACAGTCTTAGAAAACAGAAAGAAAAGAGCAAGGGATTTGCTCCTCCAGTGAATCCTGGGAGGCAAAGATCAGGAAAAATGCCTAGTTAGTCACTACATGAAGAAAAAAGCCGCAGCAGTTCTTCTCTGCCCCTTTTGCTCAGGAATTGTTCACTGTGGCATGACTTCCTAACTACAGACCAAGCCTCCAACATGGATACCAAACTGGGAGGGATACTCTGGGAAACTGGGATTATTCTTACGACCTTGCTCAAGTCCTGCACCACTGGATAAAGCACATCCTTAGGGCAGCTGCAGTTTTCCATCATCTGGAGTTGATTCCAAGAGCTGAGCATGAGACCTGTGGATCAATACCTGTCTTCTGGTGGAGCTGAGGATCACAGGAAAATGAGGACAGGGGATTTTTTTAAGCATAAAATCAGGAAGGGGATTTTTCCCAGTATTAGGGTGGTTTCTATCAAAATAGTAGTTTGAGTCCACTGCTGCAAATCCAGGATGAACTGACACAGGCCTGGCTATTTTGATCTTGTCTCTCTTATGACATCCAAAACATTGGGGTTTGGATTCCAAACATAATCCAGCTTTATAAGCATTATTCTCCCTCTCTTTGTCTAACAATATGCCACTTGCACTCTGAGCTCCTCCACAGGAATGAGCCTATATATTAATCCCTGAACTACTTCAGGTAGTAAGCCCAAAATCCTTAAACTGCAATTCAACTCCAGCTATAAACCAGACCAATTTCCTAAGTTAAAGGCTTCCACATTTGGCCACGTGCATTTTGCTTTGGAAATGCAGCACCAACTGATCCAGCATGAAAGCCAGACCTACATGTAGGAGCCACTGCCTGCTTTAGGTGGGAATTATCTGCTGTGAGAAACTGCAGAGCCTGTGGGTGGGCAGGAGGGAGAGGTTTAGTCCCAGGTTGTCACTCCTTAGGCGTGACCACAATGCTGCAATCCCTGGAACGCAGCTGGGCAGAAAGGAAGAGGAATGCCCTGCCTGCCTTGGGGAAATCAGGCTGCTGATGCCAGGAGCTGTGATTTGTCTCTCCAGGAATGTTGCCACCTGCAGCAATTAAATCTCCTCTATAATATGATTTAAACAAGAGGATGTTTTCCCCCAGAAACTGCCAGATCATTGTTTCCTCCAAGTGGCTCTGACAGGCAAGAAAATGAATGTGAAGAGGAGTCCTCAGAATGGGGTCCTGGGGCTGTCCCAGGAGCAGGAGAGGGATGCTGTGCAGAGCTTGGCAAAATTAAGTGAGCCTGACAACTCCACCATCAGTTCCCCAGATATACCCATCAACTAGTGTTAAAGGAGCTTAAACTACATCTCAGCTCTGCATTACCATCCACCTTCTCTGCTTTTGTGGACAGGAACGAAGGTCCATGTGTAAAACCACTGCTGGATGCACTTGGTTATTCCACAGCCACGAGCAGACTTCCCAAAACACTCCAGTGGCTTCTGTTACACACCAGAAGACAAAAGAACCACTTACAGCCATGGATTCCTTTCCCCAAGACTTCTGTAAAGCCTTTTTAAAGCTTCTCTAGGATCTCCCTCAAAACAAAGCCCTTATGTCAACAGAAACTCTTGTTCAGATTTTATGAATGTTCACGATCAAAGAACAGCAGCTTTCACAGTTGGGCAAACACAGTTACACAGAGCACACTTCACCCCCAGAAGGTCAGATAATGCAACGTGCTAAAAGCTAAATACACACCAGGGGATATTCCTGGTCCCCCTGAGCGCTCTGGCATGGGGAGTTTTTCAGGATATACTGTCCATCTTTTCAGGGCACACAAAGTGCCTTTGCAAAGATCTTACCTGTTCAGTGATGAAGGAGCTTGAAAAAGTGACAGCTGACCAAAAGAAGATCCCACAGCTGAGAATGATCTTCCTGTTGAAACGGTCACCAAGGTAACCAAAGATCGGCGCCGCCACCATGAAGCTACAGATGAAAACTGCAAAGCAGAGAAAAAGGAAAGAAACGTTTAATAAACATCAGGCCAAGAACATGAAAACTAATTTTCTGCAGACCAAATCCTCCAGAGAGCAGTTCCATTTAATTAGACATTCTGCAGCCCTGCCTTACAGAGTTGCCCAGGCTGATAGGCTTTCACAAGTCGGAGTTCCCTTAATCAAACATTTTTCATTCCCAGAGAAACTTCAGAGCCGTGAACTCTTATTACTTGAAAGCACGAGCCCCTCCGAGTCTGCTGTGAGCTCAGGATCTGGGGATGGGCAGAACCAGGACAGAATAAATCAAGAGCTCTGCCTAAACATTACTGAGAAGGTGAAGTGGAGGTTGGAAGGAGTTTCAAGCAAAGAGAAAACAAACCAAGGGCTCCTTGTTGGCTCTTGCAGCAGAGACCTGAGAGAAAAGGGCCAGAGAAACTGAGGATCTTTCATCCTTCCAAGCAGGATTTTCAAGAAACAATGAAACAGTGAGGAACACCAGCAAACAGCACTACCATTCTACTGCCACCAGCCTTAGAGTTAAAAACTCCTGACCCTTTACTAGGTCCTTTTGCCAGCACTGAACTTGTCTCTAAACCCATCACTGAACCACAAAGGAATGCCCTCATCTGAAGGTCCACAAATTCACTTTCCCCCTTTGCTTCCTCCCCAAAAATCCCAAAGCATTAACCCAGGATCTTCTGTCATGTAGGAATGAGGCTCCTGACAGAGTAACCTGTGCAAAATCACCTCCATTCAGAGCTCACTCCTCTGGCCCAGCATAAAACAACCTGACCAGTGACACCTCTGGGAACACCAGGAAAGGGGCACTCACCCCATACTCCTGATTCATCTGGAACTTGGCAGAAATTGCCAGGTTTTAAGTTGATTTATACCCGGATTTTGTCTGTCCACATTAGAGATCTGGATGAGAGCAACTCCATGGATTTTGCTGCTGTGTAATAGGATCTTTCTAACTTTCACTGTCCTGTGTTCAGCAAACCCAGAAGGATTTGGGTGGAACACCAGAATACCTGGAGATCCCTTCTTAGTCAGAGTTGTGGTTCTCATTAATTATCAGGTAGTTCTTGGAGGGCAGGGTGGGCTTCTGGCATTGCCTAACCCCAGCTGTCTACTTTTAATTGTATAAAATGGGGTGGAGGGATGGAATAGGTAAAAAAAAGAGCAAAGGACAGCCCCCCCGCCTTGGTTGGAACGTGTGCATAAAATTAAAGTGGGTAAGATCCAAATTATGAATTTTTCATGGATGATGATCTATGATAGTTCAAAAATGTGCAGAATGCTGAACTGTGACTAAATATCTCTTCTTTTTTCAGTATATTAAGATGTAAAAGCTGCTTTATAAATAATACATACCCATTTGCATCTATATTTTGTGAGCCATATGATGTGTGTATCTATTTTGCAGTGTGATATTTGATCTAAATTACAGATTTACTCTTTTTACATTTAGAGTACAATAAATGGAGATAACAGAGAGATGGCGAGACCTGAAAAGCAGCACAGGCAACTTTCTATCACCTGTATTTCAGTCGTAATGCCATGGACAATGTTGCTGTTTAGCTCACCCATAAACCCTATGGATAGGACACTGCACCCATCCCAAAACCCTTGTGCAAATAAAACCTGTTGAACCAAACCATGAGCAAGTGGTTTCATCCCTGTTTGACACAGAAACTAGACCAGAAGCAGCTCACAAATCTCTGCTGGGCAAAGGTACATCTGCACTGGCCCTGCTCCAGCAAGGCACTTAAGCACATGCCTGTATTAGGCACTTCAGAGTCATCAATTCCATGATTAAACGCTTTGCTGAATTAACACCAAAGCCACTGGCACCTTGTAAGGCTGGTGTGGCAACGTGGCACAAAGGGGACGTGGCTGTTCAGTGGGGATGAGCAGCAGAAAATGACTGTGCCCACTGCAAGGTGACCCTGCCCTTGGAAGGACAAGGCACTTCATTCATCTCAGAGTCACATATTCTGCCATTTTTATGATGCAAAAGGATGTGAAGCTAAAAAAGCTTCCAAGGGAACATTAGAAACACCCCAGTCAGCATCTCACCATTTCAAATATTGAATAACCTGATTAATTCAGCTTTGAGACACGCAGGGTGTGATCCAAAATTCACATTAATCAGGGGGATTATTAGCTGCAATGACCTCTGGATCACAAATGAAAAGTCTAATTCTGGAATCTGGGCAGAAAGCAGGCAAAAAGCACAAAGTTCCTCTTTCCAATAAAACAACCCCAAAAAAGACCGTCCAGTGACTTTCCAACAACATCCATCCTGCTGCTACTGAAATCCCTTTGGAGGAGTTATTTTTGGAAGGCTGTGAGCTTTGTCAGTGGTGAGCAGCTGACTTGACAGCTCCACAAGGTGTAAAACGAAAGGACAACAGAGCCAAATAAATAACAGGTAGTGGAACACAGCTGTCACAAGAATAAATGCAATTTATAACAGAATATTTATGACCCAAATATGCATCAGAGCATTGATTGACTCAAATAAATGCAGAATCTGATGGCTGTGTGGTCTGTCAAAAGGATTTACCTATTACAGGCATTCCCTGTGAATCAATTTTTGCAATTACTCCTGCCAGTGACAGCCAAGACTCCTGAGCCCCAGCCTGGGCTGGCAGAACAGAGGTGAGTGGATGCAAGGCAGAATTCCAGGTGGGTGAACACCTGAGTGACCCGAGGCTGCGAGCTCAGGCTCTGTGACAACTGAACACCACGAAGGAGACACCTTATGCAGAGGACACAAAATTGCAGCACGCTCAGTTGGAGAGAGGGGCAGCAGAAACAAGGGTAATTTGTAGGAAAGAGGGATGAGCATAAGGCAGAGGGTGGCATTTCAGTAAAGGAGCCTGGCACTTGTGCCAGCCTCTTCCTCCCTGGCTCTTCTCCCCTCTTCCACAGCAATTTCTGTGCCTTGCACTCACTCAATCCCCAGTTAATACCAAAGTGACACCAAAGTGACACCACAGCAGCTGCTGCTTTGGCTCACCCCACGGCCACAGATCTTTGACAGCAGAGGAACACCAGGACAGGGGCTGGCATCGCATTTGCCTCTTCCTAATCAACAGCTCCTCTTCCTATTTTCACTTAGGGACACCTCAGAATATTTCCAGCTCTTGCAGAGATGTAGAGTGCAAGCCAGGGCAGCGTTAGAAACCCAGTGGGATGTGGGATGAGCTCCTGCAAAGGCAGAGATGGCATCAGGAGCAGCTGTGGGCAGGTACAGCTCTGGCAGTCCCACTATGGATGAGTACAGCTAATTTCTCCTGGCAAATGATCTCCAGCAGGGGCAGCAGAAGTGGCTGAGCCCCAGCACAGGGTGGAGCTGAGATACATTTCTGCAGGAGCAAATTACCATGTGAGCAAAGGATGAATAAACAAACACATAATGAGTGCCATGGAGGAGGGAGGCTCTTTTAAGTCCAGGTATTTTCAGAAGGAGAACTCATTTGTCTTTATTTGTGCCTTTGTGGCTGAGCCGCTGAGTGCCAGCTGTGGTGAGGAGCAGGAAGAGTGGAATTGCCCAAACAGGCTGGCCTGGTGTCTATTTCTGCCTCTGGATGCCTGGCCCGCCCTGCACAGGTGCACAGGCACCTTCACAGCCAGCACTGCCCAGCTTCTGCTGTGCACGGCTGGATTACAAAAATTCCACAGCATAAAAATAAAAACCGCTCACACTTCGCACCCAAACACCCACCAGAGGAGGAAAAAATCCTCCCCAGCCTCAATTGCTGCTGCAGGTACTGCAGCTTCACTCACCTGTCAGGGATTATGGCCAGGGAGCTGCTCGTCAGACCACACCTTCCCCTCTCAAGAGCCGGCTGTGTATCCAATGGAAAAGTAAATCCCACAATAGTGGGAGCAAAGGAGATGAGGGGAGAGGGAGGAACTGGAGACTTTGTACTTAACAGTCACAAAAAGCTCCCGAGTACTGGAACTAGACTTCATTGCTCTTATTTTTCTCTTCAATCCCTCCAAACAAAAATTTACCAGTTTGACCCTCCAAGTGTTCCCTGAAAAGGCTCTGACCCACCAGTTCCCCACCCTGTGATCCCAAAGACACTGTTGCCTCTGTCTCTCTTGCTCTTTTCTCACGTAGCTCAGAGAGGGGTTTCTCCTGCCAGCAGGTCAGCACGCAGTGCAACCAAGAAGGAAGAGAGGCACTGACAGGGGCACATTCAGAGGCTGCTGTTCCTCAGTTCCTGGAAGGTTCAGAGGATCACAGAGACCTCTGAGAAAAGGTCCCTTCTTTTGGTTTTGACTTCAAGCACAAAGGGCTTATTTTTTCCTATCAGGAATGATGCTAGAAAGGTTCAGGTAAAAATAGCTCTCTCCACACAGGGATGCTCAACAAGAACAAAACAGTGGCTGTCTCTGAGCTCTGAGTCAGCACGAAACTGTAGGGACACATTTAATTGAGTGCTGACCGTGGACAGCAAACCCAGCCAGGCTCTGCCTCAGGGGACCAGCAATCCACTGAGACACAGCTGACAACTGTGTGCTGGGAGGTTGGGAATATTTTCCCAATAACAAATTTCCAAACAATGGGAATACCTGAGCAGGCAGCTCGCTGTGGATGGGATCATTTTGGGGTGTGTACAAGCCCAGCCCTGCTCTGCCTGCATGAGACACAGCCCCACTGGGATCTGCCTGAGCCACTTCTCCTCCAGGGACTTGCAGTCCTGAGCGCCCGTGTTTCTCAAGCTGCTTGTGGCACCAGTTACCACCTCCCTGCAATGGTGAAGGGACACCCTCCAACAGCCCAGCCAGCCCCTCTGCCCCACAGACATGTTGTTGCAGTGCTTCTTTGAATTTTCATTTTCACTGCAGTCTCATGTTATAATAATACAACACAGAACACTGAATCACAGTAGGGCTTGGGACAATTTAGAAAGGAAGTTAAACGTTAATTTCTACTTCAGGGCTAAGGAAATTAAGACACAGGAAAGCGACCTGCCCATGATGAATACAGAAATCTGGAACTCACACAGGTTTTCCAGCTTCAGCAGTGTCCTGTTTACAGCATCATCTCTATGTTAAAGGGAGTTCTGAAGGTCTATAATCACAATTTAAAGGGAGGGTTTTTTTCTTACCCCACCACTGAAGCCAAGAAAGAACAAAGATCCTTTCATGCTACTTAACCAGTGAACCTGATAATTCAGATGCAGTGTGGTGAAGGTCAAGCATTGGAATAAGTTACCCAGGGCAGCAGTAGAATCACCATCCCTGGAAGTGTCCAAAAACATGTAGATGTGGCACTCAGAGACATGGCTTAGCAGTGGAGTTGGCAGTGCTGGGTTAATGGTGAGACATGATGATCTTAGAGGTTCTTCTCCAACCTTAATGATTGTATGTGACCAAGCTGAAACTGATACCTGGTGGTGGGGCAATCCAAGGCCCTGGGAAATCTCAGCGATGTGATTTAAAGTGTTCAGCCTTTGATGGAGATGAATTCTTACAAAACAACTGCCCATAGAAAACCCCCCCCGAAAACCATCACTGTGACAAACTCTCCTGTAGGTACCTTGTCACAGGGACTTTGTTGTACTTCATTGCTGATTCAACAGCCAACAGATGGATCGTGTTACCACACTTTGCCAAGTGCAAAACAGGGAGCACCAGGTTCCAGACTATCATCCAGACTAGAAGTTTCTGACAAGTGTGAGGAGCTCTGAAACACACCATCAGTTCCGTATGTCACACAAGGCTGTCACACACTGACAGCGTCAAACACAGGAGCACTTGCAAAAAAGGCTTGAGAATGCACCAAATCAATTGGACTGGGGTATGCAAAGGTTTGGGTTGGACATGGGCTGAAATGCTCTCCCAGAACTGACACCATACAAGATGAAATAGGGAATTTCTAAGTGCCTTGTTGTGTGTTTATGTCCTCAGCAAACTCGGGGTCAATAAGGTGAAGTGCCCTTGGGTCACAACAACCCTGTGCAACACTCCAGGCTGGGGCTGAGTGGCTGGAAAGCTGCAAAAGGAACTGGGGGTGCTGAAGATGAGCCCAGGTGTGTCTGGGTGGGCAAGAAGGCCAATGGCACCTGGTGTGCATCAGGAATAGTGTGGCCAACAGGACCAGGGCAGTGACCATCCCGTGTGCTGAGCACTGCTGAGGCCACACCTCAAATCCTGGGTTCAGTTTTGGGCCCCTCAGTGCAAGAAAGACATTGAGGGGCTGGAGTGTATCCAGAGCTGTAGAAGAGTCTGGAGCACAGGTCTGGTGAGGAACAGCTGAGGGAGCTGGAGGGCTCAGCCTGGAGAAAAGGAGGCTCAGGGGGGACCTTCTCACTCTACAAGACCAGAGGAAACGGCCTGAAGCTGTGCCAGGGGAAGTCCAGGTTGGACATCAGGAGGAATTTATTCACTGGAAGGATGGTCAGGCACTGGAAGGGGCTGCTCAGGGAGGTGGAGGAGTTCCCACCCCTGAGGTGTCCAAGAAATGACTGGAAGTGGCACTCAGTGCTCTGGGCTGGGTGACAAGGTGGTGATGGGTCAAAGGTTGGACTCGATCTTGGAGCTCTTTCCCAACATTAGCAATTCTGTGATTCTAAATGAATGAGGAGCAAAGCAGTGTTTTGAAGGTGTGGAGCTGACCACTCACACTGTCTGACAGGACACTCTGGATTCATGTTTTTCCCTCACTGCAGATGCCACTCATCAGTATTTGAGCTCCAATCTCCCCCATAGGGAGCATGTTGCACCATGAGGTGCCAGTTTTTTTCCTTAAGAGCAAACTGATAGAAAATGTAAACAACATGTTTAGGATGGCAATGTACACACACAGCTGACATACACATTTACAGTGACAGGGCTGTGACAAAGCTCCGTTTGCTGTGACAGGGTCAGAACCTGGTTACAAAAACACCACTTATGAAGCCAGACAAGGCCTGAGCACAGCACAGCTTGCCTGACAAGTTCAAAATCCACCCAACAATACACAAGATGCAGCCCTTGGAAGAATTCAGCACTGATAATTCCAGCCCTTTTCCTCACTGCAGAAACCAGACTCTTCCAAGGGTTAGCCCTTATATTCCCAGCAAAGGATATCCTGAAGCTTGCTTTGTTCACCTTAACCAACAAGAATAATTGCTTCAGTGGGAATTGCTGGGAAATCCACTGCTTGGAAACAGAAAAATCAGATAAGAGCAGCCAGAAAACCAGCACTCAAATTTTTCAGTGTCTTTGATTAATTTCCTATATTATGCCCAAGAAGCTGCATTTAGATTGAGCTATTCAGCTCTTCTTTATTGCTAAAGCAATAAGTAGATGGTTACAATTATTATTTCTACACCTACTGAGGTTCAGTTCTAGCCTGCTGTACTTCCAAATTTTTTAATCTAAGTGTACCATGGAAAAGCCAGCATTTTACTGTGCTGTTCCATCTCTCTGGATGTCCAGCAAATTCACTTGGAGCAGGAGCTAACTTGCTACAAGATTCAATTTTGAACAGCTGCACACAGACAACATCACTTAAAAAGAAAAGAGGAAAAACCCAACCCCACCTTCTGCTTTTCTTGTTGGGAATTACAGTGATCACATCACCACTGTTTTAAAGGGATTTGGGCAACCTGAGCATCAGTGAGGCAGTTGGTGTGTTCCTAGAGACGTGCTCCATCATCCAAGGCTGCAGGCAGCAATCCAGGGGATGGGTCCAGTGCCCGGCTCCCAGGCCATGCTTCTCTGTGCCTGAACTGGTGCTTGCCTGACCCTGGGAGAGCAGCAGCCATCCAGCCCCAGTGAACAGCTTTTCCAATGAAACAATAGTGTGTTTGTAGCAGAATGTCCTCTCTGGCTGTTTGATCAGGGGATTAAAACACACACACACACACACACACACACACACACACACAGAGCACTTGAGGAGGAGCAGACACCACCTCTCCTCATCAGTTAAGAAAAACCATCTTCACACTTGGGTTGGCACCACAGTCTGGCTCATCCCATGAAGAAGGGGCGGGAAGAGGAGGCTGTGACAGTTTGACTTCCATGGCAGTGCCACACAAAGCCATGCAGATTATTGCCTGGGACAGCATTACATTGCTGGCACTTGGCAGCAGAGCCCAGAAAATGCACTCGTCTGGCAGAGTTTAAACTCTGTTTTTGCATCTCTTACCATGCAGAAGCAAAGGATTAAATGAGCCAAGGCCACTTGTGTTTTACAGCCACTTCCACTTTGAGTGGTTTTTCTGCAAAATGCTTTGTGTGGTTTGATTCAGAGCCCTGACCAAAGACTCCTTCAATCAGTGGGCATTAGAGCTGAGCCTTTTGTTGAGACAGAACCCCTTATGACTTGTAATGGCAGCAGAAATCAGAACCTCTTTGCCAATAAACACACCTTAGTACTGGTGACTTTACTGAATCCCTGGAACATTAAAAGTAAGTACTGGGAAAAGCACAGAGGGCATCAAAAGGAATTGTCCAAAGGACAAAAGTCCTTTTTCAGTAACACATTAAACATAAGGAAAAGGAACAGGTGATGTGGGATACAGAGGAGATCCTCCATGAGCACCATGAATAGCATGGAAAAGGGGCAAACTGAATCACCTCCTCTCTTAGAAGACTGACCAGCTGGCATCAAATAAGGCTGGCAGCTGAAAAATGCAAATTAAAGGAGATGCTCCATGAACAAAGCTTAACTAAACACTGGGATTTTATCACAGAAGCTCTGAGTTCAGAGTTTATGTTATTTCACAATAGGATTGCACAAAGTCCTGGGAGAATATTAATTTAAGGACTGTTAAAGATAGCTCCTCTTGTTCAGAAATTCCTCAGCTATTCAGTTGATACGAGAAAACCATCACCACAATCTTGTCCTGCTTGTTTATAGTTTTTTCCCTATATATGTGCTATTGATCATAACCAAAGGACAACATACT
This sequence comes from Xenops minutus, assembly GCA_035221455.1. Lineage (NCBI taxonomy): Eukaryota > Metazoa > Chordata > Aves > Passeriformes > Furnariidae > Xenops > Xenops minutus. The sequence continues at coordinate 7,954,175 of JAWWEE010000048.1, read as the reverse complement.
GGTCTGGACTGGTGACTATTCCCCAAAAAAGTTAAAAATTAGGAACACAAAATTGCACCTTCACCGTTTCCACCAGAGTGATTAGGCAATGGCTTGTTCACGTATTATTGAATTGCACTTAAAATTATGTCTAAAAGCACAGGCTAAAATCATAACTTCCCAGTCAGAGCTTTGTTCTCCTGCAGCTTCTTCTCCATTTGGCCTGACCAGCTGTGCCTGGTTGAGATCTTGGCTGGCTGCCCCAGGAGCAGGAGGGCAGCCCTGCCTCAGTGCCCACAGTGCGTGACACCGGGCAGTCTGTGCAATCAGTTGGAGGGAAAGTTCATTAACTTAGTTAGCCAATTAGGATGGATTTGTATCCATTCTGGTCAATCCTGAATTCCACACGAGATCCCAGAGGAGCAGAGACTGGTCAATAGCTTTGCAGCACTGCAGCACCAGGGGTGGGTTTACAGGACTGAAATGCACCCCGAACCCTCTTGGCTGCTGCTCCAGAAGCAGGCAGGAATCACTCCTGGCACTCAGGAAAGTGCATCTGAACAAACAGCACTTCTGCTTTTCCCTTTTCCGCGCAGTTTTCCATCCCCTCCCAAGAGCCACAATCACAAATAACCCTCCAGCTGGGAGGAGGCTGCTCCTGTTTGCCAGGAGGATGAACCACCTTTACCCAGGGCTCACAGCCAGAGAAAGGTGTCTTAAAAAAGCATTTAAACAGCCATAAAGAGCTTTATTTTATTCTGTTCCATTCCTCCAGTCGAGCCATTCTTTTTCCATTGCAATTATGACACGAGGCACACACAAAACCACATCCGCAGGAGCCTTTGGAAAAGCAAAGGTGGGATCTCCTCAAAGGACTGCTCAGACTTTCCCCCGGGCTTGTGTGACCATCTGGAGAGCAAAATCCAGGGAACGCTGAGCACTGAGAACTAACCTTGGCTATTTTCTGGCAAGTTCCCTGCTTCAAGAGCCAGGAGGGCAGCATGGACCTGCAGCCAGAAGTACATGGATTCCCCCAGGGCAGGAACAGGGATGTACACTTTGGCCCACAAAGCCTTTTCAGCCCCTGTGCACTTAAGCACACCAAGAAATGACAGCCTAAAGCCAGTAATGCAGAATAATCTAAATCCCTTGATCCTTGAAATCTGCATTGAGTACCATGAATTAGATTTAACTAGCAATAAAATATATTAAATCTGTTATTATAATAGAATGTTGCTTCATTTGTATCTGGTATAAAGAGAAATAATGTTCCTTATTTCCAATTGTATACAGAGGGGGAAGATGGTTTTTATCATAAAATGACATTTGCCATCCTTCTTTACAACTGCACCACTAATCCTGCATCCTTCCTCAACTAACATTTTAATTTCAAATAATTAACTATGGTGCAACAGGAGTCCTTTCTCAAAGAGAAATTAATCTCAAAACCTACTCCCTGTAGCAACAGAGACAGGATAGAGAGGAGACACTTGTGTGCTGTATTACTAATAAATTCTTTGCTACATGTTATTTACCAACAGCAGCAGCTTCCTAAGAAAAACAAGGCAATAGGAAGCGAGTGCTTCCCCTTCTCCTAAGAATGGAATCAAGAGCTCCTCATGCCATGGTACTCATGGAAACTTGCTGCAGGATACACTCATCTGACATGCTCTTATCCCAGAGATTTCATCAGAGTTCAGGTTGGTTTGGGGTTGTTTCTAAAATGAAATTCCTAAATAAATGACCCCACAGACAAAAATGGTTCCCTTTCACACTCAAGCCACACATCTTCAAGAGTGCTTTTAGCTTGGCAGTAAAATGGCATCTTTTAAAATCAGTATAACTCAGTAACTAAGGAAATTATCAATCTGAAGGGGAAAAAACACAGATTCATCTCTGTATTGTAGCTAAATTCCTTCACAGAGGTCAAATCAGATCCTCCTGAATTTCTGAGCAGACTGACTTCACTGTGGTCTCACACTGTCTGCCTCCAGTCATCTGGAGGAAAGCAAACATTTGTCAAATTAAACTGAATTCTGAGGGGTGAAAATACATTATTTCTCATCATGAGATCTTCAGGAGGACATCTGAAATATCTGATTGCTATTCACTTGCTCTCAGACACAGGCAGCACCAGCAAGGGGTTCTGCTCTTAAAATCCTGCCATCTGCAGCCTTATGCTAATTCACTTTTTAGGAATAGAAATGACCCTGGAATGGGAATGTGCTAAAATCCACAGAATATATGGATGAAAAAGCAGTTGTAGGTGATTTCTTTTGTTTGATGCTAATCCAACAGCATGGGATTGTCTTATTTTCCTCCAACGTTCTCCCCTCCCAGGAATGTTTGTGCTATTGACAGCTTCACATTTATGTGTGAAGCAAACACACACATTTCATAACTCTGCCCACCCAACCCTTACTTCTGAAAAGCTGTTTGCTGGTCACAGAGGGAATGTCAGTATTTTGTCCTGCTCAATTACCTGCTTTTTCCTGAGCTGCCTGTAAAATGCAATAGTGTCCCACACAGTGACAGCCCTCACTATATAACCTGCCACCCATGAGGGGTTGGGCCAAAACTGCACCAACTTTTACAGAGGAAATGTCTGTAGTGCTGACTGGGTTTCGAGTCAAAGCAGCAACACAGAAGGAGAAAAAAAAAAAAAGAAACCATCTCTTGATGGACTCTCACAGTTTCTCCTGAACAGCCATGTCTGTCTCTTTGCCCCAGGCATTGCCAGTGAATAAATAGTAAGTCCCCCAGTAAAATATCTTTCATGCAGCCTCAGGAGACCACTTCATAAGGACACAGAACAATGACAACAGATCAGAAAACCATGTAGTCTTGCATCCTGTCCGGGACTGGGACAGCACTCAGATCCTTCCGAGGAAAGCACACTGAATTCCTCATGGAATGGCTTCAGCCCTCCCAGGGACTGTACGTGTTATCCACAGCAAGACCTGCTCTTTCAAGCTCTGGTCCCAACAACACTCCAGTGACATTCATTTCCACCAGCTTCCCACTCTTCCCTAATAAGTTTTTGGAGTGCTTTCCAGCAAACTGACCTCTACTGATTGTTTCTGCATCACGAGGAAAACATCAGAAAAACACCCCCCACCTTTTCAGGACGCTCATTACTTTATGTGCTTTGACATCACTCTCCCTTATTAAGGACAAGTAAATTACAAGCACAGATGACCTTTAAAACTTCTCCTGTGAGAAGGAAGTGGAGGGTGGGTGTGTGGGACAACGTGAGTGCAGCAGGGCCGGGGTGGCTTGGGCCAGACATGCTGGCCAAGTGTGGGGGGTGTGTAAAGGCACCACTGTCTGGTTTCACTCTGAATCACAATTCTCCAAAAGGTAAGCAAGGAACCATCTGAGCTCTCATTTAGTACCCCAGCCACTGCACTCACACAGCATGCATGGACACCAACAACTCAGCACCAGCTGCAAGGGACAGGGAATAAACTGCTGAACCACCAAGGGCTGAGGGTCAGGGAGGAGCCTGGAGCCAGCAGGCACCAAGATCTACCTCTGGCACAAAACACGGCTCCAGCCCCTCAGTCCTTGCTGTGCTGCTCTCTCCTCTGAAAGCACACCAGGTAACTCCACCTGTGGGGTCTGGCACCTACGCTATAACATAGTTAATTACATATATACATATACACAAACACACACATATATATTGTTTGTTTGTTTTAAAATGCAACAGGTTTTCCAGACAGCCACCAAGCCCCACGAGCGAGCCAGAGGCATTTGCAAGGTGACCTCAGGACACCCAGAATACCCTCACCGCCCACAGCTTTGGTGCCCAATATGCTTTAGAAGGAGTCTTACCATCAGTTAAGCCCCAGCAGTCTGGGCACAGGACAGGGGCCATAAATGCTTTCCAATTCCTAACCAGTGCCACACACCAGCACTTAAACAAGCCTTTGCCAGAGTCCAGAGCTACAGGCTTATCCATCTATTTTTCCAAGTGCCAGCAATATTTTAAGAGGCTTTTGTACCACAAAGTACAAAAAGTACAAAGTAAATACAAAGAAACATCCTTATCGACTGGGATTTGTAACTGTGTATTGACCACTAGGACAAGAGCTGAACAGCCACAAAGAAACACCTCCAGTGACGAGCAGCCTCAGTGGAGAGACATCCCAGTATGTAGGGAAGCCTCTCCCACCACTGTAAGTGCTATTTGACATAAATTATTTGCTAATTCAATGTTGCTGGCAGTATTTAGAGGTGCTCTTGCCTCTTGCTGTAATACATAGCAATTTAGACAAAGAGCAAGTGTTTCACAGTGGCTGAGCAGCCTTCAAAAAGGGACAAATTCATTTGAGGAAATTGTTGAAATACTGACATAGCCCAGTGTTTAACTTGCCATGGTTTGGAAAAGGATCATAACTACCCTGCAGAATGAATCTCTGTGTCCCACAGAATCTGTCTGTCTTACAGTTGTTATTTCTGAGATTATCACCCATGTGTCATTCCTGACTTGGAAAAACACTCCAAAGCCAAGCTGAGCTGCAGCTCCAGAGTGAGCTTTGCAACTGAACTCGCTGCTGTGGATAAAAGAACTCGACCTCTGTAACAGACCCCGGGCTAATCCCACTTCCAGCAGCCACAGAGCATCACTGGGCCCTGGAGTAAATAATCCCTCGATTTCTTCTGACCCGTTCCTTTCTGGGAGAGGGAGGACCACTGGAAAACAACATCCCCAAACGAACCCTGCAATGCACAAGGTTTGCAAATGCAAAAATAAAACAGGGCACAGAGGGAATTAAAACAGCAAAAATGATGAGCCATTTTCATGCTCCTGTTCTGCAATTTTACCTTCAAGAAGATTGATAAAGGAGATGAATTTATCTAGTCAAACCTTGTGTGGTTCTCACCATAATAAGTGTTTACCTCAGCCCTTCTGAACTAATATCTATTTTTAGTATCAGGTTTTTAAAAGATCCTCAACTCAATCACTAATTTTGAGCTTGCAATCTACCCTGGGAGCAATTTTTCTGATAGAATTAATGTCACTTAACTACTTTGATTTGCAGGCACAATTAGTAAGTTAAGCCTTTATATACTCTAAAGTACACCTGTAAAATGAAAGGCTGCTTTTCAAAACTGCCCATATGCTTAAATTGAATGTAACCCAGCCAAACCTCAGGGTTTTTTTTGGGGGGGAGGGTGGTAGAGTTACTCTTTAACTCACACATCTTTCTTATGTGACTCATTCCAGTCATGAAATAGTGCCTTTCTTTGTCACTTTGTCAATGATTTCTAGTGCTCAGAAGGTGTGGCCAAGGGCACTAAAGCAATTTTATTGTTATTTATATTGCCTGGTGGGTTGGACAAAAGCACAGGATGCTGAAGACACAAGCACAGAGCTGAGACCATCCATTGCTGAGGTGACCAGGACCACTCAAATCCCACGGTGGGCAGAGCCAAGGACAAAACCAGTAACTGTGATTACAGCAGAATTAAAAACTAACAATTCAGAGCATATTTCAAACATCCTTCAAGGAAAACAGAACAAATCCAACTCAACCCCAGACAGACAAATCCTATGCTGGAAATTTCATGCTATAACACTTAACAAGGTCAGTTTTAAGAAGAATTCATCAGAGGCTTACAGTAGGTGATCACCTTGGCTCTGATGATCTAGAGAAAGCAAGGAACAGGGAAAAGACCCAGAGAAGAGACCACATTAGTCAGGGCTGTCAGTGGAATGCTCCCAGGAACATGGGATTTCTGGGATTGTTCTGGGCAGGGCCAGGAGTTGGACTTGATGATCCTTGTGGGTCCCTTCCAAGACAGGACACTCTGAAATTAAAGCTCAAACTGCACTGCCTCCCTAATTCACTTCCAAGTCCCTCCCAACAGTAATTTATTGTACCCATCCATTTAAAATTAGTGCAGCTCCAAATATACAAGTTACTGGAACTCCTTAGTTCTTTAAGGCAACTCCTGGTAAAAAAGGTGTGTTACAATTAATGTTCTCACTTCAACCCTACTGTCTCACAAGGGAATAAATTTGAGTTGCCACATCTCCAGTGCAGCTCACCTACAAACAAGAATGATGCAGTATGAGACTATGTAAAATAAATCTTGTTTCTGTAAACATCAGTGGATGAAAAGGTTGGGAGGAGGAAGTGGCTAATACTGTCCAAATGATTCTTTAGTAATAACCTGATGTATGGCTGAGGGAATAAAAGACATCAGAACTAAACTCCCCCCAGGAATATCCTTGCTACTGAAAAACCAAAGAACTTCCCTGTGCTGCAGAAGCAAAGAACACAAGAATGTGTGTGAACCCCTACTCCTCCTGTCAAACAACTGTCTCTCATCTGAGATTTAAACACCTGAGCTGTCCTCAGATGTTTGCCTAAACCTTCAAAACAACTGAAGAGAGGCTGAGCAAAAACTCTTCATGTAAACACTGTTGACATTTTTTGTTAGACCTAATTCTGAACTGGGGTAAGTCATGGATTACGGTCAGTAATATTTTCTCTCCAAAACTGAGGTCCCTGCATAATTTAAGCAGAAAATGGGTCTTGTCTCTGTAATCTTACAACAGCACACAGGAAACATGCTGGGATATGTGCATGGACTGGGGGCAAAGGGAGATTTCTTCTGCACTGATGCAACAATACACCATTCATGCAACTCAGGCTTACTTGTGTTAATTGGAATCTAGTTCTGCAGGCTGCTCACACTACCCAATACCACGAGGAATGTTCACTTTTTACATAAGTGATGCCCTGGAATTCATGTTTCAAGCCAGGCACAGGTGCCTACAAATGAGTCACTCCTCAGGTGTGTGTGGGTCTATATATGGGAAAAACTGCAGCCCCTGCTGCCATGTTGCTCCTCCTGCCAAGGCTGTGGTTCCCAAAATTGTGTTCCACAAGGTAACAGCAAGTTCTTTGCAGCCAGACGTGTAGCAGTGTTACTTTTTTAGTGGTTTGGTGAGAAATCACTGTGCAAATTTCATTGTAAGGATGCAGAGTGGTTTGGTACAAATCTTTGAGAAGCACTGGTTTGGAGGAAAAGCCACCTGGAGCTCCAGATGGGATGTTAGAGAAGCAGAACAATTGCACGCACTGGTCCAGGCCCCCAGTATTCCCACTAATGTGAATATACCCTGGTACTTCCAGAGTCTTCTGGATGCTTCTTCCCTATTAAACATGCTATAAAAATGTACTATAAAAGTTAGTTGTGTTTTCTCACCCCCAGTTCATAGAAGACCCTGATCCATCTTCCTTTAAGGTCAAGGCAAAAAGTCTTCCCCTCTGGGCTAACATTTACCTTTAAACTGGGCCCAGTAGGTATCAGTAGCAACTGTATGGACAGCTCTAGAGGAGGGTATAAAGAAGAACTCCAGGGCTCCTCCTGATTCAGAACATACACAAACAGTCCTCTGGTCACCACACTTGAAAATTGAATTTAACAGGCTCAGTGAAAGGCAAAAATTAAAGCTAAGCAGGTTTTCCACTTCCTACCAAAAGCTTTCATTGCCACTGCAGAGGGGGAGGAAAAAAGTAAGCTACTTTTAAGGTTTTGAATATAAGTATACACTTCCCTTCCAAGAGGTGCCTGAACTACAGCCTGGGGGAAACCAGGCCAATATCCACTGACAGAACAGACACGGCACAGGCAGCACAAGTGCAAGTCTCACTTGGCACAACTAAGCCAAGCCTTTCAGACAAAGCTGAGGAGGGGACAAACCCTCCTTGTGCAAAGCAGGAAGAGAGGATGGGAAAATGAATTGTCACCCTGAGTTAGTGGTCATGCAGCATCACAAAATGAAGATATTAATGAAGACAAGGCAGTCTCCCTGTCCTAGCAGCCTGCACTCGCTGACGTGTACAAGAGAAAGACAAAATGCCATGCTGGCTGAAGCATTTCCCTCCTCTCAGCAGGAAGCAAGGACACCTTCCCTGCCCCTTCTCAGCACACAAAGATTATTTACTTTGCAATATCCAGGGCTGCCCAGTCAGAGTGCTGGTTCTAAGTGGCATTTTTATAGTCTGGTCCTTGGTGCATGGGGCACTGGGCTGGGGCACAGGCACATTTTCCTCTAACCTGCTCACTGAGTCAAGAAAATACTTTCATTCTTGATTGCAGAGGCATTTCCAAATAGGCTTAACTGCTTTCATGAATCAGCCCCTCAGACTGCTGTGACTTCTTAGTGTATCAGACACTGTTCTAGCACACAGGGATAAAGGTCTGTTGGAACTTGTAAAGGACTTAGGTGGGAAATAATCAGGTTCTGGACTATCTCAACTCACTCCAGTAAAATAAGTAAAATCCAACTCTTGTCACAACCTTAATCAAGGCACATTTAACACAGAGCCCTGCTTTTTCCTCTTTATTGCCTAAACTGTCCCTGTTTAATCCTTAGAGCAGCAGCACCCTACAGAAAGCTGAACAAGTTTAGGGAAAAACAATACACAAAATCAGGTATGGAAAGAGAAAAGGGTAAAAAGGTTTTGCTCATTGTTGATATGATTTAGAGGATCTCCTGGCAAAAAGAGGACTCCACCTTGCCCTGGCATTTTGAGCCCCAGACTACAGGACAAGGAACCTGGATTTAAGAATGCTTAGTATGGCTGCAAGGAGAGAAGATGACAGTGGGCAGCACGTGGTGGTCCAAACTATTTGAAGTCCTAAGTCAAGAGGAGCAATCACAAAGCAGTTTGTCTCACCTCCTGACTTGGACACCTGAGGTACCAGCACCTTGGGAGATGCTCTGGGGTAAGAACTCATTCACTCAGAATGAAAGCCCATGAATTTCAAATAGAAGACAACGTGTCTGGAATATGATTTCCTCTGTTCTTGCAGAAAGAAGTTAAGCAGGTGCAGTAGGAAGTGAAAGATGATGTGATTCAGTTCTGCACAGCACAGCTGAGGAGCAAGACAGCATCTCTTCAGGTAAAAGGAAGTGGTAGAAGAGAAACATGCAGCACCTGCAACTCATGTAATCTACACATATTCAAGGGTAGATTGACTTATTCCACCCAAGGAGGTGGTCTCTATGTGGAATAAATAAAAATGCTAGAGCAGCGTAGGCTGACATCATAAGCCAAAGACAAGAAGATGGGAGTCAAAGGGAACTGAATCCAGCAAGCTTGATTTATCCCCCACTGCCCTCCCACTATTTCAGGTCCTCTCCTCACTGCACATACTCAGAGCTCAGCAGGTACAACCACAACACTGCCCATGGCACATGTGCAAGGCTGCAGTCTACTACAAGGTTACACCAGGGCAGCTCAGGAGGCAGAGTAACTCAGGGAGATAAAAGGTTTCACATTTCAAATCAACAGAGGTTTTAGCTGGAGTTGACCCTTCCAGGAAAAGTGAGCTCACAGCAAGACTTGAGAAAGTACCTGGCATTGCGAGGCTTCCTGGGAAGCAGGGGCTGAAAGGCATCTGGGGTAATGCCCATCTCTGCACAGGAGAAGAGATAAGCTCCTTCAGAGCCCCAGCTATCCCTGATTATCCACCTCTAAGGAGTCCTTCCAGACCTCTCACTTCCTTACATTGCCTGCCTTGTAACCTTATGCTATACACTTTTGCTTACCAGTGTTTCCTCTACTGCCATTCTCATGCTCTTTCTGAAGACAGACACTGTCTGCATTTCCATGGAATCCTTGCCATACTCTCCCTTTGATGCCTCTCAGCTTCCACGTGCAGAAGCCCCCTGGGCTGGAGGATTCAGTGCCCATTAACAAGGACAAAGCCCTAGGTCTGACCTCCTGGAATGCTGAGTGTTCAGGAACTGGACCACAGTTCTCATCCTGGCTCTGCCTCAGACCTGCTGAGCCACTTTGGACAGGTCAGTTCTCCCATCTGGCTTTCCTGGTTTGCCCATCTGTAGAAAAGGATGAGCCTCACTATCCCCCCTGATATAAAACATCCTGAGATCTTTGGAAGACAAACTGTACTGTGAGCCAGGCACTACTATTATTAGAGCTCTGGTGCTACAGAGACACTGGCAAGTGACACAAAAGCAAGATAAATCCAAGGGCAAGGAGAGCAAACAGAGCAATAAAGCACAAAAAAATGAAGAAAGAAGAAAAACTCTAGTGAAAACCAGAGTACAGCACTGGGACATTACTCCATGGTCTAAGTATATATAGAAGGACAACACCATTTTGAAGCAGTTTTACAAATCCAGTTGTCCACCTTGTCTTTGTGTTCCTGAAGGCCTGTAAGTCTGCAGCTGTTCCTGCCTAACTCCATATATAGGAGAGGCTTTTGTGTGGTCTGCTTTATAAATGTATTGACTGCCTACAGCTCAAGGAGGCAAGGAGATGCACTACCACCTTCTGAGATCAGCCAGGATTATCCTTTCTCCAGCTGGGTAAAGCAGCCAGTAAGAAATGAAAAGCACAAAAAAAGCTTAGATCACACTTGAAGAACAGCAAACTAAACAAGTATTTACATATATATTTATATACATATCTAACTGCATGTGTAGTGCTCTGAAAAGGACGATCAGCACAGACTTACACCATCATCCAGAGATAAGTGAGGCTCAAACCAACATGTTTTATGTGTGTGACTCTACGCTGCTCCTGAGCAAGCAGCAGTTGTGCCCCATCTGTCAGCGTGTCCTCTGCTGTCATGGGATCCCTGCTGCAGAGACTACCACGTCCTGCTCCCTTCCATTATGGATGAGGCTGGAGTGTCCTGGGATTTTTCTGTACAGGAAGTTATAGTGTCCCTCCAATGAGTTTTCATTACATCTCTTGGGCAAAGAGCCACTTGGATCTCAGGATTAACATAAAAGAAGACAAAAATTCAAACTGTCTCTTTGCCATTCCTAAGGAACCAGTCATCTCTGCTCCCCAGACAGCAACACAAGCTGAGAGTGTATGGATTGGCTTTTGATTGTTTGCAGGGAGAGAGCCCCCAGACTGGCTGTGCCTGCAAAGGAGGGGGCATGGGATGAACCCAGGGGCAAACATCATCTCTCTGGTCTTCTTTCCCCCTTGCTGTTTGAATTTTCAGAACCATCTCCTCCTAAAAAACATGTGCAACTCTGTTTCTTGGTTAAAAGGATTTTTTTAAGTTAATTACTTTGAAGCCTGTTTGATGAGTGATATGAACTGCCAGCAAATACTACATTTCACTCCCCCTCATTAACATTGTAAATTAATTTAGGACTCATTTAGATGCAGGATTAACAACCTGAGGCCTCACCCCCTCTTTATTCAGAGGACATATTCAGGATGAGCAGTGTTTCGTCTCACATCACTCAATTAGTTAAGCAGGACCATCTCTGGGGAAGCAAATGGTATTTGCGTCGCTGCTTGCAAAGGAGCTGCTCAAGGTTAAGGCAGAGGTGTGGGAAACACCAGTCCTGGCCCCAGCTCTGCCCCAGGCTCCTCTGCCACCCTGGGCAAGTGCTTTTACACTCTGATCCATTTCCCCTGCCTTGCACATTGAGACGGGGCACACCCGGAGAAGGGACCGAAGATTAAAAGCAGTGTTTGTGCTGGTTTAGAGCAGCAGCTTTTATTTCACCAGGGTTAAAGGGACCTGGGCCACGGGCCAGCTGCCAACACAGGAATTTGCTAAGCTGAAGGAAGGAATACATTTAATAGATTTTCAGCCACGTGCCCCTACCCTTACTTATGTGAAATGGTGTTTTATTTTGTGGGCACTCTTTTCCTCTGATAGCACTGTGATTAGGACATTATCATCTATATTGCAGGAGCAAAGTCAAGCCCTCAGTTTTTAGAACAGAAAAAAAAAAAACAAAAACAAAAAACAAGAGAAAATAGTGCTTTTCTTAAAGCAAGAATTACCAGTTAGAAAACTCTTGACACACTCTAGAGCAATCCTGCAGGATCTCAGTGATGCTGTTTTCAGATGCCCTGTGTGTTTGCTAGAGAAATAAATAACATTTCTTGCAATTAACAAATGAATGCCCTGTTGAAGCTTAGCTTTTACTTGCTGTCAATAAATCATCTGCAGAAGAATTTCATCCACTGAGGGGAATGAAGATTAACTACATGCTTTGGCAAGTGTCCTTTTCCACTAGAGTATTTTCTTGAAGGCACTTTGTGCCTAATGCTACATTGAGGACCTGTTCCTTTGAGTACCATAAATAAATACAAATAATTGCTGTAGAAAAGAGCCTGACAGACAAGCAGTGCCACTTTGGGCATAACTGATTGATGCTACTTATAATCAGTGACACTTGTAAAGCTCAGCCCTTCTGTCCTGCACACACCAGCTTAGCTGAGCTCTGCTGGCCCACAGGGGCAGCACTTTGAAAGATTTAACATAAACTGTTTTTAGTTGTTTGTAGTACAACATCACCAAGAAGCTGCAGCCACAGATGAGGACCCTGCTGTGCCATGGGCTGCAGGAAATAAAAAAGGAGATACTGTAGGGGTTCACATAGTTTGAAAGCAAAGACCAATTGACAGAGCTCCAGAATGTTCTTCACAGCTGGTGTGATCATAAAGAATGAATGTTTTGATACAATTCAGTTGGCCACAGTTTCACAGAGAGCTCCTGACAGGTATTCAGGATCCACTGTGATTCCATGGGAAAACATATCTTTGGCACACTACTCAAAACCTAACTGAATTCTCCCTTTTTCAGAGATGTGATTGTTCCAGTGTGGTTCCCTCAGACAGACACCAGTGACAAGACAAGCACCACAAACCCGTGACTCCAACTAATAATTCTGTAGGAGGTTTCCAAGCCAGATTGTTTCCTTAAAATACTGCATTTCCTCTCTGGCTTCTCCTTTCAGCTCTCCCTGAGGATCACATGTGGTGTCAAGACTACTTGAGACTGCTACTGATTGTCACCACAACCAGCCCACCAACACAGACAGGTCTCTAAGCTACCTCAGGACTAGAGGCCAGAGAAGCTGGGTTTGTCCTGGGGTTGTGAGGCTCTGTGTCTGTGCCATTGGAATCCCTGCTCCATTCAAAGGACATCAGAATTGCAATAATCCTCCCTTAAACACAACCAGAGACATGTCTGAAGCTATCAGCACCAGAGGGCTGCTGTCGATCCACGAGTTTCCCTGGATGACAGGATTGCTAGCCCTGCCTGCAGCTTTCAGCCTCAGGTCCTTGCCCTGATGAGTTTTACATTTCAAGCCACTGTCCATTCAGCAGATTCTCTGTAGCACATGAAGGGCATTGTACATCACACTTATTACCAACCTTAAGAAGTGAGAACAACAGGATCCTGCTGCTGGTTTATCCTGAGTTTCCTAGGGGAAGCAGCCATCTGCTAAACGAATTTAGTTCTTGTAAATAATACCATTAGGTTTGTTTGCTTTTAGCCCATTCTACACTCAAGTAATTCTGAGCTCCAGTCTCCTGCCACACAGCAAATGAAAGCCAAGAAACCCTTCATGTTCATTCATCTTCCTAGTAAGAGTATATTGATTCACCTTCTTAGTAAGAGCATATTTATTCACCTTTCTAGTAAGAGTAAATTCCACAACCAGAGTGCCCAAGGGCCACAGTGAAGAAACGTGCAGGCAACCTCTGGAGAAGAGGAAGGGAACAAAGACCAGGGAGAGCAGAAACTCTCTTACCTGTCTGTAACAAGCCAGCCCCGCTGTCTTTGACTCCAAAGTGCTGCTGGATGTCCAGTAACACACCTGCAAGGAAAACAGAGCTTTAAATTCCAATAGTTTAGGCACATAACTTCTAAAGTTTGCACATTGGCTTCTTTTCCATACAGGCACACTCAGTAATTTTGAGCTACTGCAATAAAAGCAGAGACAGGCAGATATGTTATCATGCCAAGAGTGTGGGAACAAAATTCTCATAAATGAGAAGTTGGTCTTTCCTTCCTGCTTAAGTAAGATCAGGGTTTTCTGTTTGTGTGTTTTCTGCAGAATCCAGATCCCTTACTTCTGTTATTTTACAGAAATACAGGGAAATTGATTCTACACCTTCAAATGGTTTGACAAGACAGATTGAATCCAAGACAAGTTTTAACAAGTCTCTGTTGGGAGGAGATATGACACATTGATAGCAGCAATGATGGAAGTTTTCATATTTAACTAATTCTGGGGAGTTCTTGCTTTCAAAACAAACGTAGCAAATACATTTAAAATAGCTTAGCAAAGGTAGGTAAGTGACCAGATGCTTAACTTTAAAGTAAGTACACAGAGAACCAAACCCAGCCTTCTCTTTCCCTGAACCCCCAATACATCAATTGGCACATGCAAAATCAACAGGTTTTGCAGTATTTACACATTTAATGTTTTTGTATCAAACATATTAACACATGTAACATCAGATACACAGGAACAGCCCTGCTTTTGTAACCAGCTACAAAAGGGAGACCCACGGGAGAGCTTTTATAACTCCTCTTGGGAGACACTCATTTGCCAAGCTGTTCGTGGCCCAGTTGTCTCAGATGCAGATCCACAGGCCTGGACATTTATTTGTCTGTGGTGTGTATTACCTGCATCTGACTTCTGGGTCTGGAACAGACACTGGGGCTCACTGAAATCTGGGACTTCCATACTTAGGCCCCTGCCTTCCCCAGACCTGATGATATGCAAAGTTTTTTCAAAAAAAGCACAAGAAACACCATTAACTGTAACATGGACATCTATAAAAGTTCAGCTCCAGCTCAAATTCTGATCCAAGGCTTTATCCAAAGTGCTCATCACTGCAGGACACAGGAATCAACTGAGCACCAACCTGGACTCATTCACCATAAATACCTTCACTTTTGGAACTGCCAGGATCACACTAAATGACAAACACCCAGAGATAAAAGACCCAGAGATAACTATTCCCAGAAGACATGTGGGACAATGCCAGGAAAACAGCCATAAATTAAAGGTACTAAAGGAAAATAAAAAAACATGGAGAGAAGGAAGAAAAAAGCAAGCAAGCTCATTTGAGCTATTCTGTACTACATGTACATCATCATTTACTCAGGACAGCACTCAGGTGGGCTTTAGACCACCAAAATCTGCCCAGAAACATCAGTCCAGCCTCCTGTAACATTCCCCACTTCCCTGCCCTCTCATCAGACTGTTTAGCCCTGAGCTGAGCAGGCTGAGGGTGGGGAAGGGTGTAAATCTTATCAGGGTATAACACTGCTGATAGCAGAGGGGCAGAGGACAGGGCCAGGCTCCTCACCCTGGTGCCCATGAGAGAGGCCAAGGGCACAAGCTGAAATCCAGGAAATTCCAGTTAAACATAAGAAAGAAAACCTTTTGACTGTGGGGGAGGTCAAACACAGCTGGTCCAGATGGGCTATGGGTTCCCACTCCTGGAGATACTCAAACTCCAACAGGACATGATCCTGAGCAACCTGCTCTAGTTGACCCTGCTTTAAGCAGGGGACTTGGGCTAGATGAGCTCCAGATATCCCTCCCAACCTCAGATACACTGTGATTCTATAATTTCCTGAAGTATTAAGTGCCTGATTACCTCCAGCCTGGCAGTGTTACCCTGACCTTTCTTTTCCTTCAGAACATTGCTGTCTATTAGAATTCTAACAAGAATTTCTTTGCTTTTTCTTGGATGGCAGATTTAGCTCCATTTACAAAGTGCCCTGGCATTTCTTCGCTGTGCTTCCCTCACTTGCTCCATTAATAACTGAGATACCATGATCCAGATGAGCCAAACTAAACCTGCATTTTCCTAGCAAAACCCTCCATGGCTGACTTACCTCCTCTCCTTGGTGTCCCACCCTTCCACAAAAAAAATCCAACCTTTTCTTTTGCAACCCAACCTACAAACCTCAATTAACTTAACCAGCTCTGAACACCCTCAGTTGGTGCTCCTTTTCTGTTTGGTCCCAGACTGCCCACATCAGGTAAAGTTCAGCAAGTCAAAAATCACCATAACCCCGATTTTATGGATAATAAACCATCAACAATCTCAAAAACAAGGAAGGAGGAGAAAATACTGAATAGTGTGTTTTCTCACACTCCCCTATCATCATTCAGTTGTGCTGCAGAGAAATGAACTATCCTCCTCACTCCCAGCAGCTGAGCAGTGGGTTGGACTAGACGGAATATATTCCATGATGGAATACACACAAGACAACATAGAACCACAATTATACATCCTGTGTGAGCTTGGAAGAAGGTCTCAGATGATAAGAGAGACCTGCATGTCTAATTGGCATGGATTTCCTCTTCATGGCTCTTTTATATTCTCTTTGGACTAGAGGTGTTTGGATTTGGGTTTAGAGCATTAAATTAGAGGTGGCAGCAGGCAGATGATGCAACACATCCACGAAGTGATAGTAGTTCTCTGCTGTGGGAGATTTCCTGCTCAGCACACTCATGTGGGAAGACACTCCTCCTTTCTGAAATTTCCTCAGCTCTGTTTCCACGTCACTGTGGCAATGACTCAAGCCAGACTTTAATAAGATTTAGGGATGCAATTAAGCAATGACAGACCAGGGGAGAATACAGGAAAATGATAGAGCTTTTGACTTTCCCTTCTGCTTCTCTATGCTGGGAAGGCAGAGGGCTGGAGCCAGGCTCCAGACAATGACCCTGTTTTGCCTGCAGAGATGTGCTCCCAGGTGTCTCCCAGCACCTGATGCAACCCAAGAAAGCAAAGCTGACATGTGGCTGGCCAGGCTTTTCTTGGATGAAAGCTCATACCGATGTCCCAGGAGGACCTCAGAATAGCCAAGAGCAGCAAGCAGGCACCAGCCTTCCCGAGACAACCTTTCCAGAGGGCTGCTGGCCATTTGGGATGTCTGTACCATTGCATGGCACATGGTGTGACAGCACTTATTATTTCTTAAGCACATCCTGTATTTTCAGGACTGAACAAACATGGTGCCAGCCTCCCAAAGCATCTCACCAGCTGAGCCAGACTCTGTTAATGCTGACGTAGAGCTTGGAACTGAATGAGATGAACCACGGACAGCACCCAGGCAGGAGTGCTGATCAAAATGGGCACAGAGACAGAGCTTGCCAGGAAACCCAAGCCAGAGCAAGGACTGTTTCCACAGCCCTGTCTAGGGCACTTGTACTAGGCCTGGCGTCCGAGGACCTGGCAAAGACACCAAGCCACTTATGGGACTTTGAGGGGCACTAGGCATGAAAAGGACTTTTAAGAGCAATTTGGAGGATAAAAGGTCTTGGGGCTTGGAGTGTTAGAGATAGAGAGTCAACGTCAAGGAAATGGGAATAGGACCTCTTCCATTCACAGGGTCAGAGGATTTCCAGGGTACTGCTGACATTTTTAATGACCATGTAATGAAGAGTGAATGTAGACCACCTGATGCTGAGGCTTTTGGAATGCAAATCCACATTTAACGGCCTAAGTTATCTCTGATTTAGGGGAAAGGCAAATTTTCCTGGAAGTGTGCAGTTCACACCTCAAACAGGGGGGAGGTGATACAGATGAGCATGAGGCAATCTCCTTGCCCAGATAGGTTTTGCATTCCTGACCAGAGCTACAACAAATCAAAAGCTGCAGGATTCCGTGTGAGCTCTTCACACTGCCTGTCTACACTAAGGAAAGCATTCATAAGCTAAGCCACAATGAAACCACAATTTCAAAGCAAAAAGACACCAGAGCTTCCCTGGGAGAGCCCCATTTTGCAGTCACCAAAACAAAACACCATGATTTGGTTTCAAACTGCTCCTAAGGCAGGTGCAGAATGTAGAGCTGGCCCATGCAGAGCTCCAGAAGCAAAGCCACAGGTGCTCAGCTCACCCAGCCTTGCCTCAGTAAAGCCCAGGCACATTCCCTAAACACTCCCTGTGTACTACAATACCACTGGCGACATTACTTACTTAAAAAGTGTGTGCATTTTTAAAGGTCTTTTTTCACAGGTTAAAATGATGGTGCTTGAAAGGAACCAGCACCCAGGATGCAGGCTGGGCACTGACAGCAATGGAGTGCCCCCTGCACCCACTGCAGGCCTGGACCTCTCTTTGGGGAAGCCGAAAAGGAGGTGTTGGAGAACTCAGACTCACACTCTGAACCCTCTGAGAGCCAGAGCAGGCTCTGATATTGACAGCTCTGTTTCTTCCACCACCTCTTGCTACCTCCCTCTCCTCTTTAGGGAGGCATTTGCCTTCCCAGACTGTGCTCCCTGGCACTTCCAGCACCAGCTCTCTCAGGAGGAGGTAACTAAGCAGGGATAGCCAAGGCCTTCTAACCATTAAAGGCATCCTACCATCAGGCTCTTCCTCATGCCTGCAGCCATATCCAACCTCCTTCAAATAAAGCATTAAGGAGGCAGAGGAGTGGTACACACACCTGTCTGTTCAGAGACATGTGAAAAGATTAGGTGGAGAGAAGTTTATTCTGAGGTCTCTGTGATTGTATCTTCACTGCAACCCCAAGGTGTGACACCAGTTCACACACCAATCCCTGAGCTTCAAACGAGCTGCCTTCAGCTCAGCCACCCACTGCTATTAAACACCAGCATCACAATTGGGACCCTATTTAAATATGCAGCTGCAGGAAACCACCATGGTAGCCCCGCTGATCTTTGTACCTCAAGATAAATTCCCACTGCTGCCAGAACTAGCAAGTCTAGAATATAAATGCAGTACCACCTTCTCTGGATTGCCATGAAAGCCTTCCCTGCCTGCTCCTCAGGTATGTGTGGGGACATCTGGCTGCTGCAAAACACTGGCAGGAGCTTCCTTGGGACACACACACCGACTTTCCCTCTGCAAAACTAGTTTCCACTGTTGCATGACACAACAATATGCACTGGGGAAACAGTCTTTGGTTTTGAAATAGTGCTGCAGGATTAAAAAGAAACAAACAAAACAGACCCGGCAATTAGATAAATCTCAAAACAAGGGTTTCCTAAGACCTGCTCACACTGGCACGAACAAAACTTGTGACCTAGAAAGCACTGAAAAGCAAGTGCCAACACCTCCAGCGGTGTGTTTAGGCAGGGGTTTCCCTGGGAAATGGAGTGCTGGGAGTGAAGAGTGGTGGTCAGAACCATCCAGGGCCTTGGTGTCATTCACAAAATGAAACAGCTGCTTGGAAATCGTAGAACAGAATCACAACCCTGGGTTGGGAAGGACCCCCAAGGATCATCCAGACCTTGTCTGTCAGAGCATTGTCCAAACCCTCCTGGAGCTCTGGCAGCCTTGGGGCCGTGCCCACTGCCCTGGAGAGCCTGGTCAGTGCCCACCACCCCCTGGGGGCAGAGCCTTTCCCTGATACCCAACCTGAGCCTCCCTGGCACAGCTCCAGCTGTTCCCTAACAAAACCCTGAGCAGGTCAGTGTGAGAGTTCAAAGCCTTCCCAGACACTGAGAGCCTCCCACCACCTGCACCTGCCGAAGGTGACGGGGTGGAGGCTCCTCTCAGGCTGCAGGGACACACACCTGGAGTCTGACACACCACAGGTTCTCTCCAAGCAGCCTGTGCAGTGGCTTTTTGGAAGGAGAGGTGCTGGGAGCTCAGGGAAGCACACCAGTGCTGGGGAAATGAAATCAAAATGCCTGCCTGCTTTGAGGTGACATTCCTATTTCAAATCAAACCCAATGTTATCCTTGGAGACTCACACCACCTGTCACACCCACTTTTTCCATTCCATGTTTTTGGCATTATTTTAACATCAGTAGGGAAGTATCTGAGCTATTCATTCATTCCCAAAGGCTACTGGCTTACCTGCACAGCACACAACAAGTAATTAAGCATCAGGAAAAAAAAAAAAGGAATGTAATAAACCAAGGGCTTGGAGAACATATATTAAAAAAACAACTTCTCACTCTCTCTGGCAGTAATAAATGATGGTTTCTCTAACACAGCTCAAGCCCCACTGTAATGTGGTATGTAAAGTCTGAGCATAAAATTGCCTGCAAGACTGGGAGGAGATAAAGTTCATCAGGTGTGGAATCGATTAGCACAAGGCATCATTACCACAGGGTCAGGGTGTCTGGGGAAGGCAGCACAGGACAGCTGGTCCTGTTGGGATGAAAAAAAAAATCAAAACAAAACAAATAGGAGTTTGAATGCAACCATGACTGCCAAATGCTGGGTGCCTCACTGGTAAACCCACACCCTAACCAAATCCTTCATCGCCCTAATTACAGTGTAGGTCTGTTCCCAGGACTATGGCTGGGAAGGATGTCCCTGTCAAATGGGGAACATGGGATACTCGGCCAACATGAGCCCAAGAGCTTAAATAAATTCCAAAACATGGAAGATTTTCCATTTATGATCCATTGCAACAACAGCTCTCAGCAGTAAAATACAAAACGACATAGGTTGAAACCAAGAAGCTCCATGTCCCTTCCCAGTGCACAAGGAGAGCCCTAATTTCACCGCTGCCCCATCTCACTCCTGCTTAGCCTATCTTAATCAGGCTGGCAATTCCTACAACCCAAGGGAAGACCTCAATTAGAGATAAGTGACAGGATCTGGCTCAAAGGACAGACTAAAATGAATTGGCACCTAGACCTGAACTTAAAACCAAACTTATTTCGTTGAGACTTGGAACGGTTCCTTTATGTGGAATGGGGAAAATCAGAAGTTGTTACAGCTCTGAACAACCATCAGAAACAGAAGTAGTAGCTGAGGTTTCCATTAGTCATCTGAAAGGACTGGAATCATTAACAGCTTTCAGTCAATGCTGGCCAGACCTCTCTCCACACTCAGCACCTCCAGCTCAGGACTTGGTTCAGTCCTGAGCATGAGATAAAAAATTTCTAATTTTTTATCTCATGCAAACACCTCTGCTTGAACACAGGATGAAACACCATCTTCACTGAGGGAAAAGGCTACTCTTGGGCCATTTTAGCTCTAAGTAGCAGCCTCACCAGATTTTCAGATCAAAGAGGAGAGCCTCAAAAAATAATATTATTTCAATTATCCAAATCTCAGAAAATTCAGAGACTCCCCCAGTTCACAGCCTCCTCGTGGATGCCATGGCAGAAAAAACTGGGCCTGCCATCAAAAGCTCTGCTCATCTTCTGCCTTTCTAATCTTTACACAAGACTAACAAGTCAAGCTAATTCATACAGTGAAACATCTCAGAGACTTTGTATATGAACTAATTAAAATAAATAAAACCAGTATGGATAATGATAGAGCAAATCAAGTGCATATGAATTCAGGCAGTGACTCACTGCTCCCTTGTTTTCCTTATTGGAAAACTTGGCATATCACCACACTGGGGTGATGATGAGTCAGGAAACTGGCATGAGCCACAAATTGCAAGGAAATTAAAATAAGTATCTACAAAATCTCTTTCTGGAGAGATTCTGGAGATTTTTGCTGGCTTTGTACGGATGTGGTTATGGATTTCACAGCTCTAATCTCATGGTTTTCTGGCTAGACAAAATCAACAAAAGCAAGAGTCATTTATGAGTTCTAGAGACAATGCATAATAATTGGGCTCTTGTAGAATGATTTGATGCCTTTGCTTTTACATCTTCTTGGTATATTTTAACCAAACACATTTGAAGAACAATACTTCAATACTAAGACCACCTTATCTAGCAATTACTTGGAACCAGCCAAAGCACATGCAAATGTGTTAACAGCACTAAACTGAGAACTAATGGTGTGCATGGCATGAGGGTCACAGTTCTCAGCCTAATTCTGGGTCAGCACAACCTCTAGCTGGTCACTTTTTTCAGGTGCACAAGCTATGTCTGTAGGGCTGTCAATGTTATTGCACAATAATAAAATTTAATTCAAAATGCTAAACTAAAAAAATTACTTAGGGATTTATTTGCAGATTTCAGGGTTGTGAAGGCTCAACGTTCTCTAATATCACACTCCA
The DNA here is from genome assembly GCA_035221455.1 of Xenops minutus. Classification (NCBI taxonomy): domain Eukaryota; kingdom Metazoa; phylum Chordata; class Aves; order Passeriformes; family Furnariidae; genus Xenops; species Xenops minutus. Next base: position 7,932,459 of record JAWWEE010000048.1, on the reverse strand, counting down.
GCAAGTGAGGGTTTTTCACCCACTCCCTCCTCTCTTACAGCCACACACACTTCTGTGACACAGAAAATTGAGATATGAGTGAACAACTGGGGTAATTAGTGACTTCTGATTTACAGCAGATGACAGCTAATTTCTCCAGTTAGGAAGATTTCTATCAAATGTGTAGAAATGTGCACTCAGATTGGACATACTTCCAAGTGACTGCATATCAGCTCTCATTTGCATTTTGCCTCGGAGCTATTTTGGAACATCACAAGCTGTCCAGGGCACATCGGTATATTGTATGTAATGGTAAGGAGCTTTCTTCTCTTTCTTCCCATGTTTATAAAAGGCAGGGGAGATGCCATATGCAGAGGTGCCCTGCACAGAGTGATCTGCAGCACCCAGGGGTTCAGCAGCCCAGCAGGGAATGTCAGGCACATTCCAGGCAGGTTCCTGCTGTGCAGAACTGCCAGAGGCTCAGGCAAAGCACGACACTGCCACGGTCCTGGGCTGACAAGGAGCTGGGACAATCAGCCCCATGCCAGAACAGGGGTGTCTGAGCACATCTCCAGTGCTCCTGCACGCTGATTTTCACGGGTGCTCTGCAATGATAGTTACTGTCCACTACCCCAATCTCCAGCCTAGATGTGGACAGGCTCAGGAGGCTCTAAGTGCACAAGCAGGAAAAGCTGGAATTGTCTATAGCATCTCCTCCACAGATCAAAACCTGGATAGAACTATGATCCAAACTTGGTGCTGCCACCCACTTCTATGACCAAGGGAAATATATAAAAAAACCCAAACCCTACTATTTCAAGTAGCTACCTAAACCTGGCTTTAAATTCCAGATGAAAAAGCTTTTGAATGCAGACAAAAATACCTACCCTAACTTTAGTAATCCCAGAATAACCCTTACTCTCAGACATATCTTTAAACACCTTTAGGACACTGCTGCTGAACATGGCAAGTAGGTTCTGTCAGTCCATGATCCATAAAGCTGTGGATAAAACCTTACACCTGCATGAGGGTGTGTACTTAGTTGAGAACAGGGAGCACTAAAATAAGCATGACAGCTTGGGCTTGACCACAATGGGAAGGGGTTGGTGATGTTGGCATGGGGCTACAGTGAGACCAGGACATCCTCACAGCACAGACAGGGCTTGTCCTGTTTTATTCACGGAGTGTTTTATTCAGTGCAAGTTGCAGCAATTTCTGGAGCCAGAACACCCTCCACAGCAAGGCTGTTGATTTGGCCAAGCTGCATTGCCACAGGACCTCTATGAGAAGGGCTGTGGAAAGTGGACAGTGATGCACACTCCTAAATGACACAGCAAAACCTGAGCTCAGGCCAGGCTTAGGAGACAGGGCTGCTCTGTTCCAGTCCTGACACTACATCACTGTTTAACCTTGGGTAAGTTATTTGATCATGCAGAATTTCAGAGTCTGCATTAGCCTAATGAAGATAATAACAATAATCATGTGTGTCACAGATACAGTTGGGCTGGGTTATTATGCTCTTGTGAAGTGCTTAGAAGAGCCCCAGATGAAAGGGAAATTAGGAGAAGGAAGATTAATTATAAGACATGCATCCCAAATAAAAACCAGACTGGGGCATTTTTGTTGTTGCTGTTATTAGGGGAGAGTCTCTCTGATTTAGGGCAGCTTTAATTTCTCTGTTGGTAAAGCAGACCCATTTTAACCACTTTCCATGTTCAAACTTTATGTGTAGATTGTGGGTAGGTGATAAAGGCTGCTGAGCCTCTGATACTGCAAACATAAAGGCCTTTGATCAAAGGTCTGATTTCACAGTAACCAGTGTCTGTGATATGACAGAACTGACAGTGCTTTTACCATTGTGAGGCAAAACAAGGAACCAAAAGTTTATAGCCACTTTGAAGGAAAGGAAACATTTCCTGTGGGTAAACACACCATAGTGAGCAGAGTCACTAGTGAGAAACACTGCAACAAAATCACATTAACAAGCGCTTGGGTATTTAACAAAAACTTGTGCAAACCAAAACATCTTTTCTACAGTGCTTTTTACCTTAGGGAGGACAAGCACTTCTCATTTGGGTGCGGAACTTGGCCTGTTTAAACACGGGGAAAGGGACACAGGGGAAGACAAGGTGATACACCTGAGCTCACCTATAACTGAGTTTTCCCCAAGCCTCAGCCTGGCCTGCTCTCCCCTGGAGCAGCCTCCTCCTCTGCCAGACATGGACCTCGCTCTTCCCACAGCATGCTGGGGGTGTGAGATCCCAGAATGACTAAGCTCAGAAAAGACCTCCAGGATCATCGAGTCCAACCTGTGCCTGATGCCCACCTTGTCACCCAGCCCAGAGCACTGAGCACCACTTCCAGTCATTCCTTGGACACCTCGAAGGATGTGACTCCACCACTGCCCTGGGCAACCCCTTCCAGTGCCTGACCACCCTTCCAGTGAAGAAATTCTTCTTGACGTCCAACCTGGACCTCCCCTGGCACATCCTCAGGGTCCTCTCGTTTGGTTCCTTGTTCCCTGGGAGCAGAGCCCCATCCCACCTGGCTCCCCACTCCTGGCAGGGAGTTGCAGAGCCAGAAGGTCCCCCCTGAGCCTCCTTTTCTCCAGGCTGAGCCCCCCCAGCTCCCTCAGCTGCTCCTCATATGACTCATTCTCTAGAACCTTCACCAGCTCCATTCCTTTCTCTGGACACTCTCCAGCCCCTCAAGGAATCCCAAACTTAAATTCAACATCACCCAGTGACAAATACAGTTCTAACTCTAACTTCATCGTGTGAATTTCAAATTACCAAATTCCATGAAATCTCCCCCGGGGCATTCAGTAATGAATTTCTTAAAAAATAGATGAGCACAGGAACCTGGGAAAAAAATTTAGTAATTGCACATTCTTTCCAGGACACACAAACCTCTTGCTTTCACCTTGCACAGAAAGTTTTCAGGTTTTAAAAAATAGGGTGGTATTGAACCCTTCATTTCTCAAGAGTCAGATCTCTAAAATTGCTGCCAGCAAGTCACCTACACCTTAATTTGTGATAATTAAAAATGCAGTAGAGGAAATAAAGGACAGAGCATGCACTTGTTTCAGGAGACATTGCAATACAGCTAAAGGAGCAGTTTCACCCCTAACTATAAAGAGCAAAAGGCTCTAATTTGTTCAGCTTCTGCTCATGAAATGTGCACTAATTCCTTAATGACAGGTGCACCTCGGAGTCAGGACAGCTAATCACCAGATCAGGAGGCAACCACAGAGAAACCCACATCTTTTTCAAAGAAAGCCTTGGCAAGGTCCCACAAGCCAGTTCACAGTGAGTTTATAGCAAATAGTTATTTCCTAAAAGTAGAACTAATGATCCCCATTTTCCTATGGCTTTAAGTCTCGAGACAGCATTCTCCAAGCTTTGTCAGAGGTGGCAGATGTCCAAAATCTTTTGCCTTCATGGTTTCTGTCACATCTCAAACATCAAGCTCATGTTACAGGGACTCCCTTATTTCCCTGGCTCCACATGTCTATGAAACCTTCAGCAGTATTGTATCTTTGAGAAGTCTTCCAAAACTGCCAATGGATTAAATCAGTTAGGGGGGAGGAGAATAAAGTACAAGCTAGAGAGAGACTGACTTACAAAACCCCCTCTGTTTAAAGGAAACTGCTTCCATTGCAATTTGTGTCTTCATTTACTGGAATGGCTGAAGTTTTTGTATTTTGGTCATAGTGGCCACATTCTTTTCCATAGTGACTTTCTGTTTCAGAACAGCCTCATGCATTACAGATCCAAAGCCAGCCAGAACAGCTCCTCCTCTCCATAGAGGGGCAATCCAGGAGTTACCTCACTGCATTTATAAGCTCAAAATGTGTGTTATCCCATGTCTCTTACAACTCTCTTGTGTTAATCAGCATTGTCAGCCTTCTGGTAAGATAAAACACCACACAACTTTGGTGAAAACCACACCTAACAGAATTTCTTGCTATGATGCTTCACAACCTGAAGTTCCATAGCTGGCCAATAAAACATGGCTTTTGGGATAGTCCCTAACTCCCAGTCCTTATCTCAGGATGCTATGTGTGAAATGGAAAGCTATTGGATCTTCAGAGATAAGATCAGCCACAGGTGTTGCACATAAGGGATATCACTGAACTGAAGCAAACAGAATTTATCTTTCCCTCCTGCCCACACCTTACTTTTGCAGAGAAAGACCCAAATAGCTGAAGAGAACACGCTCAGCCACTGACCTTGCACAGAGCACAAGGCAGAGCTCACTTTGAAGAAACAGCCCACTGGGGTCCCATGAACTTGCTTTCCTTCTCACTGAACTGAGAAGAGAAAGAAAAGTTCAATTTCAGAATTAAAAGGCAACTCAGTCCTCAGTCTGGACAGTCAGTAATCCATGCTCTTTGGTCCTGCACTTCAGACACTGGGATCAAGGGTACTTCTTTCAGGACACATGTCAATGCTTTTAATTATTTACTTCTTTCAGGACACATGTGAATCCCTTGGATCATTTATTCTTGATACAGATGTTGAGCAGAAAATAAAGCACCTCAGTTGCCTGCCCATTAAAATGCTGCATAACATAGAGGGGATGAAATAAAAAAACAAAACAGTGCCAGTCTGAGGCAAATGGCAAAAACAACTTCAGTGATGCCTGTGTATTGAAATCAATGCACAGAAGTATTGCAAAATGCCTGGGTGGTCAGTAAATTTACAGTAAAGGATTCTGACACAGATTTACAGTAAATTCAGGAAGTACTGCAAACTCTGAGCACCAAAATCAGTGCCATCAGATAAAGTGATTCCCAGTTAAAAGAAACTCCACTGTGAGAGTACACACATTGGAGGTGGAGAGCAGGCTTAGGATGCAGTGTGAGTGTGCCATGGCCCAAAGACTTTTTGGCTGGAATGGTGTGGACTCCAAGTCCCCTCCTGGTATTTGGGGACTGGGCTGTGGAGCACCCACCCCCCCTGCTAGTGTCAGTCCCGTGGTGCTGAGCCATCAGAGGTTTGCTGTGGATGGAAGCGCAGAACAACCCGTGGCACAGGGACAGCTCCCCACTGAGCATGTTGGAGCACATATGGGTGGCAGGTAAATCCACAGGGACCTGACCAGATAGACAGGTGAGCTGCCCCAGCACAAAGAAGTTTGTTTTCCGAGAGGCCAAAGCCAAGCTGGCGAGGGCGCTTTCAAGTGCGTCCAACCCCCCCGGTGAGTGCCACCCAAACACGGCAGATAGCTGGGAGCAGGTCTGAACAGGCTCCCCGGTGTTCCCAGCAGGAACACTCTGCACCAAGGAGCTGCAGCATTCCTCCCCAGCCTCCACATCGGGAGGGTTTCACCCAGGGTCCCAGGAGCAGTTTGCCCTGTAAGCTCTGCCCCGCAAGGTACTGGGGATGATGGAGGTGAAAACGGGAGAAAATTAATCTTTTCATTAATTTAGGAAGGCACAATCCATGACTCACAGCAAGCTTGTATAAATAAATGACATTGTTTAAATCTTATTTGTAATTAAAGTTAAAGCCAGAGACTTTCAAAGCTGCACTGAGAACAGGGCATCCAACTGCCTAATTTATTGTTATTTTAAGCAGGTACTGCATGCCCAAATTCCCTTGGCAGATTATATCTCAGTTTAAATGTTTTGCTAGAGGTAATTTTCACATGTTCATGACACCAGCAATGAGGAAGGAAATCAAACAAAAGAGAATTCCATCTATGTTGTCCAATTTCTTCCTCTCCCTGGCAAGCTGGAAATGCTTTGTGCACAACTGCAAAGCTGTACCCTCACTGCTCTGCCTGGTCTGGCAGGGAAGAGAAAGTGGAAGTGAGGAAGGACCAAATGCAAGTGGTTTAGGAAAGGAAACAAGCCAGACTTTCTTTACCTGACATCCAATTTGTGAAAAATGAAAAACTGCTCTTTGTGCTCCTTCTGCTCACTCTACACCTGCTCATTACAGCAATGGTAACGAGGAACACAAACTCACAAGTAGATCACCTTGAAAGTCGTATTCATACATCCTCAGACTCCTGCAATCCTCAGCCACAGACTTAAATTTCATAAGGATCAAAAAGAAACATTTTGAAAACTGGAATTTACCGAGGGGAAAATAATCGGTGCTAATGCATAATAACCCTGGAACACCAACCTGCCAGGAAATGAGGCTGATTAACACCTCACTCGAAACCCCAGGCAAGCTTGGAGGGCACCTGGGGAGCCTCAGTTTTGAGGAACTGTCACATAGCTGGTTGTTCTTGAAAAGTTGGACAGAGAACAAAAAAGGTTGGAGAAATGCCTATCACGTATCTGCTGCTTTTGAATACCTATCTCAGTGCTGCACTTGCAGCATGAAACCCACGCCATGCAGCAAACACGTGGAAAATATTGGAGCCAAGAGGGCCACAGTCCCCCATTTATCCACTACAGAAGTTTGCTGGAAAACAGTTGCCATCCATCCCTTCCTCGAGGCACTGTTTTAACCATGAGAGATTTCTACATGTAAGTACAATCAAATCCTAAAATCCTGTATTTACTAGAACTGCAGGATATATATATTCAGAAAAATTGTTCCCTAAATCAGCTTAACTTTTTTTTTCCTGCTGCTAGAAGGCTGGACTGCTCCTCCCAAAATGAAGAAACTTGCCTGTCATGTCAACTCAAATTCGCAAGCAATGGATTTGATTTTTGTTTTGCCTCCTGCTCATTTTGCTCCCACTTTGTGATAGAACTGACATGACACTGAGGAATCAGAACTGCTCTTTGCACACTGAAACCATAACCAAATAGAGCAGATTTTCCTTCTGTGTTCAGAAACAGGAGCAGCAATTTGACTTTTATCTGGCCATTATTTAAACACAAACACGACCTTCTCCACCCTGGAACTGACTTCAAATTTCTTTCCCTACTTGGCTGTGTCCATATCAGTGTCTGCTACAGGTAAGAAAATACAGCTTGATATCTGCAATGGCAGAGACTGAGAGAAATCTCTTGCAATTAATGCACTTTAAACGGCCTGTGATTTCTGAGAACACCATTAATTCATCTCCCCTCCTGGGGGGTCACAAAACTGCTGTTCCCTGTCCTCTTTAAGGGCCCAGAGGAGGACTGCAGGCAGCTGGGGACAACAGGAGATGTTAGATGTTTAAAGATGCAGGTGTTAGAAATGACAAAGACATTTGTCAAATGCAAACACACTCCACCCTACTCCTCTCTTCTTTTTTGCTTTATTTCCTCTTTTTATGTTATTAATGCCACTTTTGGGGGGAGAGAGGAGGAAAAATTATTCACCTCAGGCACAGCACCCTAGGATACTGCAAGAAGAAAAGCCTGCATAAAACATCTATAGACATAAGGCTCCTGCTGTGTGCTAGAGGCAGAATATATCTCCATTCAGCTAAATGGTGCAATAGAGAAGTGGAGAAAAACTGCAGAAATTGCTTGGAAAACAAAAACAAAAAACTGTTTTCCTGGAGCTATCATCAGGTTTGCTTGTCAGATCAGAGACTTTTTTCCTGGGCTCCATTCAAATGCAAAGAAAATGCTTGAGGAAAATTGCTGGTTCTGATATTTACACCCTTCGCACACGCAGCTGGAATGAGATCTGTGCCGTGCTGGAGCAGCAGCAGCAGCCACAAAATGGTCTAAGCCTAATGGCAGTCACACTGCAAGCACTACTCAAACATATGCAAAGGGTGCCTTGATTCCCTGCTAGGTACTTTCTAATAAACTTAATGCTTATGTAATTTTTAAGTACTTATTTTTACAGCAAGTTTTAGGAAATTGGGCCAATTCAGGGTAAAGAGTATGAGCTTGAAAGTAAGACTGAAGAAAGATTAATAAAGGCAGAGGGAGTCAGCTGTAGATGTGGCACTTGGGGATGTGGCGAGTGGTAGCCTTGGCAGTGCTGGATTAAGGGGTGGACTCAACGGTCTTAAAAGGTCTTTTCCAACCAAAAGAATTCTGTGATTCTCTGAGAAGACCCCCTACTTCAGCAAGGAAAGCAGAAGCTCCACAGAAGGCAAACCTTTTCGGAGCCATCAGCAGACATTTGTTGCGTTTTAGTTTCCATCTGACAGCAGCACAAGCTCCGCTTCCTTCCATGGCATTCCAAGGAAACACAAGAGGCAGTCCCAACTTTTGAACAAGTAGGATTTAAGAACTGCCATCTCCTGTGAGTTTGTTTACCCCTGGAAGATCTGGCGTTCTCCTTAAAACAGCTGCTATTGAATGCTTTAAGACTAAACTCTACAAAACCACATGGTTGTGCAGAAAATCCCCACAAGAGGAAAAAAAGCAGGCTCCAAATCCAGAATACAACTCAATCACATCCAAAAGCTACTTATCTCTAAGTCTCATGGCAAACTGCTCATTACTGTGGCCACAGTTGTGACAATTATTATCCGCAGGGTGTGAGTTTCCATCACACACTGACATCACATTATTTTTTTGTAAACAGAACAATGATGATTCCAAATACAAAAACGTTGCTCAGTCATAAGACAAGGCCACAGGTTAAGAGAGACACAAATGAAAGGAGAAGACAAGAAGACAGTGCATCATTTCTGTCCCTCTGACAGGCATGCGGAGGTTGAGATTGGGTATCAGGAAAAGTGTCTTCACTGAAAGGGCTGTCAGGGTTTGGAATAGGTGCCCAGGGCAGTGGTAGAGTCACCATCCCTGGAGGACTTTAAAAGACACATAGATGTGGCACTTGGGGACATAGTGGTGGCCTTGGCAGTGCTGGGGGGAGCAACTGAATCTTAAGAGGTCTTTTCCAGCCTAAATGAGTGCATGATTCCATCCTGACCAACTTAATGCCCTTTATCGTGTAACTGCCATGAAAGAAGCCTTCTCTGAAGCTACAAGGAAATAAAAATCCTCTGCCTTTTACTTTGCTAACAAAATACTACAAATGGCTTAAGGACATTGTCTGGGGTTTTACCCCCTCAAAAATTTCATTGCATAATCTTTCTTGCTGGATCAGCAGAGTGTCCCAGCACTTTCCTTATCAGCTGCTTATTCCCAGAAACCTGCCCTGCCCTGATCCACTTAGTGCTGCTCCCCAAGTCACCTGCCAAAGCAGCTTCTTGTGTGGTCAGGCCCACAGTGGGGAGGGAAGGGAGCACCTGGAAGGGAAGGGTAATGTGTATTTCTGCTTTACTTTCTCTCCTCCCTTCAGAAAACAATGACTTATTTGCCTTATAAGACAAAATTAACGATGCTACTGCTTACAAATATTCAAGTGAGCCTTCAGAAATGGCCAAACATGTTATTCCAGCTGAAGCATGTCCTAATCCTCACCTCCACTGCTCCAGCTGGATACACACGGGTTCCAGAGCCTCCTAAAGTGCTTTTGAGTTGCATCAATTTCCTCTTCAAGTCCGTATCAACTATTAAGTTCTGAATCACATCATCAATTTCTGTCACAGTACAGGTATTTAAAAGCCCTCCATCATCATATTTTTACTTGCCCTCTTTCTCCCTTTCACACGTACTCTCAGAATAATGCAGGGAAAGGTCCATGTTTTAATGCACACCAACATCAGCTGCAAACAAGAGGTGTGAAAGGCAAGTCAACTCATTAACAAGAGAACTGCCTGTTCATTTGCAGGAGCTGGGGACTGTGCCACACTGGAAGGCCTTGCCAAACAACAGGCAGCCAGGGGAGCATCAGCGCTTTTCCAGCAGTCTGGAAACCACTGGAGCAGGGAGATGGAAAGGTATCTTTGTTTCTCTGAGAAGCCAATTCGGGATCAACCCCTTCTGGTTGCTGCTCCCAGTTTCCAAGAGCAAGGGAGAACACAGGAAAAAGGAAGAATACACTGGATCTCAGCAATGCAGTATAAACATGCTGCAAGTCCCCTGTATTCACACTGACACGAAGAGGCTTGAGCCCAGCTATTTTCCTTCCAAACTTCCCATTCCTGTGATCAAGATCCATGTATCCTTTCCCTTCTGAAACTTTTCAGCCCAAAATAAACATTCCTCCTTCACAATCAAATGTCGTTATACAAGCCCACTACTAACATTTCACAGCACATTTGAAAAATAAATGGTTGCAGCCTATAGAGTAGAGTATTTTGCTTAAATTACACACTCTTCCTTTATAAAATTCCAGCATGTGGTTTTGCCTCTCTGCCATCCTTGGGCCTGCACAGAAGCACAATGCAGGCTCATGCTCTGCTTCATATTAAACAACATAGAACCCCATTAGTTTGTTGGGAAACAGAGATAATGATGGTCAGCCTTATCAGCTGAGGGCTGCCAGCAGCAGAGAAGACAGGTAAGGAATGGCCAGGGATGGAATCCGTGCCCACAGGGATGGAACAGGTGATCCATGTGCAGAGATCCAGTCTCCTGACAGTCATCGCTGCTGTTCATGTGCTCATAGGCAGCACAATCTTAATTGTAACTCCTAACTGTAAATGGGAATCATACATAATTAGTGTTGGACCAAAAAGCCCTCCCCAGGCTTTGCAGATTTGTTTAAGGAGCAGCCATGACTACTTTAGGAAGCATCAACATTGCACTAAATTTTAGAGCTGGGCAGAAAAGTAAAAATATCCAGAGTTTAAAGTATTTTTGTACTTCAGGAGTGACCTCCATCCACAGGTTCAGGTACATCATAAGCCCTTCAAGATCTGAATAGTTGGTTAATTGCATTTACTTGCCACTTCCTCTTACTTGAGAGAGCCATACAAAGGCTAAGAGTGTAGTAACAATCATAATAACAGTGGATGCCAAAGGGATGTAAAATGCAAACAAAAGAATCAAGTTTAATTTTTCAGGACTCCTAAAAAAAAACCAAACCCAAGCCCAACAACAAAAAAGCTTCAAACTAAGATGAAAATCAACTGAAATGTTGAAAACAAGATGAAAGTGCAACTCAGATCCATCTCTCCTTTCATCTCAGCATTCCAAGTTCTCAGACTAGATAATAAATGATATATTCTCTCAATTTATGACATAACAGTTAAAGCCTCAAATAAAGAGACTGGATGCTACTTGAACCTCAAAGCACACAGTTAGTGATTTCAACCCAGCCAAAGGCTCAGAGCAATATCTGACCCTTGCAGTAGCCAACAGGATCACAGAACATGCTGAGCTGGAAGGGACCCATCAGGATCATGGAGTCCATCCCTCAGCGCTGCACAGACACCCCAACAGTCCCACCCTGTGCCTGAGAGCATTGTCCAAACCCTCCTGGAGCTCTGGCAGGCCTGTGCTGTGCCCACTGCCCTGGGGAGCCTGGTCAGTGCCCAAACACCCTCTGAGGGAGAAGTCTTTTCCTGATATCCAGCCTCAACATCCCCTGACTCAGCTTCAGGCCATTTCCTCCAGTCCTGTCACTGGTCACAAGAGTGAAAATGATAGGAATGAAAGAGCCAAAAACATTATTTGGAAGATTCCTGGGTTTTGCCTAGCAAGCACCTCAGAACTGTTCCTGCAGTAACTCCTGATCTCATGTTTTGACATGTCCTAGTAGATGATGCTGGTTGCTGCTGGATGGTAACACTGCTGCCACAAAACACAACCTCCTTTACAGTCACTGTGCAACCCAGGTGCTGCCTCCACACTCACAGGGGGCACCTCCTGCCCGCCAGAGCCCTGCTCATCCCCATGGCCTTCCCAGTGGAGCCCCTGTGGGTTTCTGTCCCAGCACAAGCACAGCTGCTCAGTCCTCCCTGCAAGGCAACTGCCTCCACCTCCCCTGCACAGAGAAAGACCACGCTGAGGAGTCTGAAGCATTCAAAATTCCAGCTCAGAAAGAGAGAGCTGCCCGTGTCCAACATTTCCAAGGGCAAAATTACAGCATGTGGGAATTACAGAGCTGCAGACAAACCAGCAATTTGTGAGGAATTCAAGTCACCAGAAGCAAGAAATTAGGGCCACAATGCTAACAAAATTAGATACAGTCTCCTTTTAACCTCATCTCTATTTTAAGTGCTTTTTTTAAAAAAAAGGGTTTGTATTTGTTTTGTTGTTAAAGTTTCCATGAAATTGGGCTGAGAGCAACTGTTTAAGAACAGTGTTTCCCCATAACTTACTCTTGTTACCTTAGAACGTGCAAAGTCATGCCCATGGCTGTGCAAGGAGGTTTCTCTCAGCCCTTTAACTCACCCAGCAGAGATAAAACTCTGCCATCTTTGCAAACGTGCTGCTTGACAGGAGGCTGCCAGCTCTGGGATTAATTGTTTTAGGTTCCCTTGCATTCTACAGTCTTCTCCCCAGTTGAGGACACTGCTGGAGTCAAAAGGCAGCTCTTTCTCAATGTGACTCTCCCTCATCTGCATGTCAATAGACTGAACTATGGAAAAACAAAGCAAGAAGCAAGCCAATTTCCACCCCACTCCACTCAATAACAATAAAATCACACAACAGCATCTTTAAAACCATGCCTGTTCATTTGGATAATTACTCTAACAGCCCATCTAAGCAGGGCCTCTCAGCCCCTGTCTCCAATGGAGAGACCAAAACCTGGAGGAGAAGGAGGAAACAGCTCATCTGCTGAACACAATGTTCGGAAATGTGAGGTGAACATTCCTCACCACAGCAAGATGAATGTTCCCACCCCAACACAAGGAAAGGGTTCATATTTCATATATTTTCCATTGTTTGAGCTTGCTTGTACATAAGTAACTACATTTAGCAATCACCAATGGGAGAGATTGAGCAGCTAAAATGATTATTAACAATGCAATAGCAGAAGCAACGAGGGAGGCTGCACCTTCTCCAGTTCCACCAATGTTCTCCATCTCCAGCAGAGATCCACCTTTCCATGGGTACTGTTACCTCGAACACCCACCAGCGAGAGGTGCACCATCCACTGCCCAAATGGAAATTATCCATCACAGGAAAATTATCCATCATGTGAAAAGTTCCCCACAGTGAGGAGACTACAACAAGGAACCCTAAAGGAAGCCAAACTCCACAGCTTGCTGCTCAGTCTAAGCTGGGCTCTTACAAAGTTCCCCTGCACAATACTGTCTCAGAGCAGAGAGTGGATACCAGTGTGTGTGGAACCACAGAATTCTGGACTGGAACAAGGCAATACTTTGAAGTGTAAAACATTTACATTTGTGAGAGTGGGCAGTGACAGAGGCAGTGGCTGCAGGGCTGGTGTGACCCGAAGGGGCTCAGCAGACAGTGAGGAGCACAGAAAGCACAGAGGAAGGGCTCAGGCAGCCCTGATGAGTTCCATTCACACACTGCTGCCCCTTGACCCTGCCCAGGGTGCAGCTGCTTGGGCAAGAGGGGCTGGCACAGAAGGTCCTGCACAGGGAAAGGGCAGCAGTGCTGTACCCCAGAGAAAGCATAACGCCCAAGGGTCTGAACAAAAACAGCAAGAAAGGCTTGACCAGCCTCCAAGGGCTTTCAAAGAGAAGTGTGCAGTGCTGCACGAGTGGCTGCTCCAGCTCCAATGACACAGCACCCTCACTATCACTGCCATCGCTGCCCACCAATTGCTGCTGATTTGGGTTTCTGCCTTTATGTATTTAACAGAGAGCTCCTAACACTGCCTGTTCCAGCTCTCATTACATGCTCTGAAAGCACTCTTCCACTGCACCCTGTGCAAATATAATGCTGAGCATCTGTGGACAAAGACAAGCTTTAGAAGACTGGCAAGGAATTAAGAGTCCTTAAAACTATTAATTGGGATAGAAGGAACAGGGAAGGCTTATCAGCACAGGCTGCTGGCACACAGGGTCACAGCAGTGGCCAGCGGCGGCAGGTGCACACCATGAAATCTGTGTGCACATTTGAGAGGGACGGCTCCAAACAGAGCAGCTCTTCTCCACTGCTCGATGTGACTGCACACCAGTGAGAGCCTGCGAGGAGGAGGGGAGGGAAGGGAAGGAAGGGACCCTCCTCCAGGCACCCACGTGGAACAAACAGGGTGCCTGCAGCTGCAGGGTCCCAGTGCAATTCCAGGGGGACCGGGAGGCTGGCATGGCATGAGCCACTGGGACACAAGGAATGACTTGCTTCCCCCTCAGCAAACCACACACCACATAGCAATTCTGCCTGGAAAGACGCTACTCTGGATTTAAAGGGAAACTAATCTGTGAAAAGAAATAGATCCCTGAGCAGGAGAGTCTGGAATCGCTGGGTGAACCCCCCCACCCCACTCACACTTCATCCACAATGCTTGTAGGTGCTACACTCCTTCAGCTCTGCACCAACCAAGTCTTTCACTATCTGGCTTTTTAAGAACTGCCAAGACTTTTCTAACCATAACTTGTAACCTAAAATTATCCAAAGTGTGCTCTTGCTTCCCTCTAGCCCTGAATTCTTATTGAAGCACCCAGGGACTGTGCCTTTAAAAGACGGAACAATTCTGTCTCTATCGCATTCTGGGTTAAAAGGCAAAAAAAACCCAAACCAAGAAAAACCCAGAGTCTAGGATCAGGTCCTCCAGACTAAGCCCAAGAATATCACTAAAGAAGAAAAACTGCTCTTGTTGAGATACTTAGATACAATATATTTTTAAATCTACCTTAAAATTGTCATGACATTACCTACTGGAGTCTAAATTATACTTTCATAATTATATGTATTAATATCTAAAGTGTGTAATTACAAAGGAGCCGATATATTTTAAAAACACCATACTTATAAACCTATTTTTTAAAATAGAAACTTCCTGCATGACTGAGATCTGTATTTTAGGTCTCCTGCCTTTATGACTCAATACCAGCAGAGGCAACTGGAGTCCACATGTTTGAATGGAAGCTACAAACAGGGATCTTCTATATTATGTCAAAGGCATTGATTAAAAAAAATATAAAGCCCTTGCTCTTGCAGAATAAAGAGATCCCTGAAAGCAGTAGGAAAACTGTGCTGCTAATAAATGTTCTTCTTACCAGTTTCTTTCACTAAAGTGAAAAGTCTTATATATCTGTTTTAATCTACCAAGAAAACTGAAGCACTGAAAAATAGTGGTTTTGCCAGCAGAAAGTGTGATTAATTGAATTTACAAACAGCTTAATTATCAGATCAGTGATTTAGATCTCCCAACTAGTGGTGTCCACACCATGACTGAGCCTGCCTGTTGTTTTCTGGCAGTCTCTGCACAGAGACCAGAGGCTGAACATCTCTGACTGTCTGGGCAAACCGAGCTCTCCCACTGCTGGGCTTGCCCTGCACACACAAACCTCCTGCTGCAGGGAGGAATGGCCCAGGAAATCTCTCCCACTCAGGACTGAGGCTGTCTGTGCTTCACTTGTGCAAGTCAGTGAATAAAACCAAACTTCATCAGCTTACAAAGCCCAGAACTCTTAAATGGTGAGCAGCATATTTCCCATTCACACAGAAAATGAGAAGGGATGGTATAAATAGAGCTCGACTAAATATTTATATCAAGAATGTTAAATTCTGATTCAGATTGTATTGCATGTGCTTAGACAGAAACCTCTCTCCAGTCACTCACATAACTCCTGCTTTTATTCAAACATCAGCTCCATTGCTAATTTATTCTTGTTAAGTGGCTTTCAGCAATGCAAGTGATTTAAATGCACACTTGTGAGGCAAATGTAAGGTGCAGTGTGACATTTAAACCATTACATATTTTTGAACATAACAGGACTAGAGAAGCATTACTAATTTTGAGCCACTTCCAAACAGAAGTTTAACAAGCACAGTGAAATGCAGAGGAAAAGTGATTTCCCTCTCTTTCCTTCAGCTCCTGTTGCAACTGTCTTGATCCACAGTCAAAAACTTCATAATTTTGGTAGCTTTGTAATAACTTAAATACTCCCACTCCTTAAATAGCTGACGAAAAATGTGTCTTAATACCATGTGCATCTCAGCACACCTTTAAGGACAAAGGTAATTTTACCTCTACTTGAAAAGGTGTTTAGCTCCTAAGAGCTCCCCCTTCTCCAATGCCTCCAACCCCATCATCTTAAGAGTATGACCCAAAACTTATTTAAGTCTTATGGAAGGTCTACCCAATTTCATGGGTGTTAAAGCACATATAAAACAGTGCACTACCTTCCAGACTGGCCACACACCTCACCTTACAAAATAACTGCGAGCAGCTTCTATTTATGCCAAGCTGGAATTTGCCAACACACAAGAGGTGCAAACTTCAACTACCTAAAAATACATGTTTTATGAAGGAAATGGCAAGTGACACTAAACTTTAGCAGTTCCACCAAGACCCTGCTATAATGAAATAGGCAAGAGAAAGACCTCATTAATTTTATTGCTTTTGCAGCACTTCTGTACAGTTCAAAGCACACCACAGAGCCCACAAGCCCACAGCAGCGCGTGCTAGGAAAATGCTGCTCGCTGCTCCTGAGCATGCAGCATCTGCATGTGTATAAAAATTTGATTAAATAAACACAGAGGTAAATGAAATCAAGTTGGTCATTCCCTCAACAGCCAAGAAATGTTGTTGGGGGAAAGGGCAGGAGCAGCAGCAGGTGAGTGTCCAGTGGTCAGGAGGAGCACCCAACACCCTCACGTTCTGAGAAGTGACACTCAGTAGGGACTGAGTAATTCCTTATGCAGTCTCTGTGCAGGCCCAGATGAACAAAAGCATCAGGATTCCTCTCAGAAGAAAAAAAAAATCTTACATTCCTTAATACCAGTTGGGAACAAAACACACACAAACAGCATATCTAAATTGATCATCAAAAGCTCAGGAGCCTCAGCACATTGTTGTTGCAGTCAAAAATCAATGTCTAGAAGCCACCACCTTGGTATTTTCCATATCTTATTATAGGAAAGTCATCAAGGAGAGATCAGTGTTTGCCCTTCCAAGCACTATTGCTCAGGTAACTCTTTTGGGTACTTCTGACTTACAAATTCCTGAAAAATTGCAAAGGAAAGTCTCATATCCTAATACCATCCTATTAAATAATTTTCTGTCCTCCTCATGAGAGAAGGAACTAACACATCCAAGATGGAGCTGATCAGGAACTGTCAGTTTTAATCAGAGCACTGTAGCTGTCAGTCACCAGTGGCCCTTGGGTATTTTGTTTCCTGAATATACACAAGATTGTTATCCTGAAAGTTAGTCAGCATTTCTGGCTGCCAGACGGAAATAACAAGACTATTAGAAATGCTTTAACAGTGGTATAACTGCAGCAGCATTTGAGTGCTAATAGCTCAGCACACCAACACTGGCAATGACCCCTCTTTATGAGCCACCCTGGTGCAATAGAAATAATTTCTCCTTATTGCATAGATGGCACAGTCAGAATTTATTAATAGTGTTGCAATTCTGTATTAATTATTATTTAGCACTGACAGCATGCCTGAAACTGCACAAAATTACTGCCTGGCCCAAGGCACAAAGCAGTGTCTCATAACCAACATTTTATCCACCAACCTGCTCAAGGACTAAAGCCTGGAGAGCAGTGGCACTTGGGCAGCTGATGTCACAAAGTATTTACCCCATGCCAATCCACAGGTCTGGCTGGGCCAGAGTTTACAAGCACAAGTCTGGTGGAGGAAAACACCCACCACTAAAGGCAACACAAACGTGAGAATCCAGTACCTTATGCAGAATTCATGGAAAAGAAATCCTGTCATAGTCTCCCCTTTTCAAATAAAAAGTGCCACTGCAGAGGAACACAGCAAGAGCACACAGCTGTTTGTGGACTTCCCAAAGCACCCTCCTGGTAGCAAAGCTGTACTAAAGCAACTACCTAAGGCAAGAGGAATGCAGAAATCCAAGGTCATCACCACCACACAGGCACAGATCATGAAATGCAAAGGGGACAGGCAGAAAGAAGTGAAAATTGCAAATCAACATGAGGGCAAGACCCCCCTTTCAACTCTGTACTCTGCTGCAAAACCCTCCTGAAGGATCACTCTCTGAAAAGAGAATATGCAGAGCTCAGAGCAGCAAATCCCAGCACAGCCACGGGGATCAGAGTCAACCTTCGGGCAGGTTTAATTTGGGCCCTGCAGGCTTCACACAGACACACAGCCCTTTGCCACTGTCACTTCACCCACTCCTGCTGTTTTCCACATTGCCAAGAACCCAGGCCTCGCATCCTAACACAATAATGACATGTTTCTAACACAAATAAAGAAAATGGGAAGCTATGAAACAAATAATTAACTGTGATCTGTTATTTACATAATTATTGGCAGAAGCCTGAACAAGGAATAAGATGGATTACTGCAGTTTTGGTTCAGTGCAGCCTTAAAATAATTAATTAAAAAAAAAATCACATGCCAAGGCTGAAAGGATTTTCTTTCCAGCATGGGGTTCTCTCACTCTGCCAGCCAAGCTCCAAGCTGCTACTGCAGCTATTTCATGGATAAACCCTGAGCTTTTCCCTCTTCTCCTCTGTTCAGCCACTGCACTTGCTGGCCACCAGCAGAAGAGTAAGAAAGATATTTAAAGAAAACCAACCAAAAAACAAAGAAACAGAAAAACTCTGTAGGAAATAATATTGTTCACCAACAACATAACCCTGGTATGTTAATATTTCTGAAGCCTGAATTTAGGTCTGGCAAAGCATAAAGCCAAGTTTTCCTTCTGTATTCCTCTCCATTCTCTTCAGTTAAAGTTGCTCCATGATTTCAGTTGTGGTAGGAGATCATCAGTTCTGGAGAAGGCTGATTGATATTTATTCCCTTAAAAACCAGAGGTACAGAATAGTGGGAGCAGATACACTGCTCTCACAACACGCTCCATTGCTGCCTAGAAGGATCAGCCTGGCAGAAGGACTCTGAGCCAAGGACTCTGTTCCATATTACCCACTGAGAGATAACGTGGGGATTGCCAGCCATGCCTCGTGTGGAGGCTCCCATGAAACACAGTACCAGGAGGAGTGGGAACAGCCCACCAGAGCACCCTGAAGAGCTCATTCAAGAGCCTTCCAAAAGTAACCTTCAGCCACTCCTGACTGGCAATAAATCCAAAGGCGTGGCCCCAGAAGTGCAGGATCCCACATCCCTTCAGTCACGCAGGATCCCTTACATTCTCACTTTCGCGATTATTTATATACTGTTGTAAAACCAGGAGCATGGAAACTAGTGCTCCCTCCCTTTCACTTCCTTCCCTGCAACCCTACACAAATAGCTGGGTTACATCAGACAGAAACACCCACAAAATAACAATGAAAACAGATGTGTCAAGAAAAAGGGTGCACGAGGTGCCTGCTGTGCTCACCAATTAGGGAAAGGACTCGTGCAGCCCATGAATGGCAGGGTGAGCTGTTTATTGCACCAAGCACAAAGGGGGGGGGCGGTTCTAGTGGTTAAGGACTCCAAAGGAATGGTTCAGTTTTGGGGTTTGTTGTTTGAATTGGGTTGTTTGGGGTTTTTTTCTTTTATTTTGCCTGTACCTGTCTCAGATCTGCCTCTTGACTTTCAGACCAAGAATTTCAGATCAATTGACTAAAAATGCAATTTTCAAGATATGCCGATGCCAAACTTCTCTGAAAACCACGAGGTGTTGTTTGTCTCACTAACACCTCTCTGGGCTCTGAGCCCAAGCCCATTTTGCTCAACCCCTATTAACTTCCATGCCCCCTCAGGCACTTCACAGGTCCTTTGCAGAACTCATTTTGAGCACACATTATTTTTTTCTAGAACACTCATCACCGTACATCCAGAGTGTCAATTTCCACAAAATTCTCTCAGCCAGAAGGGCACCACCCTCTATTATCAATTTCCAACAGACATCTTCATGCTTTGTTTTGTGATGCCCTCGGTTCTTGGAAGATGCTGTTTTGTAAACACTCAGAGATGAGGATTGTAAGTACCTTGGGTGCTGACCCGGTAGAAGCTGCACAGTGATGTCCTGGTCTGTAACACACCAAGCAGTGATGATGCAAACAGGCAACTCAGCAAGAGTCCTGATCTCCAAATTTCCTACTTTCTATCTGTAAAATAAAATTATGCTTTCCCAATTGAGTCTCCTGAATAGGTACCAGGAGCTTTTAACAATAGTTACAAGGAACCTCAAGACCTTTACAAACCTTATTTGATTCAGACTGTTTCGATCACAAGTTCCTCAGCACTTGAAAGCCCAAACAAGAGCTATGGATTTTCATATTACGGGGAAATCCTCCAGTTTTTAACAACATCTGTTGAGCTTTGTAGCCCACCATGCTCCCTAATCAGCAGCTTATTTGCTTCTGATGTACAGTCTACCAGAAGAAATAAAGACTAAATATTTTTAGTTGTTCCTATGAATTTTACAAGTTGACTGATAGAATTTAACCCTATTATGGCTTCATACAGTTTTTGAAAAGTCCTGAAGGAATTATTACAGAATTCCCACACATTTGACCAGAGAAGCTTTTACACAGGGTTTCTGATATTGACAGTGGTGGAGATCAAGGGACTAATAAGATCATCACATTATTCTTAAGAACACACTCAATATTTATGAGGATCTTAACTCCATGTAATAAGGGCCACATTCACAGGCTGTGATGACTTGGATGCTTTGGGGATAAAATTAATCAACATGAAAGAATCTCCGAGTCAAACAGGAATATCTGCATGTAATAACAAAGATAGTTACTATCTGGCAAACCTACAACACAAGGAAGAAAAAATACTATGATTAAACATAATAAGACTTCACTTGAAATGTAAAATACTCTGGAACAAATTCTGCCAACTCACAGAAGAACTGGGAAACAGCAGCAGACTCTGCAATAAAGCCCATCACAGAGGGAAAACACAACATGAGGGAATGAGATGCTACTACACAGTCCCCTCATTGTGCTGCTGAGTGCTTTTTGTCACCTGCTTTTGAAGTGCAGGAGGTTCAGTCCTGATTGTGTTTCCAGTGCAGGACTCACTGAATTGAGCCAGTCACAGGTAGCTGCTGCCCAAGTGAAACACTGCCATCCTTCCACAAACCTTCACGTGCCCGAGCTGGTGGGCACTGCTGGCTCAAGTGCATTCTGTCAATATTATCTTCTAATATTTTCCAACATTACAGTCCTTCCACAGCTGAGTCCCGGACTGAGATTAGCTCAAGAAGAGACAGAAAAATGAAGAGCTTGCACTGCCACTTAATGGTTTCCTCCCTCAAGCTGTAAGCACTGAGCATAGTCATGTCACAAGCGGAGAAGGAGCTCTCTTTATCTCATTCTACATGAGATCTCAGGCTGCATGGAGCTCATTCAATATCAAACACTATCAGGTAATATGCTACTGTCATAAACATGAGTTGAGAAGTAAAGAGAAGCAGTTTTGGCTCATAATCTCTTGAATATCTTTGCACTTGAGACTTAGTACTGAACCTTTCCTAACCCTTCAGCTGGAGCTCGTACTACATAGTTTTAAACTTGACTTTCAACTTTCAGTGATTATTTGCATGTATGTATCTTCAAAGAATGGCATTTGATTTGCAACTGTGTTGTAATGAGAGGCTAATTAACACAAATATGGTTATTAGCAAGTTGCAGACACTTAAAGGATAAAACCAGCAGACCAAAGCCTGTGACGTACTGTGTGACAGGGATGGAGAACCTCAAGGATGAGCTGATACCAGCCAAGACTCTGCCACTAACTCCACTACCACAGGCAAATCACTCTACAACTCGGTTTCCCCTTCTGTAGTGGGATAGTAAGACTCATTTACTTTGCTGGGTAGTTCTCCATCTTAATTAAATCGTTACCTTTAAATTAAAGGAACTACAGAAATGCCAGGAAGTAGCATCTGAATTAGAAGGTGGAGGTGACACCCTAATGAAGCAACACTATTTTCATCGTCAACAGCAGGCACAGCAAAAGGTCACCCATGGTATAATTGTGAAACCACATTCCAAGCTTCTGAAGGTGACTTTTCCCAAAACTTCATTAAGGAAGAAGATACATCCTGGCATTGCCAGGTGGCTGAAATGCTGCAGTTTCACAGGTAACCTGCAATTGCTGCTTGTTTTCCCTTGGCCTTACCCTTCGCTTTCCTAACAGCAGCAAAGCATCACAGCTCTTGAAAGAATGCTTTTTCCACAGGCAACTGTTTTCAGGATGATCAAAGCCCTATTAAGAAAATTGCAGAGGATCATTTCCCTTCAAGTTGGTAATGCTCAGCACAGAGTTTTCAATCTTTCCTTTACACGAGCCACAGCAGAGGCACTCCCACTTCTTGTCTGGGACAGCTTCTCTTAAGTATCATTACACTTTAACATACTCCACACACAGTGGAAATTTCCACTTCTGTGTAAAGATAAGGGCATTATTGAAACATCCACTACTACTACTGTGCAGGATTTTTGTTTTTAAAGTACTGGAATAATCTTAAACCATAAGAAACAGGCCAGTTTGTGGTGGAGGCCCAGTTTCATCATGTATTCCCAAAAAAGCTGCCACTAAGTGTCAGGTGTGAAGCTGATTAAGTCCTGTATCTCAGAAACTGCACTCAAGTTCTGTCCCAGATACCAAAAGTCACATCCCATCCTAAACTCATTTAGTCTGTGCTGTGAAGTCATTAAACCAAAACCAGGAAAACTGGCAGCTACTTCCTTGTGTGTCCCACTTGAAAAAAGATTACCCAAGAACAGGTCTCATTATACACAATATTCTTGTATTCAGAGTGCAAACACCAAGAAATACCACATTTGCTGTTTAACCACATTTGCTGTTTACTTTTCAGCAATGCAAAAGCTTTTATTTTTAAGAGCAAGGTGTGCCATAGGAAAAGTCAGCCTAGTTCTATTACATAAGATGCTCTTGCATTGACTGGATATGTATTATCCAGCTTTGTGTGTTAGAAAATAGTGGAAGATACCCAGGGAGCTACATTTGGAACAAATAACTCCCTATATATGATTTTTTCCCAGTGACTAAATATGTACTTGAATATACTTGTTATATATATATACACACACACTATATACTTTTTTTATACTTGCACTTATTTTAAGACCAAAATAACTGCAACCAAGTTGTCAACTAAGACAGAAATGGTAGTATTGTGCCCATACAACTGGATTCTGTTTGCTTTTATCTGTCTGTCAGCAGCCTACTAATTGCTTTTGAGGCCATTGACCTGCTTTTGACTAAATTTGACAGCAGGAACAAGTCCCAAAGCTCCTAACACTTTCATTTAAAAAAAAAATGGTTGGATAGAGGCGAGACTCTTATAAGACAAGAAGAGAAAGGTTAATGACAAAGGTCAACTCTTATTTGACGTCAGAGAACCCACAGGAGGGATCATCCTAGAGACACAAATCCTCAGGAACCAGTTTCCATTGGTACTGCTGCTCTTCTAACACTTGTTTCAAATAGAGCTGGAACCAGAAATTAATTCCAGTTCTCACAACAGTTCACTGGCCTTAGGTAAATCCTAACTTCTAATGCTACTTCCCCTGCCATAATGTGGCTGGTGTTAAAATCCCTTATTACGTTGCTGCAACAATTCATATTTGAAATGTACTTTGAAGGTCTGGAGAGTTGTGTTCACTAATTATTACCTGTCTTGAGACATGAGCTGAATATTCAAAGTGTCAGCTTGATTCATCTGCAACTGCACATCACATAAGCATGTGGTATGCACTAAGACTCAAAATACAAAAGCAAAGATTGCTTTCAGAGAAGACTTTATAATCAAGTCAGTTTTGAGCTCAAAACATATAATTTCTATTGCCACAACTCTTCTATTAGACTGGATTTAAATTATTCCATGTTTTGAATTAGCACTTTATAAAACACCAGTTTGAAAAGTAAATACCAATTGACAGAAGACAAAAAGGCCATGCAAAGTTTGATTCTGCCCCCAAAGGCAAGTCTGATGTCTGAGATCTTAAAGCTTTGATATCAGGCTGAATGCTAACAGGTAAGTTCTACGGGGCAGTTATTGAGCACTGCAAAACCAGAGCTTATCCTGCAAATACTGGCAATCACAGCACTGGGACTAGCAATGCCACATTGCAGCAGGCAGGCAGGCCTTTTTATCTTCTGCTTGGTCAGGCACTTTCCAGCCTTCCCAGAAAAGATGCTGCTTTCAGTTCTTGCAGGCAGAAAAATCAGATGACAAAAGTCTTGCTGAAAGTACTACAGCAAATAGGTGAAGTAGATAGCGATTTATGATTATTTTAAAGCACGCATGAGGGGGAAGTAGCCTTCCAAAAAGGAAACTTTCCATGCATTAAAGGAAAATGATGCTTTGTAATAAAACTCTCTACTAGAAAGGTTCCTATTTGAGGGCAAGGGAACAAACTACAATTTCCTTCAATAATAACAGGTTAACCTTGGATCTTCAAGCTTCCTCCTGTAGCAGACTACCAGCTGAGCACTCAATACCTCCCAATACTGGCCTTTACATTTCCTGAAGGAGCAAGCCCTGTTTGCAAATAATAATAAAAAAAGCCACAACAGGGCCAGCTAAATTTTCCTTCTAATCCTCCCCATCTCCCTACTCCAGACAAAACAAATACAACCTGGCCAATTTATTCTGACAACAGTGACTGCATTTATGTCCCTCGCGCTGTATCACTGCCCTACAAACATATATTATTTTAATGTAGTATAAACAAATATTTGATTTGCTTAACACCACATTGAGTCCTAGTGATTAAAACATATATATGCATGGAGCAAAATTTATACATGCACAAACCCCTTTATAAGCTCTGAAGATAAAATTATCAGTATTGCCAAACACAGAATATGCATTATATTCTAATGACATGAGACAGTTGATTACCAACAAGCTTACTTCGTTTCTAATTAGAAAAAGTTCACTGATGATCTCCTTCCCTGCTGTTATTGCCTGGCAGAAATGAACGAGGAGCCCTCTCTGGGGATAGCACAGTAAACATCCCAATGCACATTTATTTCGGAGCTGAGCTACACTGTAGTGGTACCCACCGAGGCACACAGTACTGCTGGTCACGCATAACCTCAGCGCATGATTTTAAAGTGTTTACCTCCAGAAAACCGAGCTTTGCAAAGTGCACTGCAGCTGCCTGGCCGCTCCTGCCAGCTCTGCCGTCACCTGCTCGGGAGTTCTGCAGGGAAGGGACCCTCCTTGGCACGGGGCTGAAGGACAGCCGGGTGTTCCAGGCGCTCCGCAGGAACAAAGCGAAGGGGGGATCTGCCTCGCTGCGATTTTCCCGCACGGACACGCTCGCATCCCGGTCTCCCCGCGGCCGCACCTGTCACCCTGTGCCGGGATCGATACCGCGCCTGCCACCGCCCCCCAAACCTCCCCGAGCATCCTCCGCCCGTCCCTCCCGCATCCCACCGGCTCCGCCATCGAGCCCGCACGAACAAAGGACGCCGCTCTTATTTCCGATAAAATTCGCACAAAGTGGAGAACGATACCGGAGGGGCCGCACAATGGGCACCCCCCGGCCCGGGGCAGCGCTGGGCTCGGCAGCGGTGCCGGTGGCGGTGCCAGGCGGGGCGGCCGGCGGGGCTGCGCTCACCTGCCACGGTGTACCTGTCCAGGTAGTTGAGCACGTTGCCCACGCTGAGGATGCCGGCGGCCGCCACGCGGGCCCGGCCGAGGCTGGGCGCCTTGCGGAGGGCGGCGGGGCGGTCGGGGTGCTTGCCGCCCGCCGGCGGGTTCATCCTGCCCGACAGGGTCTGCACCTCGCCCTCGGCGCCGCGGCCGCAGCAGCCCCGCTCGCCGTCCTCCTCCTCCTCCTCGTCGCCGCCCCGCAGCCGCCCGCCGCACCCCGGGCTGCTGCCGGAGGAGCCGTCGCTTTCCAGGCACATCATGGGCTGCGGGAGGGGATCTCTCGGCGTGCGGAGCCCGGGCGGGGGGACTGACGGACTGGCTGGCGGACAGACACACACACACACGGACTGACGGACGGGTCTGCCGGAGCGCTCAGCGCCGCATCCCCGCGGCCGCCCCGAGCCTGCCCGGGACCCGCCGCCTCTGACAGCGCGGGCAGGGGCGGGGCCTGCCCCGGGACCGCCCCCTCCCGGGCCCGCCCCCTCCCCGCCCCTCCCGGGGGTCCGGCAGAGCGGCCCGGCCGGCAGCGCGGGGCGGGTCCGGGGCTGTGCCCGGGCGGCACGGAGGGGTGTCCTGAGCCCGCCCCGGGACGGCTGCTCTGCGGCGCCTATACTGCCCTCAGACCGGCCCTGAGGGGGTCTCCTCAGTCCCCCTCAGACCGGCCCTGAGGGGGGTCTCGTCAGTCCCCTTCAGTCCCCCTCAGACCGGCCCTGAGGGG